>CM037936.1:1072000-1179500 GCA_021346845.1 Apeltes quadracus
GGAAGGATTACAATTATAAAGTGAAATGCAATGCGAACAGTGGAATACTTCACAAACTAGAGAACTTCTCAAAGGGGCGGCTGGAAAGTTCTGCCCTTCTTTCCTTCCCGTTGGGTCTCTTAACACCCTGCAGGGGGGGCGAGTGTTCTCCTGCGTGCGATGGACTCCCACTGGCTGCTCCTCCTGTGACTCCTTCACACCTCACACCTCCTCTCTGCCGGTGAAGTTCTCCCACGCCTCCCTCACATTGCATTACACCCAAATGGCTCACTTCGTGCAGCACGGTTGCACAGCTGCGATGCTGAACATTCCTGCATGTATCATAGTTTCCTCCGCTTGGTGTGCACATCTACTTAAAACCACAAAAACACGGCTTGCAGTGATGTTTCTATTCCAGGACACCAGATGCAGGCGAGACGCCTCGATGCTGCTCGCAGCTTTAATGGAGATGATTGTTAATCATTCACCTTTTCTTTTTAACACCTTTTAAAGCAGAAGGCAACGTTTCACTGTCAAAACCCGTTCAAATAAACACAGTAAAGGATTTCTTTCTAATCATATTTTATTCATTTTCACCGCACATGTTCAAGAAAACACATGTGAATATGGGTTCGTTACATGGAGATCTATTGTACTATAGGTGTGTTTCTTTAAAAAGACATGGAACGGGATGGAATTCGACTGGCATATAAATGGCATATAAATATCTTTTTTTTTAATAATAGTTTGGCATGTTACTTTTAAAATTAGATACATTGAGACACAGAACACATAATGTACAGTACCCGACACTTAAACGGACACGGCGACGCAGCAGATAGCGACGTCCGCTAAATTAGCTTCCATTATGGGACCAACGCAACGAACTGATGACCGAACTCAACATCCTTTTCAAAGCTGGATGGAAACGTAAGAATCAGCTGTGCACAGCGACGAGCACCGGACCCGATAACCCAAAGGTCACCACTTCCTGTTCCCCGAATCCACCAACCGAGCACTGACTGTAGGGAAAGTGGAGCGCTTGGTTACAGGAATTCTTTGTTCGTTTACTGATGGTCTTTTCTTGGCGGGAAAAGAATGAAGGAAACCGAGCAAAGCGTCGATGGATTGAAGTAAGTGTTGGTCTACGCGTCACGGCCTCGTGGCGAAGGAAGCTTAAGACATCGGGTTTGATTGCTATAGGCTCCTCCCCCTCACGGCGGCCCGGACGGGTGATGGCGTGCGCGCCGCTCGTGTCCCCGACGGCGTACGATGTTCTGTAATAAGTCGTGCGCGGGCGCGGTTAGCTTTACGTAAGAGAACGTGCTAATCCGCCGCATAATTCATGCCTTCTTCAGTCAGCTGATTCGACTACAAATCACGTCTTTGACTTTAATCAGCCTGTGTGGTCTCAGTAGAACATGTGGACGTTGCCGACGGGTCACTGAAGCGCCTCGTTTCACAGCAGAGAGATGAAAATAACAGCTTTCTCGTGTCTTTGCGCTGAAACGTTCTGACTACGGCATGAAAACCCAGAGGAACAACACAAAATGCCACGCGAGTAGGCCGCGATGGTTGAAATCAGCATCTGCGGAGCGATACAGTACAGAACGCACTTCACAGTAGTCAAGAACAAGCCTTTTTTTCTATTTTCTTTTTCTCCAAGCAAACAATAAAATGCAATCGCAATATGCCGTTCCGTTTAGCTCCGTCTGCCCTCATGATGAAGTAAGTGTGCGCTCATTGAAACACCTTGTTCACGTCGTTACGCATTTTAAACTAACCAGAATAAACACCCCCTAAAACAAATAACAGAAAGGATCCAGATGGATCACTTTCCCATTGATTCAAAGCGTCATTGAATATTAATCTACTGGTTTTTTCTTTTACAACATCCCGTTAATGGTTTTGTTTCTGGGGCGGAGGAAAGACTAAGATAAGTAATAAATCAATGGACAAAGCCGTGAACAAGGCGTCAGGACGGCTTTTAATTCCACCTGATTAAAAAGCGGCCTCTTGTGAGGAGGAGGTGCTGAGACACAGTGATGTTCCACTTCCTCCCAGCACGCCGGTTACTGCGACGGCCCGGTTCTGCCTCCACTGCAGCGCTGTGCTTAGGAAGCGTTAAGGCCTTTTAGATCTCGATACCAGACGGTTTGCTGAGTACTAATGAGCTGTACAGATGAAGGTCAACAGGAAGGATAATTCGACGTAAGAGCGGCATCAAAGGTTTATATATTCACAAATAAGCACAGTCAGTTTGAACAGAAGTAGAGGGACGGTGAAGAGAATTGGCCTGCTATCGTTCCCTCGCCTCAACTCATGCGATGCGCTTCGAGTCAGAGAGGAAAGGTTCGCAAAGCACCTGATGATGGAACACTTTAGTGTCAAGTGTGAAGTTAGACGTTGCTTTGTGCAAGAAAATGCAGAATCTTTTCTCGAATTTATTTAATTATTATCAAAAATCAATGTGGGGAAAAAAGGTGGATTTCTACCCAACCACGTGCTCGGATGCTGTGCGAACCCGTCCTCCTAACTGGGGCTCCTTGTGTTTCTCGCATTGGGAGCCAGTAAGAATTGGGGGGGCGGTTAGCATTAGCGATAGCTGCGGTTAATGCAGCCACAGAGTGGCCATGGCGAGCAGGAGCGACGGCCCCAAGGTGGAGACCAGGGAGGCGGGCAGGAGGCCGCCGTCGTTCACCAGCCTGAAGGAGATGACCTCCACCTTGAACCCGTCCTCGGTGGCCATGCAGCGGAAGACGCCGTTCTTCAGGGGCGTGTCCACCGCCGGCCCCAGGACGCAGAAGTCTCCGGAGAAGAGGCAGGGATAGTTCCGGACGCAGTTGTCCTTCTCCCAGCGGTACGTGGCGTGGAAGGAGCGCACGGGGCACGGGAGGAAGACGGAGGTGTTGGACTGCACCGTCACTTCTCTGGGGGAGGTGCGCCGCTGCTTCAGAGCTGCGGGGACAAAGACGCCAAAACAATCGGTCCACATTGCGGTTGTGAAAGTGTATGATGTGAAACTGCTCCATGATATTAGTTAAAGATCAAAACACCATCCGGGGAAATGGACGTAGTCACAGACCCGAGCCATCAGTCACACAACTGTAAACACGACGGCCGCCCCCTCGGGGGGTGAGTGACATATTTAGAAGAGGTTATTGGTTTCTGAGCTTTAGAACCGGACAGGCCATGATTTAAGGGTTTGGACTCTACTACAGCGATACTCGTCCTTTCCCTGAAGGAGCGGCTCACCAGCAGCTTCCCCACAAACCGAGGAGTTTGAATGGTCCAGGTTCTGGACAAGCAGTCCTGTGGGGAAAAAGGTAAATGGGACAATATTAGCGGCGTTAAAAAGGTCTCACGAGGGGCTAAAGAGGCGTCGGCCCGCCGATCGATCGATCGATCGCTCAGCATCTGGTCCGATCGTACCCGGTGGTGGCGTTGTATCCGGGCGGGGTGGGGATGCACCTCCTCCTGGCCCGGTCCCAGCCGCAGTACGGATCCCGGGAGAGGATGCACTCCCTGCACGTGTCGCCGTAGCGACCGCAGTCAGCCAGCGGCAGCCTCTGGACCTCCATGGCCGTGCTGACGTACAGGTGTCCCTGAGGAGGAGGCCACAGACGAGTCACGCCGGTGTGACAGCAAACTGACACAATCAATAAAAGCAGTCGCTAAAAGAGCCTCTGAAGGAGATTTTAAAGCAGAAAATATAGAACGAAAGATTGAACTGTTTTTTGTGGTTTTGCAGAAAATTCCTTCATTTAAAATATTGTTGCTATGATTCCATCCATCCAATAGAAAATCCCTTCAAAAACGAACACAAAGGGATTAAAGATTAAAAGCCCCCCGACGTTCTTCCTCGTACCTTCTGGGAGTCGAGAGCCATGTTGAGGACGGGGCCCTCGTTGTGGAACAGAGAGTACTGAGATATGATGAAGACGCCCTCGCTGGTGTGCAGAACCTTTAGAATCTTGCCCTGGTCTGTGGGAACACCGAAGGAGAAGACATCACAGGTCAAAGGTCAGCCGTCTGCTAACACGCTCACAGATCAGACCTCCAGGTGGTGCAGTTCCTCTTCACTCTACATGCAAGAGAAATAACTCTGGACGTGTTTCACAAAGTGTCATTCCTGATGATGGAGACAGACGGGTCCCGAACCCCCCCGGACCACTTGGCTCTGCTGACGCTGCTGTTGCAAGTCATCTATGCAGATGACGTCTCTCTTTACAGCAGCAACGACGTGCTTCTTGTGTGCAGCGCTGCAGGAATGAATCAGGGCGACTCCCTGAAATAATCACTTGCAGGCCGGCTGCCGGTTCTTCGGCGTCGCACTGGATTTGGGGAATAAATCCCCCCCACCCCCAGCAAACAGTGACTTGGCAGGTGGACGGCTCCTGCTGGGAGACATTCTAGCACGTTTGGTCTTTTCTTCCGTCCCCGCTGGGAAAATGTGATTACAGTCATTTCTTTTCATCTCACATCTTCGCGTCCTGCGTCTCGCTGCACGAGGCTCTCTGACAGTCCTAATTACGCTCTTTGTCCTGAAACTGCCTCTGTCTCTTTCTCATAAACTTCAGCTTCTCTTTTTTCGGTTCCTTTGTGTATAGTCAAAGACGCCGTTTCCAGTTTTAATCCGTTTCATCCTCGTGCGATTCTTGAATCCTGTCCACAGCTGTTTCCATCTCTTTAATCAAACCCGAGCATCAGTGCAAAGCAGTAAAAGGGTGACGCTGCTGAACCCGCCGCTTCTGCTGAGATCATCTGTTTTTGGGCTTTTATTTATCCGGGAGAGAGTTCGCTGACTGCACAACCCCCCCCCCGTTCCGGAGAACCTTTTCACCGTCTGTACAGCTTAGACTTATCGGCTTCTGTCCCGAAGCCGACGAACACGTCGTCCAGCCGGCCCAGAAACTCAAACTCGACGCGTTCACACGGAGCCGCGCAGACGCAGTCGCCTTCTGCGCCGCGTGTCTGTCTGTCTGCCTGTCTGTCTGTCTGCCTGTCTGTCTGTCTGTCTGCCTGTCTGCCTGTCTGTCTGCCTGTCTGTCTGTCTGCCTGTCTGTCTGTCTGTCTGCCTGTCTGCCTGTCTGTCTGTCTGTCTGTCTGTCTGCCTGTCTGTCTGTCTGTCTGCCTGTCTGCCTGTCTGTCTGTCTGCCTGCCCGTCTGCCTGTCTGCTTGCCTGTCTGTCTGTCTGTCTGTCTGTCTGCCTGCCCCCTCTCAGCAGAGATTGGATTGTTTTGAGGAGGTCACATTTATGGTGAAGGCCGTGTTTGGAATGCGTCGTGCCGATGGAGGAGCGGGACGCTTCTACAGCCTTTTTATTTACGATCAAACCCGTAATTGAGAAAAGACGAGAGGAGCCGAGCAGGAATCATCCAGCGGGGCTCCGAGCTCGAGGGGCCCCCGAGAACAAAGCGGCTCCTGCAAATCCTCCGATTGGACTGCGGGCTTTCAGCGCGATGATGAAGACGAGTCGGTCGGCTGTGGGAACCAAAAAAAAGAACCGCGCGGCAGAGACGCCGGGGACGAGGGACTTCACGCGTCCCTCTGGACGCGAGCCTCTGCTCCGGTTCCTTTTCTGGCCTTTTCTTCACAGCCGTCCATCCTGCGCCCCGTCGCTGCTGACACAGTTACCAAAGCCCTCGGCGAGGAGGCCAATTTCACTCTGTTGACGCCTTTTTTTGGGGAGCTATTATAAGAAGCGTCATCGGCCCGATGACGGATCGCCACACGCTCAGCGCGGTGAGACATTCGTGCACGCACGAGCATATGACCGGCTGTGGTTGCCATGGTAACCTCCCGGAGGCGCAACGCAATTTTGCAAGTAGCCGCTCCGGGTGCCGAACAAACGGAAAACAGTCTTGTGAGAGACGGAAGCGTTTGAAAGGATTCTTCTTTGAGCCTTCTTCCTGATGAAGAACAAATGTTTGTCACATTTTTCATAGTTTTTAGAGACCAAATGAGAGCAAAAAGAAAACCAGAAAGACAAACACAACCCCAGTGCGGCGATAGTGTTGTTCAACAACACAACGGCAGACACACAACCCAAAAAGCTTGATGCAATCGACAAAACATGTGCAAACTACTAGTCGTTGGATTGACTCCGCTGCGTTTTCTCGCCTCGAAGCTGAAAGTGGGCGCTTTGCCTCCGATGCAAACAGCTGACTGTGTCACAACACACACACACACACACACGCACACACCTGTGCCGAGGTACAGGACGCTGTAGTGCTCGTCGTTGACCGCCAGGACAATGTCCGCCACGGCGTGCGTGATCTGGTCGTCCGTCGGCAGGTCGAGCGGGGCCACGCCCACCGGCCGGATCACGTCCTCGATCTCCGGGTGGTACCGGATCACCCCCAGGTTCTTGATGTCGGCGTGACCTCCGGCCGTGGAGTTCTTGCGGACGCACTGCGGGGGGGCGGGGGGGAGATGACGTAATCACCACGCGCCCTCGAACAGACTTCCAAATGGTCTCCTCAGACAGACGCGACGAGCGGAAAAGAAGGCGTGGCCTCACCATGCCGGGGCGGCTGCCGATGAACGGGCTGCTGTAGCCCTTCAGTTTGGACGTGGAGAAAGCCTGGTCGATGTCCTCGATGGAGTACGCACAGATCACCGTCCTGCCCCTGAGCGACGCAACGAGGAGAGGGAGATCAGAGGGACGAAGAGGACAAACCACCAGGGACAATGAGGGACAACAAGAACGCACCATGAGGGACAATGAGAACGCACCATGAGGGACAATGAGAATGCACCATGAGGGACAATAAGAACGCACCATGAGGGACAATGAGAACGCACCATGAGGGACAATGAGAACGCACCATGAGGGACAACAAGAACGCACCATGAGGGACAATGAGAATGCACCATGAGGGACAATGAGAATGCACCATGAGGGACAATGAGAACGCACCATGAGGGACAATGAGAACGCACCATGAAGGACAATGAGAACCCACCATGGGGGACAATGAGGGATAATGAAAACGCACCATGAGGGATAATGAGGGACAATGAGAACGCACCACAAGGGACAATGAGGGATGATGAGGGACAATGAGAACGCACCATGAGGGACAATGAGGGACAATTTGAACGCACCACGAGGGACAATGACAACGCACTATGAGGGACAATGAGGGACGATGCACTGCGAGTAGACACTTTTCTGATTGAGGCCGATATTCTGGTATGTTTCCTGTTTTGAGAGATGTCTATATTCTAAATGTGCGTGTAGCAGGTGGTTTTAATGGGATAAGTCGTTGCTATAGTAACCATCTGACCAACCAACGGCCATGTGACCGTTTCACCCTGCGACATGATGAACAACATGTGAAGGCAGAACGTGTGTTTTCTTTAACAGCTCATTGGGAATACTCCTCTTTGTAGGTATTAGGTACAAAAACAGCAATATTGTGTTCGTTTTTACGTTGAACACTTCCGTTTCGGAGGCTCTAAAGAGTTTAATCACTTACTGTATGTGTTTGTTTAATTGTGACAGGAACCACAACTGCAGATGAAATGAGATACATTTATATTTTGTTTTACGTTCCAAACAATGAGTAAAAGCCACTGTGATACATAAACATTTATTGATTTAGTTCCTAGTATATTTAGTTACTTTAGTTTTAGTTTTTTGCAATATTCATTGTATTATTACTTTATTTTTGACCTGCTCATCACTGCGGCTGTGAATTTGCCCTTCGTGCGACTAATTCAGCGTCCTGCAGAGATGCTTTCTGAACTCGTGTCATGGGATGTGGGCCGGCTGATATCGCTGGGAAGGGATTTTTCTAACTTAGTGAACAATTATTTGGCAGATTCTTATCGATACCGGAGCCGGAGCGCGTGGGTGCGCGCGTTGTGCTGCTATGTGGCGCGTGATGTCGGGCGTGTGCTGCTGTGTGGGCGGATCAATGTCAGCTACCGAGTTAGCTTTTTATATCCCCGTTTTTCCTTCTAGATTTGCATCTTCCAGCAGGTTCTGGTCACGACTGACAATATACTCAAAATATGCATAACGGTTCCACTGGTGAGACGGCGTGTGGTTCCCCTGAGGAGCTGCACATGGGCTCACCACGCGTTGGAGAACAGGCCGTACAGGACTCCGGCCCTCTTGTCCTGCGCCGTCAGCACCACCGCCTGCTTCATGTTGTTGTACTGCTGCTGGGTGTTTCCCGCGCCGCACATCACCCGCGCCTTCATGAAGGTGGTCCACGAGTCCGCCAGCAGGGCCTTGATGCCGCCCTCGTCCACCTGCGAGCAGCGTGGAAGGCGTGACCACAAAGTCTCCCGCCAACATTCCCTGTGACAGCTGCATTAATTGGAAGCATGTTGCTGCTTTGGGAACGCAGCATTGACATTAAGCCTCCTCGTCGCTACCGATCACTCCGATCAGACAAGCACAGAAACACGAGAGTGCCATGTTCACCGTGCAGATCCGGCCGATGCGCGCTTTGTACGGCTCCTCGTCCACGCGGGCCGTCTTGTTGAGCTCGCTGAAGAAGAAGTAAACCTCCTCCTTGTACTTTATGGAAGACGGGATCACGGCGGCACCGGCGAACTGCGGATCTGGGGACGAGATTTGAACGTGTGGATCGAACGTACCAACCAGTGATGGAACCTCTGGTGGAACCAGTGATGGAACCTCTGGTGGAACCACTGGTGGAACCCTCCCCTGCACAGCAGTAAGGGCAGCTAGCTAAGCGGTGCTCCCCTGTTTCTAAATCTGTGGATCATTCTGAGAAGACATTTTGCTTTTGCGTCTTTCGAGTGTCTTTTTCACTGGAGTAGCATTTAGTCGCGTGATGTTGGAGAGAAGGGAAACATCTCCTCGGCCGACAGCTCGACTTAAACCTCAGAACTCACAGGAAAACATTGTACGTTTATAAATAGGTCAGAGGGAAACGTATTTTGGAATAAACCGTGTTTAAAGAACAACAGGCTGCTTTCAGTTTTTCTGCAGCAAATATCATCGTGACCCAAAGCACAGTGAATGCTCCTACATGTTGCCCCCCTCCTCCCCCCCATGGGAGTGATGGTGGGTGATTTTCAGAGCGCACCACCCACCATCTCCACACGCTTCAATCTAAAGCCGTGACTCCCTCCCTCCGACTCACTCAGCAGCCAAACGTTCTCCGTCTTCAGGAGCTTCTGGGAGCCAAACGTTCTGCGGATGGAGCCGGCCTGACCGGCCACCGCCGACATGGCGGAGTACAGGCTCCCGTCTGGAGAAAGAAGGGGGGGGAGGTTAGAGATTACAGATGGAAGCTGGAGGAGGATGCAGAGAGAAACAACGCAGCAGAAGAAGAGAAGTAGGAACCAATAGCAACCCCCCCTCACAGCTCTGTCTCCATGGCGATGCAGGGGGGGAGGGGGGGAGTGGAGACAGCAGCAGCGGCTTCTTCATTACACTGATTTTACAATGCTGCTCATCTGAAGCGAAGGAAAGGACGGATGAGAGTAAACTCTTCGTCTTCATCACTGGAAGCTCGTTTCTTTAACTATCGGGCGATGCCACGGCAACGACCTGTCAATCAGCCCCGCCCTAAAGCGGCCCCTGCTTTATGGGCTGTTTGACTCTAAAGGGAGCATCATTTACTAAATGAACATCACTGTGATGAAGAGGACTTTAATTTAGAGACCATAACTGTATCAGAGAGACTTTAGAGGTGGAATTTAAGCTGGTTTATTATGTTAGAAATGCAATGCTGCTGATCTCCGACCCGCCGCGTTGAAGGATCGGTCGGCCTGCGCCAAACCACTCTGTTTCTCCCTTTCGCAAGTCCGAATTATTTCAGACGATGTTTCCCACGAGCTCGCTGCACGTGACGCGACGTAGCGCGCTTAACAGCTGAGGCTGCTACTCCTCACTTTGTTGACCTGACCTGAACTCCAGCGGCTGTTATTTCCAGAGGCTTTGTTACCTGCAGGCAAGCTGATGGACCTCTGGGAGGGGTAGGGGGGGGAGATGTCCGAGGAGGGTCCTATCTGCCCGCTGCCCTGCACGTCAGTCAGCACGCTGTCATTCACCTGGCGGGAGAGAGAAAGCCCGTTCCTACATCGCCCTGCAGGGAACGCACAGTTTGCTATCCGAAGACGTGACACATGCTCACGTCTCACCGGCACAGAGAAATAAGTGATGATTGCTATTGATCTCCTTCATACTGTTTAGGCTTTAATAGCAGCAGCGAGCAGCTGCACGATGATACAATCGGTGGAGCATTTAGGAAACCTGTGTGAAGAAAGTCTTACCAGCATCCAGCACCTGGGGCTTCCAGCATTTGTTCCACACACTAATAATGTGTCGTTTACTTTCTGAATGACGGTGATGAAGTTATCACACTCCAGCTGTGAGGAAGAGAGACCGGGACAAAGGCAGAGAATGAGGGAAAAGAGGGGTAAAAATACACTGAGTTGCAGAGGGATTAAAGACTCAGAGAGACAGAAGAGAGAGTGGAGGATGTGTGGAAACGTACAAAGAAGAGAGAGAACCAGACGACCCCAAAGGGACCTAGAAAGCAAACGGAGGCAGAGAGGAAGGCGGAGCAGAGAGACGAAGCACGGAAACATGAAAGAGATTACGAGCGGCAGGAGAGGATCGCTCGGAGACGCTTTGAGAGGAATTGGAGGTGATCAGCACACGGGGGGCTCAGCCCTGCAGCACGTGCTCCACATGCATCCCTCATCCATCACCGGGCGGAAGGTGCAAATGAACACTGAGCGGTTTCAGGTGGTGCTCGTGACGGGTCACACACAAAAAAGTGCTTTTTAGAAAACGATCAATTCCCAAATTCTGACCAGGCCGGTGAAAAGTGGAGACGGACGCACAGCAGCAGGTCTGAAAAGCAGGGCTGAGGCGGGTGTGTGTGGGGGGGGGGGTGTGTGGGTGTGTGTGTGGGTGTGTGTGTGGGTGTGTGTGGGTGTGTGTGGAGGGGGGGGGGGTGTGTGTGGGTGTGTGTGGGTGTGTGTGTGTGTGTGTGGGTGTGTGTGTGGGTGTGTGTGGGTGTGTGTGGAGGGGGGGGGGTGTGTGTGGGTGTGTGTGGGTGTGTGTGTGTGTGTGTGTGTGTGTGTGTGTGTGTGTGTGTGTGTGTGTGTGTGTGGGTGTGTGTGGGTGTGGGTGTGTGTGTGGGTGTGTGGGGGTGTGTGGGGGGGTGATCTCTGCGTGAGCGTCCACATTCTGACGTTGTGTGCCAATGTTCTTGAAAGAAATACTTAGAGTTCGGGCTTGTTTGAGGCTCACACTCAATCTAGGACAGGGGGGGGGGGGACGCTGCCCCTCATGAGGAGGCAGCAGGTTCTTCACTGGAACAAGTTACTTTCCTCACTCTGTATTCGCCCTTCTGAAGAGTCTGTGATGAGTCTGTGTGGGACATCGTTAAAGGAGAATCAATGAAAAATCTGTTTAAATGATCTTGGTCATTTCCTTTAATTATAAAATGACTGTATATCCAAAATATTGTGAATTCAATGAGTTTAAAATGGGGGAAACGGTTCTTGCATTTAAGGTGCAACCTTCAAACAGAATACATTTGATTTTCTTCCCACCATTTTGTCATCTGGATTCCTGTATTTTCTTTGCAGAGCAGCTCGTATTTTCCTTCTTAAGATTATTCCGGAGCCTCGTTTCAGGTCGCATGTGTTAATCTGTACTATAGATTCTCTCTATGGAAGCTTTCTCGTGTTTAATTCATCCCGTCTGTAAACATTACCAGGATTATTTGTTTTGCGAGTGATCATGAAGAAGGAGATGATGACGAGATGATAACACACTGATGGTGGAGGAGGGGGCCTCGTGGGAGTGATGGAGGGGGGGGGACAGGCTTCTACCTCCAGTGGGGTCGACTTTGCCTTGCAGGTGTCGATCGCAGTCTGGTCGGACGCCGCTGGGATCTGTGGGAGCAGAAGGACTGTTTGAGTTTGTTCACGCCCCCCCCCCCACACGTCCGCATTGTTTGCCCTGCGTACGAGTACGAAGGGGCATTAACTTCTTTTCTCCACCGCGTGGTGCAGAACTCAGTGACCCTTTCATGCTGAACGTCTCCCACTTCGGTTCTTTAATCTCTCGCTGCTGTTTTTAGGAGATAACAACTGACAAACTGTCATTTAAGTAAGAAAACGGGGCTTCAAACACCAATAGTTTCCACGGAGGGAAAGGCGTCACCGAGCCAGCAATCGTCCCTAAAAATACCACAGTGGCATTCGGATGAAACGCGTCGCTTCGCCCGACACACTGCGATTATTCCCCCAGAGAGACGTTTGCCAGATGCGCGTGCAGCAGCATTAATGCGCGCATGACCCGACGGGGCTGCTGAAGCTCTCTCTCCGTCCCAGCAGGGGGGCCACAGAGGGTCGGTAGGAACCCTCTCGGGGCTCGTACTCCCGACACACCGCATGCTTTAACCACGGTGTCACGTGTTGAGGCGTCAACAACTCTGGTTCAACCTTTTGGGTCCCGTCTACAAATTGAATATTCATTGTTTGAAAAATCACTTTGTTGCAATAATTGCTTTTTTTCGCTGCACAACATTACCATTGTAAGAACACAAGTAAAAAGGCGTTGACGTGCGGATTAATTGCATGAAAGAAGAGAGCGCTTCTCGTGTGTAAAGCTCTTGTGTTTGCTCTCCGAGGCCTCTGACAGGTGGGATCGAACCTCCAGGTTGCGGATCCCCCGGCTGGTGAAGGTCAGCACGTAGAGCGTCGCCCGGCCGCCCACGTACAGCCTGTCGCTGCCCTCCGGGTGGTGCATGCTGACGTAGTTCTCCGGCCTGCTGAAGTGGAACCGGGAGGCCTCTGTGGATCACAACAGCGTTTGTTACAGAGACGAGCTTTGCGTCGGCCGCGTTGTCGCTTTGAGGCGTTAAATTGTGTGTCGTGCGGGGATGAAGTTGAAGTAAGTAATGTGAAACCAAATAAAACGCAGCGAGCACTTGGGACCCGTAACAACGCTTACCCCAATTATTACTACTCACGTCGATAGTTAAGAAGGAGAAGAAAGAAGTTAAAAAAAGCAATTGATTAAATATTTCACAAGAAAACAACAAAAGCAAGGTTCTATATTAAAAACATAAAGCATGAAGTAAAGGTCACAAGAAATAACAAAAGGTCAGCAGCAACATCAACACAAGGGACTTACGTGTTCGCAGGTTTAACCGGCCGGAGGTCAAATCAAAGCGCAGAAGTCCCGATGGCACGCAGCCAGATGTTAATGCACCGGGGACACGCCGGGAACATGCATCCATGTTCGACCCCTCCCTTTATGAGACATCCTTCCATCTCTGCTCCACAACTAAATATCCACCTTTGTGTTTGTGTGAATTCCAGTCTGAAGAGCTTAAAAGCTTTAAAAGCTTCCTGTGAGTGTGTGTGAAGGTCACACGTGGGAACGTGCGCGCAGCAGAGAACGAGCGGCCACTTTTCCCCCTTTATCTTCAACAGAACAACATCATGACGTCGCCGTGTATTTCAGGACTAATGATGCTTTTTGCTGCGTGTGTCTGAACACAAACAAACAATCACACACCAACAGCTGATTGTTGCTCACTCGCCGTTGGTGCTGATTTTCTTCTCCTCATCCAGCCGGGGAGGAGGAGCCACTGATCACGGCTACGGTTGCTAGCCAACCAACAACGTTTCCATGGAAACGGCGGCCCCCTCTGATTGGCGGGAATGGAGTTGCACTTGGCGAGGAGGTAACGAATGCAACGGAAGGCGCTTCGGTCAGGACGTGCGTGTGGATTGAACTCTCAAAGCCGCCTGCTGTTTGTGTCCCGTGTGAGCGACACGGCTTTGTGTTCACTAAGTGGCTTTCGGGGGGAAAACGTTTGATTCAACACGTTGAATCAAAAGTTAGCTGATATTTGCCATCATAAATAAAGACCACTGAGCTCAACCAGATAATTATAGAATAGACTAATATTTTCATTTCACCACCACTTGACTTTCTAGTTTACATTTCGAGTCAGCAGAACGTCGGTTCACTTCCACCTGTTAAAGATGCTCTGTGGAGTAGCTGATTTAATTTGTTCATGTCCACACGCTCTCACTCATCACTTATTTATTAAGTCTTATGCACTTATTCATGTGAATAATATGTCTCTTTAACAAGCGTAACAGGACACTTTGTCCCTGCAGATCGGAAGGAGACGCTGGGGGGGCATTGAAAGCATGGTGGAAACGACCCCTCCTGGACGTGGTCTGAATTGCTAAAGTCGATTTGTCAGCTTGTTCCTCAGATCTTCAGACGACCAGACGAACAGCTTTGTACGCTTTGCAGAAAAGGGCTTCATTAAACTTAAGGGTTGTGCGGTTTCCTTCCCGTCGGAGGAGTGTCAGATTCCAATTACTGAGTCAGTTTTATGGAGAAAAAAAAATCCTAATTGCAGTAAGAAAGGTTCTATTTTAAAAAAGAGTGAAGCGCAGATGTTTGTTCTGGGAGCAGCTTCCACTTGGACCACAGGATATAAAGCATTCTAGATATTTCAAAGAAATACCAGATGCAAAGTGAAAGGCTCAGGCTCTAAAAGCCTTTAAAAGCCACAGGTTTTCCTGTGGTGCCATCCCATAATAGCTTCCGTTTCCACTGAATATGTTGCTGCAGTCGTTTTGTATACGGACCTTACAGGCTCTCCATTGTGAACTTCACAGCAACGTCCAGAACAAACTAAGAGAAAAGGTCGACACAAACAGCGGTTGAACTTTGGCCGAATGTTTTGATATTTCTGTTGGAGCTGAAGACGTGAAAGTATCTGTGAGATCAGCTGTTGTCTCTTTAAGCCTTTATGTCTCCACATCGCTCAGAATAAGACTCTTTTGATATTCTTCTAATTCCAGACGTATTCAAATGAAGGTGCGTTTCCTTCTCTCACCTCATTCACTCTAACAGAATGGCCCCTCAAAGAATGAAACGTCCCTACTTTGACAATCTTTCCCACACTTTAATGTAGTGACATTTGTGGTTTTGTGTGAACCTGCAATACAATAGTTTAATGATTGGCTCAAATGTCAATATGTAAGCGAATGAGGTCCCTCTTATGAAGCCACACAGGATCATTCCTCTTAGCTTTTGAGCATCCTTAGAGACCAAACTTCTTTGTTGTTCAGTCATTTGGATGCTGCTGAATCAACCCAACCACAGAGGAACACACAGAGGGCAGCTATGGAGAAGACTGCTTGATGTTTGTTTGAATGAGCTTAGAAATACGGATGTCGCCTTGTTTCCACCTAATGCACTTATCATCGTCTGCAGAGTGAACGTGATGGATTCAGGCTTCACAGCTTTTCTCGCTTTAACCCGCAGCAGGTCGCAGCCCTGTAAAATGAGTGTGCCCTGTGAAATTATGCGCGTCACACGTCTCCGTTTGGGGCGGACATGAAGCGCGGTCGTCGCACCGGCACCTCGGCGCTGTCCGCGGTGCTGAACCGGTGCCAGCGATCCGCTGCGCGCGTCCTGGGGCTCAAACTGTGCGCGTTTGATGGCTTTCGTCGGGCAGGGTTCTATCCGCGTGCGTGCGTGCGTGTGCGTGCGCGCGTGCGCCTTTCAGCCTCCACAGCTCAGACGTCAAATTGCAATACGACATTGATTGATATGACTGGCACGTCCTCGTTTTGTACGGTGCTCATAAGGAGTGGGGGGAGGACGGGGGGGAGGGTCGGATCCAGATCACTCGAGATACTCTGCCCCCCCCCCCCCCTCTGCTGATTGCTGAAGACATTAGCGGAGTGTGTGAGATGTAAAGGGGCGTGCGTGGAATAGATAACTAGGAACCGGTTGGAATTTTCCATTCTTTTCCCTCCCCCTCGCAGGGTGCATCGTCTCTTTATGGGGGCTGCTGCCCGAAAGCAGCCTCGTTCCCCCCGCAGCCGTGCTCCTCTGCAGCAGCTGCCGCGTCCCGCATTGCAGCGCTGCGAGGACGCACGGGGCTCCAGTGTGTCAACCTAAGGGTCCCGTTTCTCAGTAGCGGCACTATACGGGGTCGTGGTGTGTGAACGGACGGCCATGTTACTCCAGAAGGTGTATTTTTTGTGCCTCTGGATGTATTTCCCTCCGTGTGCCTGGAGACGTGGCGATGGATTTCCGCTCACCAATTACCGACGGAACATTTAGAAGAAGAGTACACGAAATAAAACGCACATGTTGGCGGACGAACCACCAGAAAAGTCATAATTTGGGAAAAATCTAACAATCCAGAGCATTGCAATGTGCCCGCGGGCGGATGTGCGGCAAGTGCGAACTGGAAATTGAAAGGAAACGAAAGAGTGAGCGGGTCAGGGAAACAATCCGGTAAACGCCGCATTAGCCTTTGCTCCAGATGTTCATCCCGTTATAGCCTGTGAACGTGTGTGCGCGGCCTGATGCTGGTGCGCGTAATTTACTACTCGGTCAGTGGGGGGAGGGCGGCGTGTTGGGACACAAATCCAGAGGAAATCCTTAATCAAAGGACAAAACAACCTGCGTCCACGAGGACAACTGGAACAAAACCGGCTCCATCCCTTCGCGGCTAAACTCTCATTCGATTCATGCATTCATCCGTCCATCACCCATTCATTGGTCCACGACCCATCATTTAGAGAAAACAACAAACAATGGTCAAACGGGGAATAAAAAGCCGCAATGCTAAAGCTCCTACCGTGCAGAACGAATTTCAGCCGAGGTGACTTTCCGGCGACAATCGTGGCAAAAAGCGACAGCAGGATGAAATAATTCATCTTTGTGGAAGCTCCTCCGCGCGGTGTGAATACGTAACCAGAACGTAACCAGCGCTCCACTAAATCCTCCTTTCAAGTCCGCGTCCCGACCTGCTGCGTCCCCGATCCGATCCGGTCCGGTCCGATCCGATCCGCAGAGAGCTGGTCCCAGCAGTCCGTCTCCGCCGGCTCCTTCAGTTTGGAGAAGCCGGGGTATCAGGCTCCACCTCGAAGACAACCAGCGGGGGGGGGGGCTTCTCAGCAGCGGGGGCGCAGGAAAAAAAAAATGCGAATGCAAAAAACAAAAGGATGTTTTTAATTACAGGCGTGTGGGCTCCCGCGTTAAACCTGTTGCTCGCGGTGAAACATCATTTGACATCACGTCACACGTCTTGTCGTCTCATGATTCATTCGTTCATTCATCAAAAGTCACATCGGCTTCTGATCCGCTGTTTTGATACATTTTTTTTGAATTCACACCGACGTCAATAACAACAGATCCTTCTGCGAGTAGCTACACGATGAATCCATGATTCCACATGAGACAATATTATATTCTCTGGCACATGTTCCCTTTGCACACAAGCGCCCACAGCTGCTTCTGCTAATCAATCTGTGTCCATTAGGAATCAATCGCCAGTGTTTCTGCTGCGTTTGCTTTTGTAAAATTGACTAAAATTTGAAAAGACGGTTAGATGAAGAAACCAAAATGCTTCCATCTCCAGGAGATCACTGGAACCAAGGTTGGTCATTTAGGGCGAGATTTCTGTATTCATTAGCAGTTCCATGCAGTGTGGAGAAAGCTCTTGGCTTTTATAAACATAGGTCCAGTAAATATTTACTTCAAATGCAAAAATGCTTCATTTTAATGTTGAAACAAACCGGGAGAGAAGGACAAAAGACACACAAATACAGTTCAAATATGTTTTATTATCAAATAAACGCTACCGCCACTGACCAGGTGACGTCATTGAAGTCCCTGAGGGGTCAGAGGTCATGGGGGAGGAGGGGGCATTGGGCCTCCCTCACCTTATTTCTTCTGAGAGCCTGACAGAGAAGCGTTGAACGCAACGCACGGACACCCTCTGGTGGTGAGAGGGCGACGCCTGCCGGTCACCTTTGGCACTACAACACGTTAAGAGAAAACTACGACAACACAACTGGAATATGCAACACACTCACAACAGCGCCAGCTAGCGCCCCTCCCTTTGCACTACAAAAGCAGCAATAGAGGTTTCACATCTGTATGTTTTAGATCACTGTCCACGTGACGCGGACAAAGATTAAACTTTTTACTCAGCGTGGTGATCCAAAGATACACGACTAACTGCTGTACGTTAGTTAGTTAGTTAACGAGATTTCCTTATCTGCCAGCGAGCACGTTGTAGTGTGATCTGTGTCACATAACACGCAACCAGAGAAATTCTAATATGATTGACTTCAAAGATGGACGCCGTCCCAAGAAGTTCTCCTGGTCCGTCTGGGCCTCCACCTGAGCGTAGAGCTTCAGCCAGCTGATGGGCGTCTCGGGACAGAGGCTCCAGTTCAGCGCCTGGGGGGCAGAAGCAGACACACGGAGCCTCGTCAGCGCCTCATGAAGGTCATTGCGCTCATGAGGCCGGAACGGAGCAGGAAGCTCACATGATGAAAGAGTAACGAGCAGGTGATCTCAGCGCTGATCAGTGAAGAGTTTAGAACCCGAGAGGAGCAGAATCAATAGGGGTTCTTATCGAGAGGTCATTTCCATTTCCTGTTTCAGAGCACCAAACTACTGCTTGTTGCACTCAGCTGTCACCGAGTCGTGTGGAGGTGAGTCATGCTGAGTCATGCTCACCTCCAGCAGCCAGTCCAGCAGGATGGCCTCATCTCGGGCTGCAGCTTGGGGTGCCGCTGCAGGTAGCTGCAGGTAGCTGCAGGTAGCTGCAGGTAGCTGCAGGTGGACGTACTTCAGCTCCTTGTTGAGCATTTTGATCCACACGTTGTCCGAGCTGGCCCAGCTGTGGGAGCGAGAGGGGGGGGGGGCTTCATTAGTCATTATCTGGTACGTAGGCTTCACAAGGGTCCGAGCTTTTCTTAACTTAACGCAACAGGTCATCTAACATTTACTGAAAGTATAAAGAAGCTTTATTGGAAGAATTAAAAATCAACTGTTGTCTAAGAGAGAAGATGAAATCACTGGAGGTCATTGAGGGGGGGGCAGTAATCCAATCTGTGATCAGAGATGAAGGCCACACCCAAGAGAGGAAGACAGTTCACTGCCTCGTCCCCCTCAGTGTGTGCTTTCCCTGGGGGAGGCTATTAGACCTGTTGATGCAGCGTGTGGCGCGTGACGGGAGCCCATTAACTAGTTAAACATGTGTTTAAGCTGAACTTCTTCAGTAAATAGAATAAAGAACAAAAGGCTGTCGTGAGTAGAAGCATCGTTGTGCGTCATCATTGTGTTCCTCCGTCAGGGCTCCTTGTTGTAAAGTTGTATTACCCATCATGCCACAGCTCTTTGTTGTTTCTTAGAGTTTCATCACACAAAGAGGTTTTTTCCTGAAGGAAACCAGCCAGATAAATATTGAACAGTGCGAAGGTGACACACTGACCTCTGGTGGCGGCAGCCCGTCAGCGCAAGAAAAGACTCAGCAAACGTCTCTGTAGGTCTTGTCTATTTAATATATAAAATACGGTAAAACAGACGCAAACAGGGGAGGGGACGGGGGGACCAATGGATACTTTGGTACAATAAC
This sequence comes from Apeltes quadracus, assembly GCA_021346845.1. Taxonomy (NCBI): domain Eukaryota; kingdom Metazoa; phylum Chordata; class Actinopteri; order Perciformes; family Gasterosteidae; genus Apeltes; species Apeltes quadracus. Next base: position 1,091,413 of record CM037936.1, read on the forward strand.
AAACACTTTTTTTTGTAAAAGCAGTATAGAATTTGTAATAACATCAGTGCATACTTTATTTATGACAATATACACAAATTGTATATCATTCTCCAAAAAAAATAAAAAAAATATCTTTACAACAGAAAAGAGCCGACTAGCCGAACACAATATATTAGCTATAATTTATTTTAAACTTTCTTTCATTTTTTTCTTTCTTAAATGTATTTGTGTGGTGTATATTCATTACATTTCATTTTCCTATAACATGATTTACTCTTCGCCCATGCATTGACGTCCTCGTGCCTGGTCAGAAATAAGTTAGACGTGTGCCCCCCCCCCCTCCCCCCCGTGTGGACCGAGAGGTCTGTACATTGGAAGTGACCTGACCTGTGTCTGTGTGTGTGTCTGTGTGTGTGTGTGTGTGTGTGTTTGACCTCTCCAAGGAGAGAGAAGCTCTTTTCTTAAATCCAAGAAATGTTTCACTGTTGCACCAAAACCTCCTTCCTCCCAAGTGTAAACTATGATTCAGTATTGATTAAAAATCACACAAGGTTTTTCAGACTTATTTTAGTGGATGACTTAATAAAAAATACATTCTTTTAGTGGAAAGTTTAAAGAAAATAGATTTATTGAGTCACGTGTCTGCAGCTAATTTACTTTAAAAAGTACCAGAATTAAATTGATTACAAATTGGCACGATGGTGTTCTTCTCATCAGCACGCTGTGTGTGTGTGTGTGTGTGCACGTGCACTATTGTGTGACTATTCCCATCTCTGTTTGACTGGAGGAGGAAAAGGTCTCAACTTGAGTCTTTGATGGAAGAAAAGGAATAAAGTGGATTTGTAGTCCGACGTGTTTCAACGTGAAAATGTCTCTTATTTCATTTCATACGTTTCTTTCTTTCTACAAAGAGACATTAATGTGTAAAAAGGCCTCGTGGACTTAATGTGTCATAAGATGATGAACACTATGAAGGTGTTGGGATCAGAACGGCTGGAAGTATTAACTTCATGAATAAAATAATAAACGTATGAGATCAGTGAAACTAAATAAATCTATCACATTAAATCAATAATATTATTTTTGAAGTTCAAGTCAAGTTCTTAAATGTCGTATTCAAATATGCAAATGAGGCGTTATTTAATGGTAACTTTGTAGATTTCTCCTAAATTCACCAACACAAATAAAGTAGTAAAGTTATGAAAGAAAACTAGATTATTGATTGATATTGATGAAATATTGAAGATATTGATTAAATGAAAAGCTTCATTTGGGTGAAAGTGTTTTAAATAAAAACATAAAATCTACTTAAACACTATTTGAGGCTGGAGGGGTTTGAACCCAGAACCTTCTTCAAAGCAGCGTGCTGAGCACCACGTCGCCATGACGACCGTTAACCAGTTTAACATGAAAACAATGATGTTCCTGTGAAACCAAAGTAATATATGAAGTGACTCAACGTTGTGCGATTATGTAAACGTTAGTAAAACACAAGCACCTGATATTATCTGTTCATTTATTAATAGTTTCTTTGTTCAGGACAAACCTGATTATGTCAAATTACATTTGAACACATTTAGAAAGATTTAAAGTTAAAAAATTTATCACACAGACATTTATCTCATATGGGGGTGGGGGGGGGGGGGGGGGGTGGGGGGGGGGCAGATGACAGAGCGTTCCATAAAATGTCCTCTTGAACATTGCGACACATAAAGATGAATCTATCATTAATAATCTATTGATTCTTCCACAGAGGCAACGAGCACAGCAGCATTCAAACACACGTCCATCTGAGGCCCAGAGAGCTGTGGACCCCCCAGAGTCCAGACCAGCTCAGGTACCCCTCACCTGCTCCACCTGCATCTCCACCCACATGAACCTCCACCAGCTGCACAGACTGAACTATGTGGTGAGCAGAGAGGAAGGTTCTCCACCAGGAGGAGACTCTCCCTCCCAAAGACGACACAGAGACACTGAGGAACCAGACCAGAACAAAACCCTGAAGCCAGGATAAAGAGGTTCAGTGAATGTGGTGCTGAAGGTGTGGAGGTGGATCAGTGTGTCAGAGGAGACTCTGTAGAAGGACAGAGAGCCAGCAGGACAGTCCACATACACTGCTACTCTACCAGAGGAGGAGGAGGAGGAGGAGGTGATGCGTGTTACTGTCTTATTGTGACAGACAGAGTAACCTCCATCAGAGCAGCTCAGACTCCAGGACTGATCATTGAATCCAAACAAACAGTCTCTACTGCCTCCTTTCCTCCTGATTCCTCTGTAACTCACTGATACATAAACGTCTCCGCTCCACTCGACCTCCCAGTAACAGCGACCAGTCAGACCAGTTCTACACAGCAGCTGATAGGAGTCAAATCTGTCTGGATGATCAGGATACGACTGATCCTCCCACACAAATGTCACCTTCCTGTTGTTGTCAGACAGTTTGAGTCTTCCGTTTACTGTGTTTGTGTCGATTGTGAGTTCACAGGAATCTGATGAGAGAACAAGACACAATACAGCTGCAGTTATTAATCATGTGTTCATCTACTGACACGCTGATGATGACATCACAGAGGTGAATGAGTGATGTCACAGTGTGATGAATCACTTACACTTCCTCAGACCTGGTGTCATCCATCGGCCTCCATCAGGCTCCACCCTGAAAGGAGGAGGGGGGGTCAGAGCAGCATGGAGACATGGACATTACATCACTCTCACACACACAGCTTTGTCCTTCATGTCCACATGGACCAGCTCTTCTTCTTGTGATTGGCCGATGACCACAGCTCATCATGTTCACTCATTCATCATGTGTTATTAGCAGTGTTACACTGAGCAGCAAATGCTTCTTTTTAAACGCTTTGTTTAGTTATTGTCTTCAGTTCCACTGAACAGATAATGCATCAACACATAGTCAATGACAGAAAGAAGAGAACAAGAATAATAACAGTAATAATGATGGACATTAAATGAAGAGGGGGTCTGTTGTGTACTTGTGTTCATTTCCACCAGCGTGGTTCATCTGCTTTCATCCTCACAGAGAAAATCAAATGATCCATTAAGTAGATTTCCTCTACAACGTCCAGCCACTGTCCTCGGCTGGGGGGGTAGGATGTCCTCCAGAGACTCTGTCCCAGGAGGATTGTCCCGAAGGTGTGAATGATTCCCTCCGTCTTGTAGAAGTTGTGCAGGTTTGTTGCGTTCTACATCTTCAGTTCTACCTCCCATTGTGATTCTACGTATCCGCTGTTTCTCCTGTACAGTTTGTATGAATCAGTCAGCACCTCCATCACTTCACTTCCTGCTGCTGATATTTGTGTCTCAGCTGTAAATATGTGTACAGGTCTCCGTTGTCTAAGTGTACAAAGGTTTTCTCCACCTGTCCAGGTGTGAACTCGGGGGATTGAGAGGACTCCTTCCAGAATGGGATGCTCTGCCTTCTGCTCGCTGTGATCTTCCCACCTGGCTTGGACGGCGGCTGAGATCGTCCCAGATTCACTTCATGTGTTTCCATCCAGCTGGATACTCGGAAGCACCAACAAACTATCAATCTCTTGGTATTCTCTTAGATTTGGTGCTGCTGGGCCTCCGTTCTCTTTGTCGTGTTTTACGTGACACACACACACACACACACACTTCAGTCTTTATTTCTGCCTGGTTGCTTTACTTGTGTGGAGTTAAGAGAGTAATCGTGTCGGTGGTGTTTAGTTTGTATCCAGTCAGCCGGGATTCTCAGAAGTTTTGGGATTGAAGAGTTGGAATTTTGGAAATTGGTGATGATGTCATCTGCAAAAAGTCCTATTGTGCTCCTCGTTTGCTACAGTGGACCTTTGACCTCTTTGTCTCGTCTAACAGCTGGGGCCAGAGGTTCTATGAACATTGCGAAAGGGGAGGAGCTAAAGGCAGCGAGCCTGGCGAGTGACTGGAGACAACCTAAAGCCTCCTGGGTCTGTATGAGGATTCTATGCAGCTGATGAACTGATGATGGAGACGCAGCCCTTCTGGCACTCTGCATAGAAACGACCAGCCGACTCGCAGACTGAGCACAGCTGTTTATTAGCCTGTTAATAACATGTAGGCTTCATCCACTGTCATCCTGTTTGTATCCCATTTATCGCTTTTACATTTACTAATCGACAAAATCGTATTCTGTTTTTGTGATGGGCGGCTAATTTGTCATCTTGTATTTTAGATTTTTCCGATGGAAGGAAGATCTAATGACAAATATGTATATTATATATATATATATATATATATATATATATATATATATATATATATATATATTTGAAATAACTTTCTTCATGATTTATTAGATTCACCTGAGGAGGATCAGCGGATAAGAGGAAGGGGTGGAACGAGTCACGAGTCTGGCTTTTGTATTGGACATCGGCACAGTCTGTTGACCTCACGTTGATCTCTCCATCTCGTCAGCACCTTCCTCCCTGTTTGGGCTCATCCTGCCTACTCTTCCTCACCGGTTGAGGTCAGCTTGGTGCATCAGGGTCTTATTAACCAGGCTCACAGTGGGACAGAGAAACGGTTTGCAGCTCTACCTGATGTCTCTTCATACCTGAGAGTCTCCAGTCTGCAGTGAGGATCCTCCAGTGCAGCAGAGAAGAGCTTCACTCCTGCGTCTCCTGGATGGTTGTAGCTCAGGTCCAGCTCTCTCAGGTGGGAGGGGTTGGAGCTCAGAGCTGAGGCCAGAGAAGCACAGCCTTCCTCTGTGATCAGACAGCCTGACAGCCTGCAGACACACAAAACAACACACGTCACATGATCTGAGGGAGCTGTGAGGGCTGGAAGGCCACTGCCACGACCCGGCAGAACACAGGACACAGATGCAGGGTTTTCAAGCGAGTTATAGTCTTTATTGACAAGACCATCTCCAAGGCAGAGGAATAAATACGAGCCGTCAGCCTCATCTAGAATACACCTCCAATAAATAGTTGGGGAAGAGGTGTGGCTACAAAATGATCAAACTAAGGTCACTCCACTCGAGGAGCAAAACAAAAGGACTATGAAGACTTTAACCATACGACTAAACCTATAATACAAAACCTCACAAAGTCAGAATCACTCTCTTGGAGGAAACCAACGGAGCAGAACACAACCACCTGGTTTTCCAGGCTTGGTAACAACGGTGTGGCTTTAGTGAACGCACGAACACAAGGACAGAAACGAACACGCTGGCACAGGACAAAGGGAGGCCAGACTATTAGTACACATGGAGGGGAACAGAGAGCAGGTGGACACCATCGGGAATCAGGGGAGACAATGGCCCTTTCTCAAGATGCCTTCTTGTGTGGACTTTTGTTCTCGTGGACTCGTGAAACGTCATCAGTCGCAGCCTGAGTACCGTTCCAGATCTAAAGTCCGCATCTGGCCGAGAACGGTCGTAATACCCGGATGTGACTCGCCCGCCCATTTCACCGGGCATGCATCGGAGCAGGCTCGTCTGTTCTAGTGAGAGCCAAGTATCCCAGAATGCATTTCACCTCAGCAACAGGCAAACACAACAGCTGTAAGTATATATGTATATACAGGGTGCGATTTGACAAAAAAGCAAAGGGGGGATGTTTTTTTTTTTAGACAAGAACATGTGACTTTTATCCTGCATAACTAGGGAGAAGAACACAAAGGGTAGACAGGCCCTTTTTGGGTCCGTGGATTAGTCCCCATCACAACATGCAGTGTTGGGCAAGTTACTTCAAAAACTTCAAATACATTATGTATTACTTGTTACTGTAATTTCAAAGTAATTTGTTACATTATAATATTACTGTCTCTGAATTGCAAGTCAGCTGCTGTTCCAATCGTGGAAATGGCCGTTCTCCGTTCTCTCGTACCCGTGAGTCAGGACTCCTGAGTCTATTCTTGCGGGAGCACAAGTCCGTTCTCGCCGTCTAAGGCATTAAGAAAGGGCCCTTAGACTGGTGACACATGAGGAGGGTAAGTGACCTGAACGAGTGCAGAGTTACTATTTCAAAGTAAAACAGGAAATGACAAGACAAAAGGACCAGACACAATAAAACAATAAAACAACACCTTCACAAAGACTTGAAAAATACATATTTGATTTAAACTATGCAAGCAGAAACAATCTGATGAAGTCAGAAATACCATTGATGTGAATAAAGACACAGAGGGGACATTGATTGGATCCTGACCTGAGGGTCTCCAGGTCACAGTGTGGACTCTCCAGTCCAGCACACAGAAGCTTCACTCCTTGAATCCTGCAGGTCGTTGTTACTCAGATCCAGCTCTCTCAGACTAGAGGACGGGGAGCTGAGGACTGAGGACAGAGCTTCACAGCTTCTCTCTGAGAGGTGACAGACACTCAGTCTGAAGAGACAACAACAAACAAAAACAAAAATAACATTTCTATTCACGTAAAATCCTCTGATGAGGAGTTTGGACTAAATTACGATCAGTAATAACAAAAAAAAATCATGTTCAGTGAAAGTTTTGTAATTATTTTTGTTCTACTCTAAACAATGAGGTTTATTGTGCTCTCCTGTTTGCAGGAATTACTGTGTTATCAATATCAGGATGAGGCGGGGATATTTTATATTGTTCATTAGTTAAATACAAAGTTAGGCTTCTCTATCATCTATCTGACTCCTTCTAAAGAAAGATAGAGAACAAAGTGAACGTAAATGAGCAATGAATCTTCATCAAATCAGAAATAATCAGCCATCACTCTCAGCAGATCATCACTGTAGAGACACACATTAAAGTCTTCTCTTTCCCACCTCTGCTTTCATTCATTATTTATATAAAACAAGACATCACAAAGCCGAAATAACAGGAACAACAGGATAAACATGTGATGTTCTATTGTGTTTCAGACCGTCTATCATCAAGCTGCTGTGTGCTAAATAGTTCTCGTCACATGGTTGTTGTGATTTCATGAAAAGAGACATTAATTTATAAAAATGGCTTTTAACCCCAAGTTTTGTCTCTAAGATGAGTTCCTCTGGTTCAACAGTTCCATAGACACGTCATTGAAGACAAACTAACAATCTGACCTGAGGGTCTCCAGGTCACAGTGTGGACTCTCCAGTCCAGCAGACAGAAGCTTCACTGAATCCTGCAGGTCGTTGTTACTCAGATCCAGCTCTCTCAGACTAGAGGACGGGGAGCTGAGGACTGAGGACAGAGCTTCACAGCTTCTCTCTGAGAGGTGACAGCCGTCCAGCCTGAAGAGACAACAATGAAGAAAATATGAACAATAAGTAGCAAAGATGGCAGCATGTTTAAGTCCTGATGTATGAATCTAACTCTCTCTGTACTTACAGAGCTTTGCTGGAGGCTTTGACCACTGGCAGCAGCCTCAGAAGAGCCTCCTCTGAAGCAGAGTATTTCTTCAGGTCAAACACCTCCAGATCTTCTTCTGATGACAGTAAGATGAAGACCAGAGCTGACCACAGAGCAGGAGACAGTCTATATGTGGAGAGACTTCCTGATCTAAGGTACGCTTGGATCTCCTCCACTAGAGAACCATCATTCAGTTCATTCAGGCAGTGGAACAGATTGATGCTTTTCTCTGGAGACACATCCTCATTCATCTTCTCCTTGATGTACTGGACTGTCTCCTGATTGGTCTGTGAGCGACTTCCTGTCTGTGTCAGCAGACCTCGTAGGAGAGTCTGATTGGTGTCCAGGGAAAGACCCAGGAGGAAGCGGAGGAACAAGTCCAGGTGTCCATTAGGACTCTGTAAGGCCTCGTCCACAGCACTCTGGTAGAGACGCTTTGGTTCAGGGTTGGGTTTAGAGGCTTTAGACTCCAGGGAGGTTGTTTGTTCTTTCGACAGCAGATTGACACCTAGAGCTGAAGAAGGTCAGATGGACATGAAGAGCAGCCAGAAACTCCTGAACACTCAGATGGACGAAGCTGAACACCGTCTCCTGGTACAGTACCTCTCTCCTCTCTGAAGATCTGAGTGAACACTCCTGAGCACACTGAGGCTGCTCTGATATCGATGCCACACTCTGTCAGGTCGGACTCATAGAAGATCAGGTTGCCTTTCTGCAGCTGATCAAAGGCCAGTTTCCCCAGAGACTCGATCATCTTCCTGCTCTCTGGACTCCAGTGTGGATCCGTCTCAGCTCCTCCATCGTACTTGACCTTCTTCACTTTGGACTGAACCACCAGGAAGTGGATGTACATCTCAGTCAGGCTCTTGGGCAGCTCTCCTCCCTCTCTGGTCTTCAACACCTCCTCCAGAACTGTAGCAGTGATCCAGCAGAAGACTGGGATGTGGCACATGATGTGGAGGCTTCGTGAGGTCTTAATGTGAGAGATGATCCTGCTGGCCTGCTCCTCATCTCTGAACCTCTTCCTGAAGTACTGCTCCTTTTGGGGGTCCGTGAACCCTCTGACCTCTGTCACCACGCCGACACACTCAGGAGGGATCTGATTGGCTGCTGCAGGTCGTGTGGTTATCCAGAGGCGAGCAGAGGGGAGCAGCTTCCCCCTGATGAGGTTTGTGAGGAGCACATCCACTGAGGCCGACTCTGTGACATCAGTCAGGATCTCATTGTTGTGGAAGTCCAGAGGAAGTCGACACTCATCCAGACCGTCAAAGATGAACACGACCTGGAACTCTTCAAACCTGCAGATTCCTGCTGCTCTGGTTTCACTGAAGAAGTGATGAACAAGTCCCACCAAGCTGAACTTCTTCTCTCTCAGCACATTCAGCTCTCTGAAGGTGAATGGAAATGTGAACTGTAGGTCCTGGTGGTCTTTGTCTTCAGCCCAGTCCAGAGTGAACTTCTGTGTTAAGACTGTTTTCCCGATGCCAGCCACTCCCTTAGTCATCACTGTTCTGATTGGTTCCTCTCCTCCAGCTGAGGCTTTGAAGAGGTCTCCTTGTCTGATGGTTGTTTCTGGTCTGGCTGGTTTCCTGGATGCTGCTTCAATCTGTCTGACCTCATGTTCTTCATTGACCTCTGCAGTCCCTCCCTCTGTGATGTAGAGCTCTGTGTAGATCTCATTCAGAAGGGTTGGGTTTCCTGCTTTAGCGATCCCCTCAAACACACACTGGAACTTCTTCTTCAGGTTGGATTTGAGTTCACGCTGACAAACTGCAGCAGGAAGTCCTGAATGAAGACAACAGAGAAGATCAATGAGTCACAGTAGATGTTCAACATGTCCTTTCCTCAGAGAATGACTCCATGAATATATTCTGTCCATCTCTTGAGACATCAGTGAAGGTCTCATTCATCAGCATGGTGAGTCTTTAGAGGAATTCCTCTTACTGCTCTGCAGACGCTCAGCCAGCTCCTCCTGCTTCATTCTCCTCAGGAAGTAGCACTGAGATCTTCACAAACGCCTCTCTGCTCCTCCTCTGCTCTTCATCCAGCACCTCCTCATCCTCCTTCTCTAAGCATTCTGGGTAACCTGAACTCAAAACCTTCTGGATCTTCTTCAGCTCGTTCTTCACAAAAGTGAGGATGTTCTCCTCCAGCAGCTGAAACAGAACATTCTATGAATGACACCAACTACAACCATGGAAGCCACCATCAGGTCCATGTTGGACAGACTGAAGATCCACTGGTCTACAAAGTGCAGCATGGAGATGATGGTGAACTGAGAGATGTTAAAGTAGTTGTTCATGTACACACCATGAAGATGGAGTCCAGGTGTGTTTGATGCTGCTGGGCAGACGGACCTGTGGGAACCTCTGAGCTCTCCTGGTCCTCTCTGTGGAGGAACATGAACCATCAGCTCACATGGTGTTTGAACCATCAACACCAAGACAACATGAGGTAAAGATATCGGCTTCTGTCATGATTGATCGCCATGGAAACAACACTTTAAACAAGCACGACCATTTCAGTGTTTTATAACGGAGGATCAGAACAGTTTATTTGTTTAAGAACTTACTCTGGGTCATAAGAACGGCCTCCATCTTTGAAGTTAATTGAATGACCCATAGACCGATCACTCTTCATGGACACACATCTGGGTTCAGGAGACTTTCCTCTCTGCTGATGTGACCTGAAAGAAACACTGAGATTACATCTTCATCTAATCATGAAGCATCAGGTCACATGGTGTCCGTCCTCACAGAGACCAAAACAAGGTAAAGGTCCATGACGTGAGGTCTGGATGTGGACAACATGACTCCCTGTAGTGGTTCAGGTCTACTGGTCCTGCTGGTGTTTAGTCCCAACAGGTCTCACTAAGTCCTCCATGGAGCTGTCCCTCCCTCACTGGACACTGCTGAAGGGCCCTGGAGCAAGAACCCCAGAACCTCCACCAGAGAGTCTGATGGAGACACCTCATCATCAGCCTGAGGGCCTCACCTTGCACCAGCAGAGGGACGGACATCTTTGAAGAATAGAGGAGGACTCATAGACCGGTTACTCTTCATGGACACAGAGCTGGGTCCAGGTCCAGGTCCTGGTCTCTGATGGGTCCTGGTCACACATGTAGAACCAGAGTCAGCGAGTCACAGACGTTGGGACATGGAGACGAGTGGAGGACAGCTGGAGATGGTCCTCTCACCTCTGAGCTTTGGTCTGGCTGTCATGTTTCCCACACAGAGGGTCTTCAGAGGGACGGACTCCGTCCTCTGGGTCCTCAGCCTGATTCATAGCAGAGTCCCACCTTCACACCTTTACCACCACCTGCTGGGAGAGCTCACACATTATCATCTTCATCAGGACAAACACACAGAGCTCCTTCACCTCAACACTAAAACGCTCATGGGACACTTTGTGTTGTCGTCTTCTGTTAAAGTTTAGACTTCTGGAGGAAGACAAACTTTCTTTTTCCCTCTTTAAACCCGGTTAACATGTGAAGAGACGTCATTTTAAATGCTCCTCCTGTACTGAGGGTTAAAGGCTGAAGGACATGTGACCACAGTGGTGCGTCCATCAGAATGCAGATGTGAGTCCATCTCCTTCATTACGCATTATTGTGTTCGTGTAATAATTGTGTGTGAAATCAGAAAAACAGAAATATCAGCACACTGTGAATACTGAACAGCAATATCTTCAACAGCTCTTCCCTCCATAAAGGACAGATACGTGGAGGACACGCTGCACGTCGTCCTGTGGACAGATTGTCCCCCTCAGCTCCTCCAGAGTCACATGAGCCTCCTGGTTGCTGCTCTACTGAGGACACACAGTGAACTCTGGGTAAATGTGACCTTTGACCTTGGTGATGGAGGAACTAGAGGACACAAATATAGTATTTCAAGATGAAGACGTCTCTCTGTCACCAGAGACAACGTGTCCAAACATTCTTTCCTCCTGTATTAAATCTCTATTTCACTAAACTAGCATCTCGTCTACATTTTGAGGGACAGTTTTAAAAAGTCTTCCTCTCAGAGCAGCTTCAGCAGACCAGTGTTATCTGGTGGTAAATACATGTTGTGTATCCGACATAAAGAGCAGCTGGTCTGCTGTTTATTGCTTCATGTTCACTCTTCCATGAGATACAAATACACGATTTATGCAACTAAGGTTTCAAATTAACGATAGATAGCAAATTAAATAACCATGTGCATTAAATGCATCTGCCTCAGTAACCGAGATAATTAACAGACACAACTGAAGTCTTTCTATGAGCATATACTGCCACCTACTGGTAGAGATGAACATGTCCTCCTGTCATGTTACAAGTCCTACTGACGTGTTTCAAAGTGTCACAATCAACTTATCAAGGCAGATTATTATTATTATTATTATTATTAAGTGCTTTTCCTGAAGGAAACTTCTGCTTGCCTCCATTAGTGTGATCAGCATAAAAAGAAATGGTTAAGGCAAATAATCATGTATGTGCATAGTTTGTATAATACAGATGATTATAAACCACCTTTACATTAGTGTTTCATGGAGCAGCAGGAAGCATCCAGCTGAAGGAGAACGATGTGTGTGGTGACATTCAGCTTCTGTAGCGTGGACACGTTCTGTAACATCTAAAGTTACAGTTACATCAGCTCGTATCCTACGCACGAAACAAAGAGAAAGTCCTTGCGTTCAAGTTAATAAATGGGTTTGCTGTTATTTGTGACAGTATGGATGGAATCTCCTCGGCCTTGACATTGCATTATTACTTTTAGCTGAAAGTGCTTAATTGCTTTAAAATAACCGGAAAATGATCTTTTCACAACCTGAAATAAATCAAAGTCCAGAGGAGAAGCGCATCTTCCTAAATTAAATAAGATTATCTTCTCTATCTGCACTTTAAACGTGTTGGGGGTTTTAAGGTTGCTGGGCAACAGGAGCAGTGGAGGTAAAGCTGATGACGCAAGCAGGACGTCCCACGTAGGACAGACCGTCCCGTTTCCGGCCCCATCGGTTCAGCCTGTGCGGTTGTTTTAAAACCAGAAAAACAAGACAAACTGCGCACTTTCACTTTCGAAAATCCTTTTTGTTTTTTTCTTATAAAACGAAAACACGAAGCGTAATACGAACCCTAAACAACACATGAAATAAACAGCATTAAATACATATGTAATAACCTGTATAGAAAACATGAACAGTTAAATACAATTATGTCTGTGGTTTAAATTCACGTATTGCGCCACCTGCTGGTAGAGATGTGAACACTTTACTCTGCGTCTCATTGAACAGCTCAATACGCGGAAAATAACCCTCAACCCTTCTGAAGGAAACATACAGACCGTCTCTCCTCTTCCCTTCTGTCCAGAACGTCCAGAGCGAACTTTAACCACCTTTAACCTCCTTTAACCACCTTTAACCACCTTTAACAAACTTTAACCTCCTTCAACCTACTTTAATCACCTTTAACCACCTTTAACCTGCTTTAATCACCTTTAACCAACTTTAACCACCTTTAACCTACTTTAACCACCTTTAACCACCTTTAACCACCTTTAACCTCCTTTAACCAACTTTAATCACCTTTAACCAACTTTAATCACCTTTAACATCCTCCTTCCGGCGCGGATGAAGCGGAATAACTACAAATAGTCGGGCGGATAAACTCGCTCGAGTGGTGTGAACGCAGAATGAAGTCGAGTTGATGCTTCCGCGTTTTCAGAGACGCGGAAGGAGACGCAGACACGTGACCCGCTTGCGCGCCTTCCCGCCTCCTCTTGCGTGTGTAGCAGGTTGATTGGTCGCAGGTGGTTTCAATCTCACTCACTCTCTCTGGACCAATCAGGAAGTCACTGCGCGCTCTATAGCAAAGTCCTTTTAGGATAATAAATAGGTGTTTGACCAGAGAAATTCTTATATCCTTCGGGCTCTGAGGCAACTCACACAGTTCTGCTTCCGGCGGTTGTGTTCCGACCGGACGCAAAAGCTCCTCTCGAAGGTTCCGTACGGAGGAATCTTTAATTTATTTTATTTTATTGAAAGCCGGTCTTGTTGAAAATGGACGGAACGTGTCGTTGTTGGACTCACAAGGCGTAACGAGCTCAGGTCGTCTTTGTTAGTCCCGCTATATATCGTTCTTCACGAGAGTCAACAGAACGCCGTTGCCATGACAACCCGAGCGGCTTGCCATGACAACGGACGGTCCGTTTCTGCCACTGACGCGTCCGAGCAACTGTTTACACGGTTGCATTTGTCTTCACGGTTCGAGTCCCTCGTCAAATACGACCGTCCGGCTTTGGTGAGCAAGGAGTCCGGAGACGCGGTGAGTTCCAGAGGAGGGGCGCTGATGGAGGACCCCGGCCAGCGGATTCGGGAGATCCTCAACCGCACCTTTCCACCCAGGTAGAGCTGCTGCCATGCACGCCATTCAACAAGTGCCGACCACACTCGAACCCCCCCCCCCCCCCTCCCCCTCGTGCCCCTGTTGCAGGGAGTGGATGGAGGAGGACCAGGTGTGGGGGCAGCAGGTGTCCTGTGCGCCGCTCACCGGGGCCGACGTCGTTCGCCTCAAGGAGCTGCTGGACAGGAAGCTGCTGCAGTCGCGGGCCAGAGAGACGGGACTGTGTCCCGAGCGCAGGGAGCTCTACTCCCAGTGCTTCGGTGAGGGAGGGGGGCGATGGACACCCACCGGTGGGTACGTGGCCTCTGATTGTTCTGTTGCTGTCAGACGAGCTGATCCGGGCGGCGACCATCCAGTGCACCGAGAGGGGTCTGCTGCTGCTGAGGGTCAGAGAGGACACCCGGAGGACCTTGGCCGCCTACCAGACGCTGTATGAGAGCGGCATGTCTTTCGGAGTGAGGAAAGCACTGCATGCTGAGGCGGACAGGATTCACAGATGGAAAACTGTGAGGACATCCAGAAGCTCTACTTTACTTTGCTGACTCTGTCGTCACTGTTGTCTTGCTTTTGCTGCTTTGATGATGACTTGCTTTAGTACGTTTTTTACCTCATCCATAGTTCCCAACGGTTTTTCACGAAGGTATCCAGCAGAGAGCAGCGTGTCTCTCTGAGGGTGTAGGTTCAGCCGGTGCTCTTTGCCTCACAAGTTCGTCTCTTTGCATTCCTAGAGTTATGAAATGGAGGCGGAGAAGCAATACCTGAGGAAGCGAGTGAAGGAACTGAGAGCTGACGTTGAAGCTGCTAAAGAGAGCAACGACGAGAGGAGACAGGCGAAGAACAAGGAGCGCGAGGAAGAAACGGAGATGCTGAAGAGTCTCAACCAGCAGCTCAAGGTGACGTTTCTTTTTAACGCAACAAAGAAAAATAGTATTTGAGATACAGCAGCTATGTTTTTGTATATTCGTCGTTCTATTTTGTGTTTCCATTCAGAGCCAACTGGAAGGGATGCTTTCAGCATAACCACACGTACATGCCAGTCAAGATCACTGCACCTTCTCCGATGCCTCACAGTTCATAATCTTATGCAATAAAGCAATTCATTCAAACCTGAGTCAAAGCACTGACATCATTTGCATTGTTCTAACAAGATGGTTGTACATTTGTGTTCTGGGTCACAAGTCAACACAAAAGGCTGGACGGAGACCAGAACCCAGAAGTTATCATCTGACTGGTTCCATCTTCCTTGACCTGCTTCATATCGTAGGACGAGCGGTCCTAAGCATTTGTTAACCGAATCACTCATTTCAGAACCGTAAGTCATAAAGAACCTGCGGACTCGTAGAGATTCAAACACACGGTTTGAATCTGCTGACTGGCTGGTGGGTTCTCTGACTCCTTGCTGAGTAAACTACTGAAGAATACTCCCGTTAGAACGAAGCTACTGACTCGTCTTCCCGTCACACGCATTCTAGTGCACGTTGGCCACGCATTGATCCCAGTGGGTCTAAATGATGCAGTAGGTAAATGTTTCCTTATTGTGAAATGGAATTAGACCAATAGTTTTCTCAAGTACTCTCTTCCCATGTTGGACCCAAATATCCCGAATGACTTATTGATGTGCAACACTGAATTTTTACTTGCACGATGAAAGCAAATCCCCCAAATCCAGTGTTCCGTATTCATAATTTAAATTCTAAATAAAGGGTTCCGTGGGGCTGAGTAATGTTTGACGGATCGACTTTGCTAATGTTAACCAGTTACATGCATGACAACATCAGATCACCGGTTTACAACATACAAAGAAAGATTGTGTACTTCTTTTATTCCAAAAATGAACAAGACGGGTAACAAAGCTGCAAGGCGTCTACGGCATCGGAGGATCGTTATTTGATCAGGAAGAATTGACTTTCCTAGACAATGAGAATCATTATACTGCAGTTAAGACCCGTCCCCATTACCGTAAGAAGCCACACACAGGTTGTATATTGGCACCAGACGTAATCAACAGAAAATGGCAAATAATTATCACCAAAGAGGCAAACTAGGTAATTGCATTAATTGCGTAAATGACTTTGTGTGCACAATTAGCAGAGTATAAAAATAGATCTCTAGTGAACTGCAGAATGTCTCTGACAAGCCGTTAAGACGCTGCAGAGAGATGAAAAAGACCTGAGTAGCATCGGCAAAGACCCCAACAGCAGAGAGAAAGACGATCCATGCGGCATTATTGAAGAGTACAAATCACTCCGTCGCGCTTCAGACATTCACGAGACGCACGTAGAACCTCGGCCTGGATGATCAGCTCCAGGTGGGATCATACTTGGTCCACCCTGGAGGCGGGGCCAGGTAGACTCTGCGCCCTCTGGAGATGAAAGTGACCACCCCTCTGTAGCCGGTCCTCGGGACGCCAGACTTCAAGTCGTCCATGACCCCCAGGTTCCTGGCCAGCACTTTGAAGCTGTCCTTCGAGGAGTATTGAAGGCGGACGGGCCCAGAGCCTTTGAGCTTCCCCTGCTTCACGTCTTCGTAGGTCACCACGGGAGCGCCGTAAACCTCCTTGTCGAAGCGCTCCCTGTACGACTCCTCCTTCAAGTAGCTCAGGTCCAACCCCGTGAAAGGCACAAACTTGTTATTCAGCTTTATGTATCGCAGGTACTTGTCGTAAAACTGCCCCAGGCTCACTCCTTTCCGGCCGAAGGTCAAAGTTCGCGAGACCTCCGGCCGTATGCACGCGCGGCCCCGCCGCTGCTCCGGCTGGCGCATCCAGTCGTCCCAGAAGGCGGCGGGCCACTTGGGCTCCAGCTCCTCCCACAGCTCCCCGAGGAGCATCCACCCGAGGCCCGGAAAGAAGTCCGTCCTGTAGAGCAGGTCCGGCCGGCCCGGGTCCACGTAGCCGTCCCGCCCGTTGTCGTTCCAGGCCGACACGCACCACAGGCTGGGGTCGGATGTCAGCACGGGCAGCAGGGCTTGGAAGTACTCGAAGAAGTCGGGCGCCACCTGGAGCAGAAGACAAATAGTTGTGTTGAGTAAACTGAACCTAAAGGCCGTGCGGCTAAGTGGTAACGTATAACTTGAGTTGAGTTTACCTCGAGGTCGTCCTCCACTATCACGGCGGAGGAGTAGGAGAGGGTCTTGAACACCTGGTTGAGAGCCCACCGGTAATGCCTGGAGATTTTGTAGTAACCCTGAAACTTCTTGTGTTCCGGTCGCACCGCCACGTCCGACAGGTCCGGCTGCTTCAGGTGAACCACCTGACTCCCGTACGAGCGGATGGCCTCGGCGGTTTCGGCGTGCCCGCAGTCCTGGCTCACTATGATGGGGAAGAGCTCGGCGGACGGACGGAGCTCCAGGAGCTTGTCCAGGCAGCGCCTCACCGTGACCCGGTTGCAGGCGATCACCAGGATGGGGACGACGGGGGGGGGCGGCGCCTTCACGTCCCACAGCGACTGCTGTTTCTTGATCTGCAGCAGGATGTTTTTCTGCAGCTCGAGCTCCTTCTCGAAGGTGTCGGCCATCCGCATCACGTCTCCCATCACGTCGTCGGCGGGTGGGACTTTCGCCCGCGTCCCTCTGCTCTCGGGCGGGCTCGCCCGGCTGGCCGGGCGCCGGGGGCCGTCCCCAGAGCAGGAGCACCAGTACTGGCGTTCCAGGTCACGAACAGGAACGTGCCGCAGAAAATGAGAGAGCCTCTCTTGCGGAGCATGGCCCAGGCACTCGGAGGGACGGAGGCGGAGGAGGCGGGCGGGGGCTCAGTGGAAGGGGGTTGCTCTTCTCTGCAGACGATAGGAAGTGACGGAGGCAGCCGGTGTTTCATCACAAGGCGCCCGATCACTGGTGTGGCACCGAGAGTCGTTGGCTCACTGCCACGTCGTGGGGGAATTGAATAAGAGCGACAACAAAGCGTGAGGTGGTGGCGGAGGTCATGCGGGTCATCTTTGGATTCTGGCGAGAGCCTCGACCTTCAACGTCCTCTCGCTTTCTGAAACAAACAAGAACACAATGTACTTTTAGGAAAGAAACAAAAAAAAGCCACAAAAGGTTGCAACAAAAGTGGCAACAAACGTGTTTAACAAAGAAAGAAGTGGAAGAGTTCCAACCAGGAAGCGCCTGTTGGCCGCGCTGATGGATCGGTGCCTGATCGATTCCCGCTGATCACCTGTGGCCGCCTCGCTAAACACGCCCCCCCGCGCGCGCGCGCGCCCCGAGACCCGAGACCCCCCTCCACGAGTGAGCACGCGGTGCGAGGAGGAGCGTGTGGAAATCAGCCCTCACCCCCCCCCCCCCCCCGTGAGCGAGCCTCCCTCCCGAGCCCGGTTCCTCCCGGTGACAACCGGCGACGTGACTTTCTCTGGAGCCGACGGGGCGCGAGGACGGTTCGGTGCCGGTGGGGGAGGGGAAAAGGAAGGGGGGGAGGGAGGGAGTCTCCTCTTCTTAATTTTCCTCGGCTACAAAATAAAATTAAAAAGAAGCAACTTTGCCTCAGATGTGTTTTTCCTTCAGCTTCCTCGCAGGGCTGGAAGAGGAGGACGTGACGGCAACACGACGACTTCCTGGGCAGAGAGCAGTCAGGGGAAGTCCCGCCCCCAACTGTCACTTCGAGAGATGACGTCTCACTGACGTCGGAGCGGATTCCTTTTGATGTCTTTAATTCTACATTTGATTTAATGCTTCAGACAGAATACAGTTATCTCTCTCTATTTATATCATATATAATCTATTTTTTTTGTTTCATATATAATATTACCTATATTATGCTTCGAGTACAGAGCAGAAATGCTAAGTATAGTTCAAATGAGTTAAACTTAAATTAGTTACGACACTAAACGTGTATTACACATTCATGCAATAAAACTCAAAGTGATAAATACTTTGTAGCTCTTATAACCAGAGGTGTTACTTACTTAAGTAGACATTTTTCCTATATTTAGGCTACTAGAGAATTTGTTTTTCAGACGATTCTTTACTTCTACTCCTTACATTTTAAAAATAGCCTCGTTACTCGATTGCGTTTTGTTTGTTTGTTTTCATTCCGGCTTGTCATCGTTCAAAAACACACACAAAAAAAGCCGTTTCTCATTTGGGTATTTGGCGACGAACCCGCCTCCTCCTCCTCTTCCTCCTCCTCCTCCTCCTCCTCCTCCTCCTCATCGTGTCCTTCCAATAATTCCTCCACATTTGAACAGTTTTTACCGGATTCTAATCTTTCCGTCTCGAATGACACTTTAGTTTGATTCCCTTCCATGTTCATACAATATTTTTTTTGTTTAAATCGTACAATAAATGTCGGCCCGTGACATATTATTTTCCACCAGGAGGTGTTGTCAGGTGTTTTTCTTTCAGCATTTCCTACTTTTCCCCGGAGGAAGCGAAATTCTCTCGTAACCACGTGTCACGTGTCTAAAAGTCAGAAAGGAGATCAGTGCGCATCCCGCGTCTCTCGGTCAGGTCCCTCCTCTGGGATCTTTTGTCCCGTGGGTTTGCCTGTTTGCTGAGGGAGGGCCGGGGGGGGGGCATAGGGGTCGATAATGTCCTCAGCAGGCTTCTGTTTCAGGTCCTCAAAGTTCCACCTCAGTCAAGTTGTCATACAGTCCTAAAAGTATTTGCTTAAGGAGCGGATTAGAGGGAGGGTCTCTAGTCTCCTGTTGGCCTGCCTCCACGAGGGGGGTTGAGGGGGGGGGGAATCTTAACTTACTTATAATATAACAAACAACCTTTCAGATTTTGCATTTGTTACATGTCAATGTGTTGTTACTCAGAAGTTCCACTCAAGTCGGGTTTATTTAAGCCACAAAGAAGAACGTGTACAATACAAAGACAACTCTTATTTTCTCGATTTGCAAAGTGACAAACGGAGTGAATCAACGGACGTTTGTTTTTAAATATTAAACACTTCACATGACTTTCTCTTATTCCTGCTGTTGGTTGCGGTCGTGTTTTGTCCTTCTCCCTGAGCAGACCATGAAAACATCACCAACGTAATGCCGTCAAACAGGTCGGCCGAGCAGCAGAGAGGAGTGGCCGGGTAGAAATTCCAGATGAAATCCCCCCCCCCTCCCTCTACTGTCTGTTTACACCACCTGAGGGTATCAGGTGCCTGAAGACATGCAGGTTCTGTTTTCACTCAATAGAGGACAAACGGACAAGTCCTGTTTGTACAAGGAGGCACAAGGCAGAATTGAGCTCATTTCATTATTTACAGATCTTCAATCGTTGTATTTCCGTCACGCAGGAACATTTCACAGACAGACAGGAACGAGCCAAACAACAACAACAACAACAACAACACGCGTACAGGTCGGCCCTGCTCGCCGTGTTCATCGCGTGTCCTCTGAACAATGTCGCCGCCCTTGTTTCCCGGAATGCGTCCCAGCGTTCGGCCTCCTCCGGCCTGCGCTCCCCCCCCCCTGTGCACAAGCGAGCTCACCCGGGGGGGGGGCCAGACGTCTGGTTCCCCCCGACACCGCGCCCTGGGTGCAGGCTGGGGATGATGACAAAGGCCAGAACCCCCACCAGCATGAGCACCACGACGAGGCTGATGACGGACGCCAACGCCGCGTAGTAGCACTGGTCCGAGCGGAACAGCCTGCGTAGGCGACCCCTGACCCTGCTGGGGGGCCTGCCCACGTCCACCACGGTGGCGGGGGCCACTCCCTGCTCCAGAGCACCCAGGCTGATGCGCCTCCGCGCCGGGGCCGCGGCGCCCTGGACCTTCCGGGGCGGGGTGTGGGCGGCGCGCTTGGGCGGGTTCTTCAGCAGCAGCTTCCCCTTGCCGCGCTGGAAGCGGATGGAGAGCACCCTGCGCATGGCCGGGGGCAGCTTGGCGAGGATGTCCTTGTTGGTGCCCAGGCGGGGCAGGTCCCGGCCGCGGGGCAGCTCGGTGGGCTCGCGGCACACCGGGCAGCTCAGCGTCTTGAGGTGGGGGGCGGTGACGTTGATGCGCGCCAGGCACTCCAGGCAGAAGGTGTGACCGCACGCCAGCAGCTTGGGGGCCCTGAAGATGTTGTCGTACGAGCAGAAGCACACGGCGCACTCGGTGTCCTGCACCTCGTCCCCGGGGGGCCGGGCCCTCTCTCCCCGGTCTCGCCCCCGGGCCTCCTCGCTCCTCGCCCGGCGGCTCCCGTCCCCCCGGTGTCGGTCCCGCTCCCTGCCCCGGCCCCCGTCCTCCCTCTCGGAGTGGCTGCTCCTCGACCTCCTCTCCTTGTGGGGCCTCCTCTTCTTCCCCGCGTCCCCCTCCTCCTCGCTGCTCCTCTGGCCGAGCTTGGGCTTGACGTTGGGGGCCGGCTGGTCCTCGCTCATGCTGCTGATGGGCGGGTGGCGTCGGGGGCCTGGGGGGTGTTTAAGGACGGGATCGGTTCAGCACACAGAGGCAGAGCAGGAAGCAGGCAGAAGGAATTTACCCGAGCTGTTTCACCGTGATGAAGCAATAATGCCTTATCGCCTGCTGTCCAACACCTCTTTTGTATTGAAATGCGTCGCTGTGTTTGTTTAAAAGGCTTTCCGGAACATAAATCATCAGTAAAACATGAGAACTGAGGAACTGTGGGTTCTCCCTGTAAGTAAACGAGGAGCTTGATTCCCCAGCTCAGTGGGATGCAACTTGGTGCGTCCCACTGCTCCATCTTTTCTATATTCTTAAAAAAAAAAGATCATGAACTTCGGACTAGAATCCGGACTTCCTGATCATTGAGGTCATTGAACTAAAGTTTTTCGGCCAACAGAAGCCCTTTTAAGTTATTTTTCATAAAGCACAAAGGTCAATGGTTGGAAATAACTGACCTGCTGAGGTGGAGGAATGTCGGGTGGCGTCGTCAAGCAGAATAATGCGTCTGCGGACCGAGGCGCTGGAAACATGCAGCAATCTTCATCCCTGACAGGAAGCCTCAGAGCTCCACTCTGCACTTCTTCTCTCCTTCCGCTCATGCCTTGTTTTCTAGTTGTAGCACAGCACTGCCTCCTCTGAGCCCTCCTCCTCCTCCTCCTCCTCCTCCCCCCTTTCAGCTCCCGGTCCGACCAGTTGGACCGGCTCAGGTGAGCCAGCGTTCTATCTGCATATGGTATTTATAGGTATTCGGCTATGTGATGCATGTGGGTGGTCGGTCGCATGTGGGAATCAAACGGGGTCTTTGGTGCTTCTGCTACATGCGAAGTGTGTGTGAGAACAGTTTCTCTCTCTCTCTCTCTGACTGACAATGAGTCTAACATGTTAGAAACTCATTTGTCATGCAGCTCAGTCGAAAACGCTCATTCGATCAAATAGAACTATAAAACATGGAGCAACGTCAGTGAACTTCTTGCAATCAGTTGAACAATTATAGAGACGAGGTGGTGAGCCACAAAACAAGTGCTTGTAAAACTTTATTTCTGTAGAAAATAAAGATGAAATAGAAAGAGGAAACAAGTTCTATGTAAACTAGTTCTATGTAAACTAGTTCTACGGAAATGAGTCTGTTGAGCGTCATTCAGCTGTTTGCACACTAACAGCGGGCGGCTGCCAACGAGCCGTGGGACCAACTCAGTCACATCAAGTGCGTCTGTGTTTGCTCGTCGGGTCCGGCTTATGATTGACCCGGTGACCCGGTGACCGCCCCCCCTCCTGCTCCACGTGGTCCAAACGGCTCCAGCAGCAGAACCATTGGAGATAAACAGAGCTGCAATTCCTCACATCATTTATTATTTATAAAATCCATGTTTTTTGTCTTTTTCCTCTCATTGCCCGAGCTCCTCCTTAGCTTTGCCCTGCTTGCGGGGCATCTTCTTGCTGCTGCTGTCCTCCAGCTCTTTGCTCTTGTAGTAGTGAGGAGCCACTTCCAGCAGCCAGCCGCTGTCTATCTCAATCACCTGTGGGTGGGAGGGGGGACGGAGGGAACGGGGGGGTGTTAGAGAGGCATTTCAATATTTTCCAGGAACACTTCCTCCTTTATTATGCTGTGTCATTCCCTCAAGGCAGTGCTGTGCATCAACTGTATGTAGCAGACCGGTAACTAGCATCTCCAAGTCTCCTCGCTACCCGTCTCATGCGCCCCTCGCTACCCGTCTCATGCTCCCCTCGCTACCCGTCTCATGCTCCCCTCGCTACCCGTCTCATGCTCCCCTCGCTACCCGTCTCATGCTCCCCTCGCTACCCGTCTCATGCTCCCCTTGCTACCCGTCTCATGCTCCCCTCGCTACCCGTCTCATGCTCCCCTTGCTACCCGTCTCATGCTCCCCTCGCTACCCGTCTCATGCTCCCCTTGCTACCCGTCTCATGCTCCCCTCGCTACCCGTCTCATGCGGCCCTTGCTACCTGTCTCATGAACTCCTTGGTGGTGAACACCAGCTCGTGGTAGATGAGCCAGCGCGGCTGCTCCTCGAACAGAGAGCTGTTGGGGTGGACGTAGACCGTCTGCTGGTGCTTCACCGTCTTGTAGCCGCCTTTGCTCAGTCGCGCCGTGTGATAGAAATATCCCGCCGTCACAGCCTGGGGGGCAGAGAGAGAGAGAAATTAAAGGGGCCACTTAACCAGTCATTCATTGACCATGAACAATTTATGACATAATGTGGAGCAACACACCACAGCAGCAACAGTCCTTGTGCTCTGGTTATGAGTCACTACACTTATTGGAATTCCGTTCTTTTGTTCTGAACAATAGAGAATTATTATAGAAGCCTGAATGATTGAGAGCTCTTCTTTTAGGTAGCTCATCTGGTGATAAATCCACATTCTAACCACCCAGTTGCTGGAATGTTTCGTGTGGGAATTGCCGACAGATTCTTTCAAACAGCGACACGTGGACCGGCCTTCACCATCCTTGTTTTCACGGAAGCCCAACAACTGTCCTCACCTGCTCGAGTCCCGGCGAGGTGATGGTGGGTGCGTTCAGGGACCCAATCCCTTGAACGGGACAGCGTAAGACTAAAACCAAGCTGACTGACAACATCCGTCACACACACGAGTTGCGTCTTTTGGAAACAGCAACTCACAACTCTACATTTGTCTGTCATTTCGTCTTTGAGCACAACGGCGACGCTTTCAGATGACTCGTTCGCTTTTGTTGTGTTCAGATGTCGTCATGGAGACATCAGTGACAGCTGGCTCAATAACAGGAACACACAGGGCCACTGAAGCCAAATGTTTGGAAAACAGAAAGATAAACAAAGCTGCCAAAGAAGTCAGCCAGCTATCGGTTCCATCAACGACCTTTGATTCATAACAGATGGGGAAAAAGGGGGGCATAACGGACCCATAAAACCAACGCCCCGTCTTATCTCAAGTGACCCGGGGGTGCGTTCCAACACGTGGGCCCTGAGAGGAAACAGCGCTCTTGTTCCAGGAAGCATCCACAAAGTGGAGCCGCACAGGGTTCAATCACTTGTCCCTCGTCTTAAGTTGGTAACATTAAACCGCCGTTGAGCCTGAGGCGGAGTTAACCGCACCAAAGAGAAGAGCCTATTGACTGCTGCTGTTTGAGGCACCTCCTGCACCACCTTTCCTTCGGCCTCTTGCGCCGCGGGCAGAACTCTACTGTGCTTTCGTGTCTGCTCTTGACTTCCTCCCTTTGACCTTAAAGGACCCATCTCCTCCCTAAAAGCAGGAATCAATGGCGAGGTCTTCTGGGTGTCACCGACCTTGCGGATGGGCAAGCTGTCTCCCTGAGAGCTCACCACCTCCACCTCGATGCGCTCCATCAGACCCTCCAGCTGGTCCCTGACGTCCCGCGCTCTCCTCATGGAGCGGAACTGGATGAAGTTCTCGTAGCACCACTGCGTGGAGTAACCGCTCTCCAACCACTGCGGGGGAGAAAGACAGTGTCCGGCGAGTTAGAGCCACACCATTGGGCGAGGAGGGGGTAGGGGGCGGGGCTTGTGGCCTGGAGATCTGGACCCATCGGTACGTAACAGACAGGCATCTTGTACCTGCGTGTAGACGTTGAGCAGCACCAGGTGGTCTCCTCCAGGCACCACGAAGTTCATCCTGGCGTTGTCGGCGTGCACCACCTTGTCTTTGGGCCGGTAGAAGATGGAGTTGTTCACCGACAGCATGGCGGCTATCGTCAACACCTCCTCGGAACACTTGTACCTGGAAGGAGACGGAGAACGGCGTGTAACCCTCCGGCCCGGACTCACACAGGCTTTTATCTCTACTCGACTGACGTACCGACAGCAAATGATGAAACACTCGTCATACTTCGCACAGAGCGGAGACTTACTGCTCGGAGGCCAGGACCATCTTGCTCAGCATGGGGTCCACCGGGAGCTCGGCCATCCTGCGACCCAGCTGAACAAACACCAGAACAAAAGGTGAGGACATTCCGCTGCGTGCATTAAAGGAACACTAACCAGAACTACGGGGGCCACCGACGACCCGCAGAAACCTCACCACATCCTTGATAACCAGTGAGAAACCAGAGTGAGCGAGTCCTCTCGTGCATCAGCGCTTCTCCCCCCAGGAGGTGACTCACACATTTACAAAACTCAAACTCACTATTATCCGTTGAGGCAAAGTTCGGTATCTTTTCTGTGAAGTTCAGAATGTTTTTTCAGCAGATAATTCAAAAGCAAACCTGTTCTGTCCTGCCTGCTTCATTCACCTGTATGTGTATCGGTTTTCTTTTAGGCTGCCTTAAAAACCTCTGGCTGGGGACAGCGGATGAAAATGAGCCTCTCTGACTAACTCTGTCTCACCTACAGTACACTTGATTAGTGTGCATTGTCCCTGCAAATGAATGTCTCCATCTGACACACGGTTATTATAAAGATGTCCGTGTGGCAGATCCAGGCCGTGGGTTCGGTACCTTGGTGAGCTCTCCCAGGTGGTTCAGTGCTCCCAGGGCGTAGAGCTGCTCCAACGCCAAGACCAGAGTCTCATGAGGAGGTGGGTCCATGAAGTCGAAGTGAATGAGGTCGTTGATTCCTACAAGCAAAACCTGTCAGCTTATCGAACGGCCCCCAAACACACCGCTTCAGTTAGCTTCATATTCATCTCCCCCCGCCCTCCATCCCTCCCTCCTCTCTCTCCTCACCCAAACTCTTCAGCAGGAGGACCACGTTTCCCAAGTTGGTCCTCTGAATCTCGGGCACCGTTGTTTCCTCCATCTCATGTTTGAAGGCCCAGGCTGTGTAGAGCCTGAAGCATTTCCCAGCAGCCACTCTGCCTGCGCGGCCGGCCCTCTGGTTGGCCGATGCCTGGGGAACAAAACAGAAAAGAGCGTTTAGAAGACAACACAGAGACCGATAATACAACTAGGCCGTTCACCCCAAAATACGGACTTCAGTCCTCCGACATCCAGACTTGTAGCACGAGAGAACAAAAAAGGTGTAAATTGTTTCGCTCTCAGGAGACAGCGGGCGCTTACCCGCGAGCAGGGCGTAACGATGAGCGACTCCATGCCCGTGCGGGCGTTGTAGCTCTTCTGTTTGCAGAAGCCCGGGTCGATGACGTAGATGATGCCGTCTATGGTCAGCGAGGTTTCCGCTATGTTGGTAGCCACCACCACCTCGGAATGACAGGGTGGAGAACGCGCCGCAAAATTAAAACCAGCTGTGACGCGATACCTATGCAGAGTTTCCACAGCAACGGTCGGTGGGCTGCAGCGGCCCCTACTGGAGAGTAACGGCATTGACGATGGACGGCTTATGGGCTCACCTTGCGGGCCCCTGGCGGGGTGGGGTTGAAGATCTTCGCCTGCATGTCAGATGGCAGGTTGGCGTAGATGGGGAGGACCAGCAGCTCTGCTATCTTCGATCCGAGCCGCCGGCATCGCTCCTGGAGCAGCTCGCAGCAGGTTTCAATCTCCTCCTGCGAGAAACGCGAAGAGGGCAAAGATGCCAAAACATACCGAAACAAATAATACAAATTTACCCTTTGCAGCAACATCCCGTCCTCCCACACTCGCTGTTTTCATTTGGTCCAAACCAAGAAGAGACTTTCCCTCATTTAACCAATAACAAAAAATTGATTTAATTTGGTTGGCTTTAAAATACATAAATAAATCCTACTTAACTCCTAAACACACGTCTGGAAAACCGCACTATGACCGCAGCAGAAACCCCACCTGTCCAGTGAGGAACACCAGGACGTCTCCGGTTGGCTGGGTGACGTGAATCTGCAGCACCGACACCACGCAAGCTTCCAGGTAGTCGGCCTCCGGGGCCTTGAGAAGAGACACACACACACACACACACACACACACACACACACACACACACACACACAGAGCTCGGAAAAGATGATCTGTATCTTTGCTACTGAGCATTCATGCAACGTGCCTGCTCTTACTTTGGTGTAGAAAATATCGACGGGGAACCTCCTGCCGGGGATCCTGAAGACGGGCGCGTCGTCGAAGAAGCAGGAGAAGCGCTCCGTGTCCAGAGTGGCGCTCGCCACCAGCACCTTCAGGTCCGACCTGAACCTGGCGATGTCCTTGATCAGACCGAACAGGATGTCCGTGTGCAGCGTTCGCTCGTGGGCTTCGTCGATGATGACCACGCTTGTGAGTGAGACAGAGATTGATTAAGAGACACGCTCGCCTTTTCAAAGTAAGAAAATTCTGAAATTCTTCTCTCGTTACCTGTAGCTGGCGAGGTCGGGCTCGGTGAGGAACTCTCGCAGCAGCATGCCGTCCGTCATGTACTTCAGCACCGTCCTCTCCGACGTGCAGTCCTCAAAGCGAATGCTGTAACCCACCTGCAGGAAGCAATACGGAAACATGGAACGAATAAAGCAGCTCGAAGATGGAAATATTAGACAGATAAAAATGGGATTTAACGTTAGTTGCAGTACAGATCTGACGTTGCCTATCTTGGATTAATATCAAACCATTTTCTTTTTTAAGAGCTTACCTCGTTCCCGAGCTTGACACTCATCTCCTGTGCCACCCTGGACGCCACTGACATGGCCGCCACTCTGCGAGGCTGCGTGCATCCGATCTTCATGCCTCCTTTCGTGTAGCCCTGAGAGAGGAACAAGTTCATGGTTAGAATCATCTAGGACTCTTCCAGGCAGCTGACTTGTAGTATGATGATGTTGTTTTGAGTCCACACTCACGTCTTCCAGGAGGTACTGGGGGATCTGAGTGGTCTTTCCCGAGCCCGTCTCCCCCTCGATGACTAGAATCTGGTGCTGGTTGATGGCGGCGAGCAGGTCCTCTCTGTAGGGGAAGATGGGGAGGCTCCGGCGGACCTCCTGCATGGACTGTTTCTTCAGCTCCGCCTGGGACAGCGCCAGGGCCTCCTGCTCCTGAACACAAAAGGGGTCGGAGGGGAGGGGTTATTTTGGCCCGATACACAGGCTCCTACTCAGCAGCTCCTGCGTGGGACTGAGAGAGGTCGTGGGCGACAGAGGGGAGCCCACTGCATCGTTTCTTTGATACCAACTCGACCACGTCTCTCCCTGAAAACAACTTTATAGTGAACCAACAGAAGAAGTCTGGTTAAAGGGATTTCTTTCTCACTACACATCCCCAGATGTTGTTGCTTTTCAAACTGCATTAAAAAGGCACAAAGCAGTGACATCAGACTTTGTGCAGCTTTGCCTCCAGCCAGAGGAACCAACAGGAGAAAGGGAAGGGCCACGCTGAATGAATACGTTAAATGATATTAACAAAGAAGAAGACGACACCAAAGTGAACCCTACCTCCTCCGTCCGAGTTCCCTTCATGGTCATAGCAGTGCTGACAAATTCGATCATCTCATCCTCCTCCAGGATCAGCTGGTACCTCTCCTGCTCCCGCCTCATCCCTTGCTCTCGCTCCCTCTTGGCGCCGAAGGTGAGGGAGGCCGTCTTCAGCCTCTCCTCCTCCCAGCGGCCTTGCTCCCCTCCCAGCTCCATGGGAGTTTCCTCCAGCTCCAGGTCCCTCTGGGGCACCTCCTGGTCAGGGGGGAGAAGGAGACACGATGGAGCCAATGCACACCCGAGCAGGCGACCGTTTCTGCACGTGGCGCGACGTGGTGTTCATGGCTCCTACCTTGCTCCTCTTCTCTTCAGGCATGTAGTATCGGTTCTTCCTCTCCTCGTGTTCTTTGACACCGGCCGACTTGTAATCCCTGGCCAGGTCCCGCAGGGTGCGTTTGTATTCCAGCTCTTTTTTCTCCCTCTCCGTCAGCTCCTCCGTGTGGAAAAGGTACTCGTCGTCTTTGATCTCCGCCTCCAGGTCCTCCAGCTTCTCAGACTCTCTCTTCTTGAGATAATCCCAGCGAGAGCGCTTCCTCAACTCTGGCAACTACAGAAGGAAAGCAGAACAGATCAGAAACCTTGTGTTCCAACACAGAGGAGTGCAGAGAGGATTTATGCCGCACAAACAGAAAGTCGGCTACCATGTTCTTCTGGTCGTCTTCAGCCATCTTCAGCCTCTTCTGAGCTTCCTCATAAGCCTGCAGGGAAAAAAATAGCACAAAAAAGGTGTTTACTTTTACGACCTTGTGGGTCATCTTAAAAGAAAATCTCAATTCCATCTTCCCCCACCTTTTTGTCCGTCCTCTCCGTTATGTTACGGGTCTTGTCTTTGTCTTTCAGCTTCACTCGCTCAGCAAACGCATCTCTCTCTTCAATGTCGTGTTTACGCTCCCTTTCTTCCTTCTCCCACTCTTCCTCTTCCTCTTCCTTGTCCTTTTTGGGAGAGTCGTGGTCATCATCACCCCTGAAGTTGGAAAAGAAAATGCCTCAAACCGCAGCTTCTGTAGTGTTTTCTCACTACTAACAATTCAAGGCTAACATTGCAAAATAACACTGTTTATCTACTTCTTCCCTGATTGGTTGTTGAATGGTATGACAGAACGGCTGTAAACAGTTTCAGTTTAACAACCTCACAAAAACCGGTAAAAAAAGGGGGATGAAAAAACGACCGAAACAGTATCTATAAACATCATTAACTCAATATAAATGTGGTGCCATTATCACTGCACTCGAATATTACTTATTCATTATGTTTCCAAAGACCAGTCAATGAAATGCCTGTCAGATTTCTGGATTACCTTTTAGTTGCTTCGTCCTCACTCGACGACGCGCTCTGTTTCTTCTTTCTGATGTGCTTCCTCCTGTTTCCTTTGTCTTTGTCCTTTTTCTTTTTCCCTTTATCCTTTTCCTGCACAGCTTCTCCGTCGCTGTCGCTGTCCTCCAGTAACGTGTACGTACGATTCTTCTTGTCCATCTCAATGGCTTCCCGTTCCAACGCCCGGGCGGGTTTCTCAACAACTTGCTTGCGAGGAATCTAGAAAGATTGTTTAAGGCCTCGTAAGTTTAAAATCCACACAACTGAATAAATATGTTACAGCATGCCAAAAAAGGGGACAAATATAGAAAATACCTTTTCAAAGAGCTCTTGTGCAAACGTCACCACGCTCGGTTCGATGTCAATCGTGCCCGTCTCCTCGAGACGAGTCACAAAGTCTTGAGAACTCGACGATTTCCGTGCAATGCCGATCATGAATTGAGACACATATCTGTCACTCAAACCCAGGATGTCGTGGAGACGGTCATTCACCCACTGCTCTAGATTGGCCATGGCGGCTGAAGAAGGAGCACAACAGAATAAACACGGTTATCCACGATCCAGCCGAAGGTGTCAGGCTGCAGCAGCAGAAAATTATTTATTGATTCCCACTTGAAATCGCTGCACGCTACAGACATACTTAAGGCTAATAATGATTAATACATGTATAGCAGACACATCACTTTCTCGGGCCTCATTTACAGAGTTCTGTTACATGATGAATGATCCAAGAAGTGCACGAAGAATGAGAAACCCCGGGGCAAAAGGTCACAGTAACAAGTCTGGTGATGTAGGACCACATGATGTCTTTCCTATGTACAGGGGGTGGCAGAGTAACAGAAACGCAATAAAGCACAGCACAACACCACCACTAATGAAATACACCATGTAAATCAACAAATAAACATAGAAAGCTGGATGAACTCCTGGTGGGAATTCGATGAGCTAACCAGTGCATAGATGCAAGCTCTACAGGTAGCAGCTAACCTTAACTAACGTTGAGTGCTTAAACCACAAATGCAACATGAACATTCTGCAATGGACCATTCGGCTTTATGACTAACGTTATTTTAAGTACTATTTCTAAGTCAATGGTTAACGTTTCATGCCTTTACTAAACCGGAGTGACTTTGGATACGTACAATCACGTTAGTTTGTAACGTTTCAAGAGGCCGGAGTCTAGAGATGAAAAACCTGAGAGGAAAAAGCACTAACGCTCCTTTACTTTCTCAGAGAGGAACCCCCGCCGCCGACGTCACTCACCTCTCTCCAACACGCAGCAACGGCGATGCTACGTTAGAAGTACAGGTTGCTACGGTAGAAGTAGCGGGCTGTGAGTTGACGTTAGGTAACTTAGCTAACAGCTAACTCGGCTAACCGAAGCTACAAAAGAGCCGTTAGCTCGACTCGTAGCTCACACGCTTCCAGTCGGAACACTCAGTGGATACATCCCGCCATTATCGTGATTCGATGTGTATTTGTGGTTTAATGTTTCTCATTAAAAATGCTAATTAAATGAAATGACCAATACATGTTTGCTAGGTTAGCGCAACGCACGCTGAGGTAGGAAGCGGAAATACGTCACGTAAATATGACGCGTCAAAATACCGACAGGGAGCTTACTGCCCCCGTGCGGCCATCTGAAGAATGACAACACAATAATATTTAATCGTTTTTGATTGACACAAGAATATCGAGTAAAGATTTTGTATTTTGACGCATTCTCTGATTTGTCAATTTCCAGAAGAGTTGTATATATATGGATTTATTTAGTTCACGACAAAAAATATTATAAATATGAAAATATAAAAACAATATGATAAGAAAACCTTAACTTCATGCATTAATACAATTAGTTGTCATACCTTGTGAGTTTGAGAAACACGCATAGAGGAAAGATATTAACGATTAAAAAGCTAAATGTGTTAATTGTCTGTGGTGTCTGATTGTTTCCAGCTGTGTCTAATCACCTGCACCTTCCTCGTGTATGTGAGTCTGCAGTTCATTGTCGCGTCATTATTGTTTGTTGATCGGCGCTGTTAGGTGTTGCGGTTCTGTGGTGTTTTGCCCCTCGTGGTGTTTTTGAGTTTTGAACGTTTTTTGACTATTAAAGTCTTTTTGTTTTTGGAACCCTGCACCTGTGTCTCCCTCCTTTCGGGCCTCACCTCCGCAACAACGCACCGTTGTAACAGCACTATTCTTATCAATGACCAAACTGATTTTTGTAGGTTTATAGGGCAACGGCTAAAAGCGGAAAAGTTGCACAGTAAATTGAAAAGTACAATATTTTTAGTTATGGAGAAGTGTAAAGTAATAAATACTGAATGTAGGTCACAAATACCTTTGAAGATATATTAGTAACAATAAAACTACAATAAAAGTAATTACAACTATGATTATAGGCTACATTTAATTTGTTATTGTTATACTTATAAAATGTCAAAGGACTTCTGATAGCTATAATAAATATCCACGTCTGTCTACAAGCAGCTGGGTCGCCCACTGAATGTCGAAAGCGGATGTGATCTTCAATACCTGTTTAGAAAAGCCGACCCACTGACTGAGTGACGAGACCACATCCGCAGTCACAGTGATGAGGACAGAGGCGCGTACTATCAGCGCGCAAACACAAGAACAGAGAGACCGATAAGCTGCTCAGGGGGACAGAGTCTGACCTCAGCCCCCTCCCCTTTATCGCCCCCCCATCCTCACCCGAGGAGGAAGCTCCCCCCCCCCCCCCCCCCCCCACGACACTGGTGCTGCTCGCGGTCCTCCGGTCTGCTATTCACCTGTGGCCGCTCGGAGAGACATGAAGACCCCGCGGGCCGTCCGAGGATCCCCGGGGCCGCTGCCGCTGCTGCTGCTGCTGATCGCGGGAGCGCGCATCGAGGGGTTCCGGCCCGTCATCATCGTGCACGGCATCCTCGATGGACCGAGACAGTTTGAGACGCTTTCTCATTTCATAACCAAGGTAGGAAGCCTCTGAAGCAACGTGTTTGACTCTGGGACGGACCTGAAGTGTGTTTAAAGTACTCAGCTATCTGAGTGTAGAAATACTCACAAGGCTCCTTACGTAAAGTATATGCATATATACATATATATATATGTGTGTGTGTATGTAAGTGTTTTCATCAACAGCACATGTGATGTCTCGTCTATCAAAGGTGTACATATTGCTTAACTGTTGCGGCTGGGAGCTTCAGGATGAGGGCGGTAGGTTTTGGTAATAATACATAATATTGTACATTAGTTGTGTTAACAACTACAACATACAAACAATACGTGACCAGTTCTAAAAAAAAAAGTGTCTGAAAAGTGGAATATTGGAATATTTGATGCAGAGTAAAAGTATTAAGTATCATACAAGCTGGTGAAGTTAAATATGTAATTAAAATATCATTTGGTAAAGAAAATTAAGAGTTTGGTCGACCAGTTTATCCACCTTATTCAAAGTAAACTTCTTTTCTCAAGGGGGAGGCCTGATATTGATCGTTTTGACAGTAATCCCAAAGCTTTGATTAATCAATCCCACTGCGTAAATTAGATAAGTAGTTGAGATTAAACGTTGTTCTGAAAGCAGATTTCCGATCAGGTGAAAAACAAGTTGATGATTTCTGTTCCCTTTTTCATTTTGAGGCAAACTGAGCCGGCTTGATTGCGTTATCAGTAATCAGGCTGAGGGTTGATTTAATCACCAATTGCTTTGTGTCCTTTTTTTCCAACGTCCCCCCCTCCCCCCCCCCCAGGTGCATCCTGGGACAGAGGTGTCCGTGATCGACCTGTTTGACAACCTAAAGAGTCTGAAGCCGTTATGGGGGCAGGTCCCAGGCTTCTGGAAAGCCTTCGACTCCATCGCGCAGAAAGCTCCTGACGGCGTCCATCTGCTGTGCTTCTCTCAAGGTCCCCCCCCCCCCCCCCCTTCCAGCTTTCACTTCCACATTTCAAATACAGAGATTTTAACCTTCCATATTTGCTAAACATTCACCTTCCAACCTCCTACAAATGATTGAAATGACATCACCGATTCACAAACATCTAAATCCCGTGACACCTTCCATGTCAGATCTTCATGTTGTGGCCTTCTCCCCCCCCCCACCCCAGGCGGTCTGATCTGTCGGGCCCTCCTCTCCGTGACCCCCGACCACAACGTGCACACCTTCGTCTCGCTGTCGGCGCCGCAGGCCGGCCAGTTCGGAGGTCAGCTCGCCTTATTCCTCCCACCTTTTAGGAGTGTGAGTTAAATGAACGAGTGTTCTCCTCGCTGCTCCCCAGACACGGAATACCTCAAGATGTTTCCCGACTGCATCAAGAAGGTCGTCTTCCGTGTTTGCTACAACGAAATGGGACAGGACCTGTCTGTATGCGACTACTGGAACGGTGAGCGGGCCGATTTGAAAAGCTCTAAGTGGAAAGCGATCCTGCGTTAACGCGCTGCCCCCCCTCCCCTCCCCGTCCCCCTCAGACCCCCACCACCGAGCTCGCTACCTGCGGAACAACCACTTCCTGCCGGTGCTCAACGGCGAGCGGCCTCACGCGGACATGAAAGGTAGAGGAAGGAATGAGTGCTCCTTTTATTTTGTCTGTAAAGGTGAATAACATCCCCCCCCCCTCCTCACCCCTCACTCCTCACCCCCCCCCCCAGCATGGAGGGACAACTTCCTGCGCATCAAGAAGCTGGTGCTGATCGGAGGGCCGGATGACGGCGTCATCACGCCGTGGCAGTCCAGGTTCATCACAGCTTTACACTTCATTTCAATACTCAGTCGCTTAGTTAGTAGATTTAGATTTGTTTCACTTTGTTACTTAATCAACAGGACAAACAAAATGGTAAGCAAAAACTAAAACATTAATTGATAATTAAATGTAAACATTGAGATCAACTTAAAGTCTAATCTGAAAAAGAAGAGAACGAAACCATGAAGAAAGCAGGACCTTTTTTTAATTGTGTGACATGAGACCAATTTTTCAGATTACATATTAAAATAGCAACATTATTATGTTTTCTAAATTAACTTCCTGTTTCCTCTGTTCTAAACAGCCACTTTGGATTCTACGACATGGACGAGGAAATCGTAGAAATGAGGAACCAGGAGGTAAGTTACAAACCATCTGCACATCTGTATCCCCTCTATATTACATGTGTATAACACGTGTATCCCCTCTGTATCACATCTGTATACTACATGTGTATAACATGTGTATCCCCTCTGTATCACATCTGTATATTACATGTGTATAACATGTGTATCCCCGCTGTATCACATCTGTATACTACATGTGTATAACATGTGTATCACATCTGTATCCATCGGAAACCCATTTTCTTCGTCTTCTGCTTCTGTCTGCAGTTCTACAGGAGCGACACCTTCGGTCTGAAGACCCTGGACGCTCGTGGCGCCGTGTCGGTCTGCGTTCACTCCGGAGTGAAGCACATTCAGTGGCACTCCAACCACACCGTGTTCTCCAGCTGCATCCAGGAGTGGCTGACATGAGAGAGAGGGGGGGAGAAAGAGAGAGAGAGGAAGGGAGAGAGAGACTATGTTAACACACTCCTCATTTTTTATTTTGATTTGATTCGTACAGTATTGATAACGTGACATCACATAAATGAGCTGAGGAAATGGATCCATTCTTGTAAAACACTCCCCCACCCCCTCCCCCATTTCGTCCCATGATGCTCAGATATTGACGTTGTCTATAATAAATGAAGCTGGTGTGAAGCGATCACCTCCCCCTGGTGGAGGTTCGTGGTACTCTGGAACTCATGGAAGTCCTCAGGAAACTGGAGACTTTCAGCAGCAATGTTCATGCTTTGTTTGTTAGTGTTTATCCTTTACTATCTGAAATGTGGTGTCTATGTGTTTAATTTCAGTATCAAAACCATGAAGTGCAAACTGACCACAGAAATGAGCTCAAACAGCTAAAGAATAAAAATGATAAACCTTAAAGATCTTGTATGTGATGCTTTCAGTTTGATTCAAATGTTCTGTGGATGCTGACTAGACTCACCGGAGGGTCCACATGTCCACTCGTTTCCCTTTACACAAGAAGATTAAAGCAGCATTTGGGGGCGGGATCAGTCAATCAAACATATCGATCGTCTTAGTTCACGTGGACAAGATGGATTGTGAGGATTGAAGTCAGAATTATGGCGAGCTATGTCACAACTATACTAAAAAAAATAAGAAATACATCTATTTATTCACACGTTGACAGTCAGCGTTGTTTCAGGTGTGCTTCCTGTTTTTGATTGTTCAAACTGTATTACTTTTAGGGTGAATTTTTCCTTGTTCTGGTCGCTCCGCCTTCAGCAGACGTGTGCACTCCTGTGATTGGTCAACATGCTACAAACCCCGCCCCCTCTAACAATGTCCCGCTCACAGCCAGTTTGACAGTCACATGCATTAAGAAACACGTGGGGAGAGATCTCACTTGCTATTGATGTTTTTCAGAGATGGTTTATTTTAACCACATAGCTATAAATGCTGTTAAATGTCCGTACTGCTGCTGGCGGCTTTTTCTCATCCACTTCTAACTCTGTAAACTGAATCTAAAGACCTTTGTGATGAAAAGCTACCTGCAGCGGGGATTCTGTCTGCCATGCTACAAACACAATATTGTATTCACACGCACAGACTTCTATATATTATTTTATTGAGTGCTGCTGCACACAGGAAACAGCTTCTGGTCCACAGAAATGCATGAAAGCATCCACCACAGTCTGGAAGGTGGATGCATGCGTGAAGGCCCGAGCGGTGCGGTATGGTGTTCTTTTTAATTGCATATAGTCATCATATTTCGTATTCAGGGTGTCCTCCACCCGTCCCTGCGATACTTCCTGTCTTCTTAACCAGATCTCAGCGCTAACTTACCCACCGCGTTGCTTTGTAGAGCTCCATCCGTCGCTTGGCCAAAACTCTACAAGTCACTCCAATCAAAAGCCCAGGAGTTGGTGTCTGTTTTCTCTCTTAAAATCTGTAGTATTTTGACATTTCAATTACAGACTACTTCTGTATTCCTTAAATCATAACAACAGATTCTGATTCCTCAAAGAAAGCAGAACACAAGAAATAGTGAGGAATAAGCACTTTCAGTTCTCCATCTGTGGAGCATTGTTTTTTTAAAACTAGTGGCTACTTCCTTTGGGTTCATTTCTCACGTTTCAAAAATGTATGCAAGAATTGTATTTAAAAAATAAATAAACCCCACCGGTCTTCGGTAGAAAATAGAATGTTTTTCCACCTTGAGCAGAGGAGTCACGCTCCGGCGTGTTTCTAACAATGTCACCATTTCCCTCACGTAGTCGGCTATTCCTGGGAGGAATCAGTTCCCGAAAAGGACGACTTCTCCTTTTGGTCGCCGCTCACGCATAGATGAGGGTGGGCAGAGAGAGGGATGTTTCCCGTTGTGATCTCCTGGCTGTTGGAGGGTTTCAGGTGCACCGCTGCCTCCATCACGCTTCAACGCCACAAACATGGATGACGTTCCGCAAACCACAGAAGATTACGTGAGTGGATGTTTCTTTTACGAGATTTCATGTTTAGACGTCTGTTTGCACAATTCTACAGCATCTTTTTTTTTAGCTAAATGTTGTGCAGCATCTTGCACAAATAGCCGTGTTTAAAGTTCCATACTGACCAGATACTGCGGCGTGTGAGTTGCACCTCTCGGGGAGATGCTGACGTCTTTTCCCTCCGCTGTCACCAGGACTATGGCTACGACTATGACAACGCCACCTGGCCCACGGACGCCACCCGCTCGCAGGCCGCCCCGTGCTCGGAGGAGGACATCTACGGGTTCGCGCACCGCTTCTCCCCCGTCGTGTACACCCTGTTGTTCCTCCTGGCCTTCGTGGGCAACGTGCTGGTGCTCTGCGTGATCCGCCGCTACCGGAGCTCTCAGTGCGGCGGCCCGTGCACCTTCTCCCTGACGGACACCTTCCTCCTCCACCTGGCCATCTCGGACCTGCTGCTGGCCTTCACCCTGCCCCTGTTCGCCGTGCAGTGGGCGCACGAGTGGGTGTTCGGCGTGGCCGCATGCAAGGTGTGCGGCGCCCTCTTCTCCCTGAACCGCTACAGCGGCATCCTGTTCCTGGCGTGCATCAGCTTCGACCGCTACCTGGCCATCGTGCACGCCGTCAGCTCCGGCTGGAAGCGCCACACCGTGCACGCGCAGGTGGCGTGCGCCCTCATCTGGGTGTGCTGCCTGGGCCTGAGCGGCGTGGACATCGCCTTCAAGCAGGTGGAGCCGGTGGACACTCGGGACGGCCGCACGCCGCCGCTGTGCCTGTTGTGGTACACGGAGAACTCCCAGTGGCGGGTGGCGCTGCAGCTGGTGAGCGTGCTGCTGGGCTTCGGGCTCCCCTTGCTGGTGATGCTCTACTGCTACATCCGCATCTTCAAGACGCTCTGCGGCGGCGCCACCCGGCGGCAGAGGCGCAAGTCCCTGCGCCTCATCGTGTCCCTGGTGTCCGTGTTCGTCGTCTGCTGGGCGCCGTACAACGGCTTCCAGCTGGCGGACAGTCTGCAGAGGCTGGGCGCGGTGACCGGCGGCTGCCGCTTCGGCCACGTGATGGACTTCGGGACGCTGGTCACCGAGAGCCTGGGGCTGTCGCACTGCGCGCTGAACCCGCTGCTGTACGGCTTCGTCGGGGTGAAGTTCCGCAGGGAGCTGGGCAGAATGTGCGGCGGGCTGCTGGGGGCGGCGGGGCCGCGGGGGCGGGAGGGCTGGAAGCAGAGGAGGCTCAGGAAAAGCACCGGGTCCTTCGGCTCGGGCGAAAGCGAAAACACCTCGTGCTCCGTCATGGCGTGAGGCGCGGCGGGTGGGGCGTGCGTGCGTGCGTGTGTGCGTGTGTCTGTGGGGGGCTCGGGAGGAAAATAGGAAGCGAAATTGATTGGATTCGATTAAAGAAAGTCGATTCAGCATAATTGTGTGTGAAGGATTTCTTCTACTGGCGCTCTCGTTTCTGTTTGTGTGGTTTGTTGTTTTACAGTGTGGAGTAAAACAAGGAGCCACTTCTCACACACTCACCCAGTCAGTCTTTATTTGGGGAGATGTTTGCTCACACTCATATGCTGATCACATTCCACTGTCCCTTTGAATAAAACCAGTTGAAATGTCCATTTCTTGTTTTTTTAACCCACGTGAAGCTGGTCTCTCAGCCTCATTTTGAATGTTGTGTATTATATTAAAACCGATGATGTTTGTGATGCACACATATTTCTGGAATAAATATTTTGGAATAAAATATAGTGGCATGTTCTTATATGCATCCATATCTCAGGTTCTCTTTCCGTATGTTTACTTGAACAATTTTAATCAACAGGTGTGCTGGTTAATTCCAGTTAATTCCAGTGGAGGAATCAGCAGCTCCACCTGGTGGAGAGCAGCTGCTTGTGCGGCACGTTGTGTGATACAGTGTTTGACCTGTCGTGTTTTGCGTTGATATCTGAGAAGCATCAAAGCAGGAAGCGGACGGGCAGATATCTGGCCTTCAGAATAAAGCACCTTAACGCCGCGATAATGACGTAGGTAAGAAGTACCGCGCCATGTCTGATCAATCCATGTGGCAATAGAAAGAAACTCATAGGCGCTGCCTACTTTTTAACATTTTCTTTTTGATTTAATCAGATTAGGCTGCCGGGTTTCCAACGTACGTTTTATTTTGAAAGAAAAACAACGAGCGCCTCTGGTTTCCATCAGGCAATCATTTCAGAGTTCGCACTGTGCGAGACGAGGAGACATATTTGGTGAACCGAAACCACCCAGCCAGGACGCCATCGAAGAGCAGGTAAGTTCCCCCGTGGGGCGGTGACGCGGCCCGCAGCCGCCGTGGGTTCCTCCGTGTGCGTCCGCGTCGAAAAGCAGACCCTTTTCTCTGGTTCCTCATTCCACCTGGTCGCTGTTGACGTTCCGTTCGATTCCCGCGCTCATCTCCGGTGTTGTGCGGACTCACGGAGACACCCGGTGCGTCTTCCGGGGGGATTTGAACGTCTGGTGCAACTTCCGCGTGACTTTGACTAAAGTTGGTCATCCTCCAACGTAATATGTACGCCATTCCTGCCACAAGTGGCTATAAGATGACCACGTCACAGCCTTGTGTGTGTGTTGTGTGTGTGTTGTGCGTGTGTCCGCGTGCGCGCGCACATGACCGGGTGGAACTGGGCTTTCCGTTTAACAAACTCCACTCTTGCATCACAGTACGTTCCCACCATGTGAGCTGATCTCAGTTGGACTTCTAAAGGGAATCTCCTCCGGACCCAACTGTCGCGCACGCGCACACGCACACGCACAGAGGACTACATAAGCACACGTCCGTCCTCTGAGGCCTTTCAGCTTTTTCTCTCTTGTCGCCTCGACAGCAGATGAGCATGGAGGCGGAGCTCGATGGATTATTTCGCCCCAACTACACCTTTGACGACGATGAAGACTACCAGTACGAAGAGGACGGCGGGCCCGCAGCCGGCGCGGCAGTGTACGCCCCGGTTCTGTACTCCCTGCTGCTGGTCGTCGGGCTTCCCGGGAACGGACTGCTGCTCGCCCTCCTGGCCAGGGCGAGGCGATCCTGGAGCACGCCGGACGCCTTCGTCCTCCACATGGGCGTGGCGGACGTCCTGCTGCTGGCGACGCTGCCCCTGTGGGCGGCGCAGGCGGCTCTCCCGGACGGATGGAGCTTCGGGAATTTACTCTGCAAGCTCAGTGGCGTCGCTTTCGACGTAAGTACCGGGCGGAGTGTGGAAAGCGAAGCGCTGCCGGTGAAGCTGTGAGAACGTGGTGTTCGGCTCGAGGCCATCGTTTCCCGTCGGGGGTCATCGTACTTCCTGTCACATCCACAGTGTTCCTGGCAATTCTGCGGAATGATAAGAGGGAAGAAACGAAAGCTGGCGCTTCCCTCTTGCATCAGATCCCAGCTCAAGTTGTCCTCTTCTTCTTTTTGTTTTGTGCAGATCAACTTCTACTTTGGAATCTTTCTGCTGGCCTGCATCAGTGTGGATCTCTACCTCTCCATCGTCCGGGGGACCCGTCCGTTCTCCCAGAGGTCGCCCCGGTTGGGTCACATCGGCTGCCTGTCCATCTGGCTCGCCTGCCTGCTGCTCGCCATCCCCGACGCCGTCTTCATGGCGGCGAAGGAAGATCCGGCCCAAGCCCGATTCCTCTGTGTCCGCAGCTACTCGCGGCCGCTGACCGACGGGCAGCTGGCGTGGCGCGTCCTCCGCCACGCGCTGGGCTTCCTGCTGCCCGCGGCCGCCCTGTTCTTCTGCTGGCTGCGCGTCCTGCCGAAGCGGCGGCCCGTCACCGTCTTCCTGCCCCTGGTGGCGGTCTTCTGCCTCTGTTGGGTGCCGTACAACGTCGCGCTGATCGCGGACACCGTCGGGAGCCGCGCGAAGGAGCCCGCAGAGCGCGGCAGGTCCCTGGACACCGCCCTGACGGTCACCTTCGCCCTGGGCTGCGTGCACGCCTGCCTCAGGCCTCTGCTCTACTTCGGCCTGTGTAGAAACGTCAGGAAACGGACCGTGGCCATGTTGAGGTGCGCCGAGGAGCAGCCCGAGGGCTCGCTGTGGGGGCTGGGTGGGGGCGGGGATGGGGGCGGAGCCCCGTGTAACGGGAACCCCGGGGGGGAAGCGCTGACACCGATGACGGGTAAAGAACAGCAGGTGCAGGCAACTGCGTGCTGATTAATGGACCAAGTTCCCTCCAATGACTCAGAAACAGGCTCCGCCTCCGAGGGGAGTTTAGGAGTGACGTCGTGTCACGAGCTCAGGGGACGTGGGACCGCATGACGAGATGAGGGTATTTTAAAAAAATTCCTCTTAGATGCTGCACTTTGACCCCGAGTGTCCTTTCCAAGTCGTTTTGAGACATGTTTTTTTTATTTGTCCGACTGTTGCACAATTTTAGCCTGTTACCATAAATGATTCTAATATTTGCCTTATTATTATTATGATTATTATTGTGCTTTTTATAGACGTTTATAAAATGTGTCAGAACAGTTTTTAAGCTGTGAACAATCATGGACCCTGTAAGAGCCCAGTGTGTCTACATTGGTTGACTGGCGTTTGGGAAATGCTGATTATTGGGTTTTTGATTTGTCCATATTGTGCAGGAGCTGAAAACATATGATGGCATATGATGTTACATGATATGTGGTGTTTATGTGGGACTCTGTGTGTCTGCAGCTCAATTGCTGCCTAATAATGTACGTAACCGAAGGAACGGCGCTACAAAGCAGCCAAAAGGTCCATTACATGTATTAATGCTTGTAATTCTTGGAATATTGTGATATCGAAGCTTCTGTATAATTACTCAGTAAGTGTTCTTCTCCATTAAGAAGTTGATTAAATCTTCAGGCAGGAAACCGTGTGTGTGTGTGTGTGTGTGTGTGTCAGTGCGGCAGTGAGGGACTTTCCCATTAGCAAATCCCACAGCTTCATTTATTTTTCCCTCCGTTGTTGCAACAGTGTGTGTGTGTGTGTGTGTGTGGACTGCAGGAGTGCGGTGACACAAGCAGGTGGTGATGTCATCAATCATGTGGTGGAGGAGGGGAAGACAGACGCCTGTAAGATCCGCCGCCGCTCTTATTTTGTGTTTGTTCGTTCCCACCACCTTCCTGTTTTACTTCTGCATCCGCTGTTTAGTCTACATTCACGCCACCTGTCTTCCTGTCTTTAGTCTGCCCCGTCGTTGATTGCTGGTCTCATTGCTGATGTCACTCACCTGTGTCTAGTCGTCTCCTCCCCCCTGTGTATTTAAACTCGCCTGTGTTCACCCCTTCTCTGCCAGATTGTTGTACTTCTTTGTCGATGCACTTTCCAGCGTTCCCTCGCTTTGATCTCCCGTGTCTTCGACCTATTGTTTGCATCCCCGACCACGTTACCTGCCTGTTGGATTTGTACCGCTGTCTGTTCTCTCCTTGGGGAAATAAACCAACTACCCGTACTCCTGTTCTCCGAGTCGTGCATTTGGGTCCGCCCGTGAAGTCTGACAACACCTTTTACGCGTCTCTCATGTCTGTTCGGGCTTCATGCGTAAGTGTGGTTCGCTGGAAAGAGGATGTAAGTCGGATAAGATCAGATCTTATCTCGAAGATTGCCGAACGCTACTTTGTGGTTCCTCCAAAGGCAGACCGAGATCACGTCAGAGCAGCCAAATGCGACCTGAAATGAAGGGATCTTTCACAACCGAATGTGCTTTTAAAACCCAGCGTGAAACACGTTTACGGGAGATAACAAAACAGGCCCCCTTCCTCTTTTACTAAGCGGAAAATAAGGTCTTCAGCTTTATCTGTGGCAGCAGCCACTCGTCCGAGTACCGAGTATTGCCTCAGATTGAAGGGTCATGAGTTTCCTTTAATGAATAACAAACCTGCTATCAGTACAGACACACACTTGTTGTACCGTCCTCTGGTCCTGGTGGCGCTCACCTTGTGCAGGTTCTGCTGTCTGCTCCTCCTGTCAGTTCTGCATTACATTTCTGTATGAGGCGCCGTTCATTCCGGTACTCACACACATTCAAAATATATGTATGTTAAGGGGAATGTATGTATATGAGAGTGACAATATATATGCGTGAAAGGAGAATGTATGTATGTGTGAGTACCAGAATGAATAATGTCTGTTTCTGAGTGCCGCCGCTCGCCACTTGTCTTTTTTTGCGTCGGAAACATCCACTTGAGGATGAG
This sequence comes from Apeltes quadracus, assembly GCA_021346845.1. Taxonomy (NCBI): domain Eukaryota; kingdom Metazoa; phylum Chordata; class Actinopteri; order Perciformes; family Gasterosteidae; genus Apeltes; species Apeltes quadracus. The sequence goes on from CM037936.1 coordinate 1,134,734, forward strand.
TGGCGGCGTTTTGTGACTTTAGTTTCCTGTCAAAGAAAGACGTTTCCTCTGAAGTGCCACCTCGATGGTTTGCAGTTATCTTGATCATGAATGTCATTTCTGCAATCACCTCATCGTAACAATATCACAGAAACAAATAGCATTAGAAAGAATTATTCATTTATGTACATATCGGCCCGTAAGGGTCTGTTGTACTGTAATGCGTGAAACATACTGTTTTTTTGATTAAACAAATCTTTTATTCTGTATTTGAACAATCCATTCACAAAAACACATAGGCAAACCTTTTATTGTGGCATAAAATCTACTTCATAGCAGTATACAGCATTAGTAACGCTTTACAGAAAGCAGAATTTGTAATATTACTAATATATACAGCACTAGTAATATTACTGACAAAGTAAAGTGTTTAATAAAGCCTTTTGGTCAGAAAAGGGAAATGACTACTTCCTTTAAGAAAAATCGATTTGCTAAGTAGAGACTATCTAAACTACTTTAGTAATGGTCACGTTGGCCAAGCAATAGACAGAAAGCAGACACAGGAAATCTCTTGGACGGATATCAAACTACGGACCCTTCGCCCCGTTGTGCTCCGTCCCGTTCGAGAACCCGTCAACGCGCTGGTGTCTCTTTCCTAGATGGCGAGGGAGTTGGACGTCTCACCAGACTCGGACCAGAGGGCGCTCCTCCTGCTGCTGGCTGACTGCATCTGGGCTCTTATCCTCAGCTTGCAGCCCAGAGACCTCAGGATGTTCAGGAGCTGACGTCGGAACTTCACGCCCACGAAGGCGTAGAGGACGGGGTTGAGGCTGCAGTGCAGGTATCCCACGGAGGAGGTGATCATCTTGGCTGTTTCCAGAGACGTTCTGGCCCTGCAGTCGCCGGAATGAAGCGTGTCCACCATGAGCGTGATGTTGTACGGCGTCCAGCAGAGGAAGAAAACGGCCACCACTGTCACGATGACCCTGAAGGCCTTCTGCTTCTGGGGGGCCTGGGAGCCGCAGCGCAGCCGGCGCAGGATGCAGGAGTAGCAGAAGATCAGGACGGCCGAAGGCAGCAGGAAGCCCACCGTGTGGAAGAGCAGGCGGGACGCCCGTCGCCACTGACGTTCTTCCCTCAGCGGGGTAGATGCGCACACACTGGGTTTTTTGGTTTGCTCTGTGATCCTTCACTGCATCCAAAAAGATCCAGTCGGGGATGGAGAGGAGGAGAGAGAAGAGCCACACCACCAAGCAGCTGACGGGAGCGGCCCAGGGCTTCCTGCGCGAGTACATCTGGGTGGCGTGGACGATGGACAGGTAGCGGTCCAGGCTGATGCAGGCCAGCAGAAAGATTCCACAGTAGAAGTTGATCTGAGGGTAGAAAGCAGGCAAACACAAGTAAGATACCACGGCTGACCGCCGTGCACACTGACGCGCCTGCAGTGCGTGGTTCCCCCTGCGCGCCTCTCACCATGAAAACAGCTCCGGTGATCTTACAGAGAGGAGCGCCGAAGGTCCATCCGCCAGCGTGAGCGGACTGAGCGGCCCAGAAGGGCAGAGTCACCAGCAGCAGCACGTCGGACACCCCCAGGTGGAGGATGAAGGTGTCCGTCACACTCCAGGACCTCCTGCTCTTGAGCAGGACGCCGAGCAGCACGCCGTTGCCCAGGATGCCTACGATGAACGCCACGGAGTACAGCGCGGGGATGAACGCCGCCTCGAAAGGCCCCGCCTCGTTCAGGTCACACAACTCGCTGCCGCCATCGTCAAGTTCATCATCAGAGGAATTTTCGTAAATGTCATAGTAGTCCTTGAGGTCTGCTCCGGTCATTTCGTACACGCCGGAGTTCATCGGTAAACTCTGCACAAAAAGGAAAATGAATCTATCAGTGAGTTTGAGCTCATCAGTAACCGTTCACAGACATCATGCATCTGTTGCATCATGCATCTGTTGCATCATGCATCTGTCAGATCATTTAAGAGGAGGAGGGTTCGGCGCACACACCAAGGCATTAGAGAAAGCCACAGAAGCCACCAGGAGCAAAAGAGTGATGCACAGCTTTTTATTTCCCTCGATCAGACATAATCCATTTTGCTAAATGTTGCTAAAATGCTTATTTAGGCCATGTTTAAATATCTCACTGTATTCTACACGAGTTGGAGCTGTGCTCACAACCTTCTGGGCCGCATTAGAGCAAATACTTAGAGAATCCGTTGTTTTTCAATTTTAAACTTTTCTTGACGTTGCGGTGAAGCACACGTTTTATGGGTTGCACGCGATAATAGCTGCTAAACTTCACGACTTTGGGGAAATCTACATGCTCTTATTTCCCGGTTGGGGAAGTGGGAGACAATTAAAAGCACGTAGTCATATAACTTGTGCGGAATTGCTTTGAGTAGATGGGGGAAGAGAAATTGAAGCAGCAAGTGATATTTCAGCAAGAATCTTGCAATGAACCAGCATCTCCAGCAATGAACCCAAAAGTTCAGCAGTTTTGTTTAACAAATCTTTAGGTTTTAGAGGATTAACAAAAATACATTTTAGACCAAAATGGATGGACATGAAATAAGCATTATAATGTTAATGAAAACGGCAACAGAAATAAAAAAGAAACTCCTGTGGGGTAAAGAAAGAAATGACTTGTTTCATCATAACTTCAACTTGTTGCATTAATTATCAACAAGGCTGCAACTTTATCCTGGATGGCACATTGTCACGCTGGAGACCACATCACAGAGGAGGAGGTCAAAGATAAAAAACATCCGATTCAAGTTTATCGGTAATTATTGAATTCGCCAAAAACACATAAGCAGTGGAAATGCATTGATCAAACGATGAGTAATAATATGAAATCTATTCCTAGTAACAAACCACACATGCATTAATTACCTAACGAGCTTCATAACTCACCATGCAGGCGTCTTTGGATGTGTTATCTTCAGTGAACAGGTAGAGAATGAATGATCGGTGTTAGAAACGGCAGCAGACAAAGGGGAAGCCTAAACGAGAAAACGGAAAGCATCTGACAAGAACCACAACCTGGGTTTCATATTCAACAGGTCTTTGATTTTAAGCCCACTCCAACGACATATAATGGATATATGTAACAATGAAACCAACAACTCTTTCCCTAATTGAAATTTGAGTTCAATGGTACTAACTGCATTCACTTTGAATGCAGTTAGTAAGCCGTGGTCTCGCCATTCACCATCAAAAACTGAGGTTTGTTCGTGTGGTTTTAGCACTACACACCTTTGATAGTTGTTCAGAGACTTCACCATCTCTCCAATAAAGAATGACGATGCGAAACAAGGAATGCACGTATTGATTATCTTTGTATCCTCTAGAATTTTGCACATGCACGAGGACACTGCTGGATTTAAAGTATACTTAACATGCAAACGTTTCCCAGAAGAAGAAGACACCTGCGGCACGGCCGGTTTTAAAGTGCCTGCTTCCCCCATCGCCCGAATGCCTCAGTGCCTTTTCCTGTTTGTTTTCACACCTTGTCTTTCCTCTTTGTTTTTGCACGCTTCATGCACTTCTTGCAGTAAGAGTACATGACGAAGGGTCTTTGCAGGCCAGAAAGGCAAATATTAGTGGATTTCAGGACTACCTCACCAACCGCCCGCAGTACGTGTGGATGTGGGACTGTGAGTCCGACCTGGGGGCCCCTCAGGGATCTGTCCTGGGTCCCTTCCTCTTCACCGTAAAACCCCTTTGACTTTCAATATGACTCAGAGGACATTACCAAATGACACTAAAATATATGTGCAATAACCACTCAGATACACTGTGTTCACATGTACATATATTTAGACTCACTGCCTGCAAAGAGTATGTCGGCATCAACACTGATATCTGTTGCTGAACTGCGTGAGGAAGATTCTGCTGTCGACAGAGGTCAAATAACGAAGTACAAATACACATTTGGTGTATCTATACTTTACTGAGTATTTATTTTTAAAGATGTACTAATTATTCGCAACGTCAATACAGAAACATTAACACCTGGCAAGAGGGGTTTGTATGAGTCTCCATTTAAACGTTTCCTTCCTTCTTCTGGTTGAACTGAAAGTGGTGTAACCACATTGTAGGTCAGTAACTCACTAACATCAGATCCAGAATACATAAGACCCACAAATCCATCGCCTTGATTTGGCGCAGGGTTCCGTTATAATCCTGCATCCTTTCTTTGCCTAATATTTGGTGACAGTACAGTAAATAAGTATTTTTACATTGAAATATTATATAATATACAGCATAAAGTACTTTTGCCCACCACGGCCCGATGTACTGACCATTACTAAAGGGATAACAACCTCAATGGATCATTAAATGTGTTTAAAAATGTCATAGAGACTCCCAACTTTATATCCTATCCTATTCATTGCTGTTGAGCTGCATTGTCCATGGCGGTTTCATTTAATGTGAAGCCTTTTCTTAAAGGTTAAGAAGACAAAAAACAGATTATTTGTGCCGATTTCCTCTTAAAAAAATTCGACGTGCAACACCTTCGTGGATTTCCTGTCTGACGTTTGTTGCCATGACGTTCAGAAACCACATTTTCACCCCAAAATATTTTTTTAGCGGTGCAGATTTGGGCGTCACGATCAATATGCATGACTGAAATGTAGCTTTTGTGCATTACGCGTCGGCAGCGTAATTCACCACTTTGCTTTGTGGCAGGACTAAACGCAACAGTTTATAATAAGTGCGTTTGTAGTCAAACTTTCTCATAAACTATAAAACTATTTCAAGTTTACACATATGGCAGCTGTCATTCTGATTTGATGTTCAACTGTGATGAGTAAACCTGTTATTGAATATCTGCAAATGCATAACGGACATATAAACGAATGGAACAGGTGGAAATGAGGACGTGTAAGTGGGTGTTTGTGGTTAGAACAAAATGTTCCTTTCGTTTAAGCGCTTCAGTTGGTTTGATCGTTTGCACCACCCTTCAGGCTCACGCGTACGATGGTTGCGAAGATCATTTAAAGGACGGACACAAAGAGCACCTGGTACGCACAGCTGTGAGGACGATGCCGCGTTTTGTGGATCTCACAAAGATCCATTAAACGTGATGGCAAGGTGGCTCCACCTGTTCTCGTACCATTAGTGGCCTACAGTCAGAGAAATTCTAATATGAATATCCTTAGAGGGCTCTGGTACAGTGAGGACACGTCAATGACATGATTATGAACTTCATGGAAAGAAATGAAGCATGAAAACATGGCAAATAGATTTTACGAGAAATAAAAGCACTTCAGCTGCTGGCCACGCTGTAAACCCAGATTTTGTTTCTAATTAAACTTACTTATTCTGTTATGTTTAGTAAAAACCTGCTATCACTACTAAACAACAGTAGTTGTTTGTACTAATTAGCTGAAAAATTCATTGCACAAATCATGTTTAGCAGAGATAACTCGGTATGTTTACTACCGGAGCTAATTCAAAAACCTGCCTGGTCACGTGACAAGACCAACGTTAATATGTTTGAACAACGTTACCATGAGTGAACAGTCAGAACGCCTAATAGAGTTTAGTACAGCTCCACCTATTGGCTGCAGAACGCAACACCGGTTTAACTCAAGGTTCCACGTTAATAAAACCAAAGTCCTATTTTAAATAAATCGTCTCTGATACAAGCCAACATGTTCAGTTTCAGCTTGTGTAAAAACTTAAGTGGGAAAGGGCAACGGGTTTCCACGCGATTTGCGACTAAAGTCAACTAATTCTGGTTTACAGTGCATGTTGACTACAAGGGTACAAAAACGGACCAAAGACTGAAGACTGTATGGGATTATCAAGTTTAACCAAAACAGCTGAAGTGCAAAGTAAAGAAAAAGACAACGTGTGATGTCAATATGAAATACAAAGAATACATTTGCGTGTCTGCTGTGGTGTGTTGTTATGGCTGAAACTGTGTGTGTTCACAGGTCCAGATGTGCAGATGTGCAAAAAGGTCCGGCTGTGCAGACGTGCACCCCCCCCCCCCCTCCAGAAGAAGCGATCCCAATGGTCAGAGGTCAGAGTCACGTGGGAAGGGAGGCAGCCAGCAGAGAATATACACGTAGTAAATGTAGTATTTTGCGGTGTGTCTACTGACAGTTAGTTGTCCATGTATGACACGGAATACCAGTTAGTTGTCGCTGTGAGCGTCCATCTTTATTATTATTTTCTTCTACTTCTGCCCATCTCCGCGCGTCTTTGTGACGTCATCAACACATGACGAATAACCGTATCCAAGATACTACAGTAAACTTACACAATCAGAGCAGAAAATAACAATAACATTCCTGCGGCGGAATAGAACGAGCGGGGACGATCCAGTCCAGCAGGAGGCGGTAACACGAGCCGCAGAGAGGAGGAGGAGGAGGAGGAGGAAGAAGAAGTCACCGAGACACCGGAAAGGGGCTCTTGAGGAAGTGCCCACTCGACGCGGACTAGTTCGGGAAAGTTCTCTGCTCCTGAACTCTGAACCGCTGGAGCCCGAACCGCCGCCGTTAGGTAGGTGCGTTTCGAAACCGAAAGTAGAGTAAAATAAAGTGAAGCGGGGGGGGTCACCATGGCGGACAGCCTGGACGAAGACATGCCGGAGCAGAGCGTCCCGCTGCGGATGGACCTGACCTGTCCCGTGTGCCGGGACCTGTTCCGGGACCCCGTGCTGCTGCCCTGCACCCACAGCTTCTGCCGCGAGTGCATGCAGAGCTGCTACAAGGCGAACCGGAAGTGCCCCGTGTGCCGGGGCCCGTGCGAGGAGGCGCAGGCCATCACCAACCGCGCGCTCAGCGACGCGTGCGACACCTTCCGCGAGGAGGCGAGCAGGTGGACGCCGCGCGCCGCGGACACGTGTCCCCTGCACCAGAGGCCGCTGGACCGCTACTGCGAGAAGGACGAGGAGCCCGTGTGCAGAGGCTGCGTGGCTCTGCACAGCACGCACCGGCTGTGCACGCTGCAGGACGGGGTGCAGAAGTGCCAGGTGCTTGGTCATAGTTCAACAAGTGGAGAAAAATACTTCAAGTTCTACTGTTCCACTGAAATACTACTTGTTCTTTTAAGATTTCAGGATCCATTATTCTATAGTCTACTAAACTTTCCTCTAGACCTCAATGACTAATGTGTGACCGTTGCCTTATTAGACAGACACCAGATTTGATTCTACTATAGAACCATTTGAACTATAGAACCCGTAATAATCATGATCTGGATCCTTTTCACCCCGCAGAAGGAGCTGGGCTTCAAAGTCGAGATTTTCCAAAAGAAAGTGGACGCGTACAAGAAGACGACGCATAAACTCAGTAACGCGATAGAGTACATCAAGGTACAGCTCCTGTGGCGTCTCTCCGTCATGTGATCAAACTGTCATGTGATCAACCGTACGGGCGTGCACGTGCCGTGTGTAAGCTCTCTGCTCTCGACGCAGTACCAAGCCGGGCAGGCCGAACGGCAGATCCGGCTGGAGTTCGAGAGGCTGCGCGCGGAGCTCGTCGCGGAGGAAGCTCGCCGCATGGAGGCTCTGGCTGCCGAGGAGGTGGAGAAGATCGCTGCCCTGCAGGAGCTGCTCCACAGCACCGACGACGACATCGCCGCTATTACCAAGCTGAAGGAGATGCTGCAGAAAGAGATGGGGAACGAGGATCTTCCTCTCCTGCAGGTGAGAGGAACACTCGTCAGACGTCGTAGTGCATCGGATGTTTGGGAAGAGAACATGAAACTAATCTCAGTTACTGTCGCTGTCATGTTTTAGAATTTCCAGAAGCTGAAAAGAGAGTAAGTAACTGCAAAACTCACTGAAGCAAATATTCTGCACAAGGACTGGGAGCTACATTTCACTACATATTATCATTTTTATTTAAGTCATTGTTTGACAGGGTTGCAAACAACGACATTACACATTTTTGTCATTTAACTCTCATTCTGGTTTCTGCTGTAGTTCGTCTCTGGTTAACTTCACATCCTGTCGTCTTTGCTTCAGAACCGAGTGGACTCGTGAAGAACCTCGCCTCCCTGACCACTCCCTTCTGAACATGGGCAAACATGTTGGGGCTTTGAGCTTCAAGATTTGGAAGAACATGCAGAACCATGTCAAGTGTAGTGAGTAATGACTGTGGAAGGATCTTTCGTTTAGGGTAGTCCTTCCCGTACAGGGAAACACTATTTATGTTAACGGTCTTATTTGTGGAAGCACCATTTCCATAACGTATTTGCGTCTTGTTTCCTCCCGCGCGCAGATCCAGTGGTGTTCAACCCAAACACGGCCTCTCCGTGGCTGTCTATCCATCCCGACCTGTCCGGTGTGATGGAGAGCGCAGAGCGGCTCGTTGTCCCCGACAACCCGGAGCGCTTCGACCCCTGCGTCTTCGTGCTGGGTGCCGAAGGTTACTTTTCTGGGAAGCACAGATGGGATGTGGTCGTCGGCGACAACCCCAAGTGGGTTGTGGGAGTCTGCAAACAGTCCGTGCCCCGCAAGAGGAAGTTCACGGTCTCCACGAGCCGCGGCGTGTGGGCCATAGGTCTTAGCAAAGGGGTGTACACCGTGTCGACACCGGAGCGCACGGAGCTGCAGGTGCAGCAGCGTCCTGAAAGGATACGCGTTAAGCTTGATCTAGAAAAGGGAGAGGTGTCATTCTGGGATGGGGGAACATCCAAGCACCTCGCCACTTTAACACACAAGTTTGACGAGAAGGTGTTTCCAATTTTTGGCCCCGGTCTCTATAGCACGGCGACGACTCTGGCGCCCGCAAAAATAGCCGTTCACACCTCGTGATGCGCCGTTGTGGTTGATACGAGATGAAAAAAGAACAAATTTGTGGAAGATGGTAAGAATTTAAATGAACATATTGAATGGGAATGTTGGTATTAAATATTAACCTACTTTTAAAAAAAAAGTGTAAAAAATAACTCATTCTAGAAGTGCCGGGTGATTGGTGGGCGTGTCCTGTCCTTTTTTAAGCAGTTTGCCTGGAAGCTTGGTTGATGCTGGTGGCCAAAAAAAACATCACATTCCACTTTTTATATAAAAAAGAGATTTATATAAGAAGTGAAATGAATTTAATGAATAACGTTGCAAGGTTTCAGTTTTATAAAGGCTCAGTTGAATGGAATGCAAGAAAGCCGTTAAAGCCTTTTAATGAATCCTAATTATTTTACATGATTTAGTTTATTCTGCTTAAATGTGTTGTGCATTTGTTGGTTTCTATTAATTGTATTCCGTAAATATAATCCTACTACTGCTTTGAATCTGTGGCTGCGGGAATCTGACACTATATATCTTATTAATAAAACATGAGTCTGATTTTGTGTGATTTTGTATGATTAATTAGAAACAATAACTGGTCGTAGCTCATTCAAAAATAAAGCCAACTTTGCCATTTATGTTACACACCTCGTAAACGTTAATTTTTTATGATGACTGTCATGCAACCCATATATTTACGATGAAAACGTCCAGATGTTGAAACGTTTTTCACCGCTGGATGGCAGTGACATGCCGCCGGCTGAACGGCTCTGCTAGCCGCCCGCGAGCATCAGAACAACGGGCATCTGTGCTAAGATGCACCGCAGGAGTCGGGTCGAACCCGTTGAGAGGTTTCGTTGTTAGCTGGCGGCGATTCCTTCCGGTGCAACGGCCGAGTTTTAGAAGCCAAACATCCTTGTTACATCATAATGAATTGCTCTCAAAAATGAAATGACTTTTCCTGATACATTTGCAGCCACTGGTGATTGCGCATCTGGATTTAGCTTAGCCGCCACCGATAGCTAGCGACCAAGCTAACACAGCGGAGCACCGTGTTGAGACGTCGGCCGCAGACGGAGCTACCGCAGCTAGCCATTCGTCTGCTAATGTCGTAAAGTGGAAGGGTCACCGAACATGTAAATGACCGTAAGGCCAAAGAGACGGGACCTGGTGAGTATGCTAACTAACGCACATTACAGACGAGCCTGCCAACGGCACTCGGCTGACGTCCGCTAGCTTAGGTTCGCAGCCTTTCGGCTAGCTTTGTTGTGATAGCCTGTGCAGAGCCCCTTGTTGGCTGATTCTAGTTTTTGTTTATCGAGCCCGCGTCAGTCGGTTGTAGCGTTAATACGGGCCGTAACACCCCCCCCACCACCCATGTGTGCGAATAGCAAGCTTTGTTCATCACGCTCACGCAGCGAAGCGCTTCGTGTAACGGTTGTTATGTTTGTGAGAAAGGTGTAACGGCGACGAGCTATAACGCCTCCGCTCATCGGGCTCGGCTCCCTCGCAGTCGCTGTGAGGCTCGCAATGCGCATCGAGCCCAGTGGGGTTTTGTTTTGGGCCCTTTTTGATTTATTCTGTTCCGCTGTGCGACCGGAATTGGACTTTACAGAAGTGTCGCGAAGACTTGCGGGGAGAAGAAACGTCGTGTGCAGCTGGGGAGGTCACGTGACGTTGTTTGCGGGGGGCTGCGGGCTGCGCGACTCTCGGGTTTTCCGCGTCAGGTCTCCTCGGGTTCTGTCCTGTGTTTGGTGACGTCAGTTGTTGCGTGGATCTGCTGCATATTTCTGGTGAAAGTCGGTCTTTCTCTTTCCTCTTTTGCCCCCCCCCCCCGCCTCCCCCATTGTCAAGGCGGTGCCAGCGATGGCCTCCCCCCTCCCTCTCTCCCTGACCCTGGTGGTTCTGCTGTTGGCCGAGGCCCCTGTTTGCCAAGCCGGGGACTGCAAGGGCCACAGGCAGGTGTTCAGGGGCCCTCCAGGCTACGTCACCGATGGCCCAGGAAACTACTCCGTCAATGGGAACTGCGAGTGGCTTATCAAAGGTATAATGAGCCCAGACGTTGTTGTCTCCTGAACAGCCAGTTGCTCTCGCTCATTATTCACATCTTTTTATATCTTCCAGCTCCCAGCAACAGCCTCCGCATCGTGTTGAATTTCACCTTCATGGACACGGAGTGTACCTATGATTACCTTTTTGTGTATGATGGGGACTCCTACCAGAGTCCTCTCCTAGCCAGCCTGAGTGGCAACACTTTGCCTCAACCCATTGAAGCCAAGTCTGGCAGGGTAACCCATCCGGACACAGTACTCTCAACTATTGATTCAATTAGCTAATTGACTTCATGACTTCGTTATCTAATGTTGTTGTTCCAGATGCTACTGCATCTCTTCAGCGACGCCAACTACAACCTCCTGGGCTTCAATGCGACTTACACCTTCTCCGCGTGCCCCGGAGCCTGTGGCGGTCACGGCCGCTGTGATCCCTCCACGTCAAAATGTCTTTGCCATCAGGGCTGGGGAGGACCGGCTTGCACAACCCCCCTGTGCTCAGAGGCCTGTTCTGTGAATGGCCACTGCGACATGGTGAGACCTCGTGACGGGGCTTTGGTTGTGTCCGTCCCGACTCATTAAAACATTGATGAGTATCGCTCTGCTACTGTTTTGTCTCAGAAAGGAGAGCGCTGCCTGTGCAAGCCGGGCTTCCTCGGGCACAGCTGCATGCTCGGTTTGCACAACGACAGTGGGGCGGGGCAGTGGTGGCGCCTGAAGCGATGGACTCCCCTACGCGCCCCCGAGGACGGGTTCTGCTGGCGTTTATCTGTCCAGCACTGGAGCCATGTACTTGTTCGGCGGTGAGAGTGACACATTCTTCGTTCCCACCGATTTTAGTTGGAGCTGCAGTCCCACTTCGAATTGGAACCGTCTACAGATGAAATCAGTTTATGTTTGATTATAACTTGTTTCCCACCAGGGTTCGACCTGAATAAAGCTCTCGGGGACTTGATCAAATATAACTTCACATCCAACCAATGGGAAAGCAGGTCCTATGGTCACTCTCCTGTAAGTGATAAACGCACACACAACCTTTGCTTCCACCTGAACATCAGATCTAGTGTTTCCATGCAAGGGGCTTGTCTTCTATCTGCCTTCATTAACTTTATCCTTTGAATGTCATCTAAATGATGATACGATATTTTAATAAACCCTGAACATGGCTGCTAATCTCTTGTCAGAGCGATGGTTGGAAATATGATTATCAGGCCTAAATGTACTCGTCTAACGGAGTTGTTTTCCACAGCTGAACAGTAGATCATGTTTTGGGCTTTAGAGCCTGTCGTCTCACTGTGTTGTCAGTCCAGGAACCCTTAAAAAAAAAACTGCCCAGTCAACAACATGCTATGACAAACTCACCGAAAATATAAGCCAAGAACATTGGAAGGAAAGAAATTAGATTAACGATGCCATCCGGATTATAACATGATAATGCTCCCAATTTATTACTTCCTCTTCACTCCCTGCCTGCCCGCACGCCGCCATGTCGTCAGGTGGCTCGTCACTCCCACACGGCCGTCGAGTGGACGGGTAACATGGTCATCTTTGGAGGAGAGCTGGCTAACGGCTCCCTGGCCGGTGATGTCTGGATGTACCGGCCGCTGAGCGACGCCTGGCAGCAGCACGGCTTCTCGCATTCGCGCGGGTCTCCTAAACTGGCCAATCACGCTGCAGCCGTCGTGGAGGATCACCTTTATGTGTTTGGAGGTGGGTTTCACGTGGTGTTTCCACTTGCGCACATGAACCCCCCCTCGAGCAATGCGTCACCGCGTCCTTGTTTCCCAGGTCGCACCGAGGAGGACATGTTCTCCTCCTCCCTGTATCGGTTCGGCCTGAGTGGCTCTGGGCGGTGGGAAGTGATTCATCCCACCGGGGGGAAGCCCCCGGCCACTGCTGGTCACTCCATGGTGTTCCACAGCCCGTCCAGGACCCTGCTGGTCTACGGAGGCCACAGGCCGACCACTGCCAGGTACGCACCATGCTGGAGACAGTAACACACAAACAACCGGCAGCATCGTTTGTGGTTTTAATGAGGAAAGGGAACCGTTTGCTACCTGCAACTGGAGTGGACGCCTGTGTGTCTGGGGGACGGGTCTCCTCTTCTATGTCTTTTTAAATTTCTTTCTTTCTTTCAAAATCTTGCAGGCGGATAAAACTTGCAAATTTTTTGTCTCAGGTTTAGTGTGAGAGTGAACAACACCGACGTGTTCCACGTGGACAAACGCTTCTGGACGTCTTTCCGTTCCCGCTTCCCAGCAACCGGCCCCAGAGAGAGAGCTTTCCACTCCGCCACCGTCATCGGGAACTACATGGTCGTCTACGGTGAGCAGGGAGAAAACGAGCAACGATGTTCTGTATGAATGATTCGTTTGTGAATGATGACATGTAGATAAATGTGGTTGGAAGACCATTTACCTTTTTATCAATCGATCGATCAATCCTTCTCTCGTGCAGGCGGAAATGTACACATTCATTACCAAGAGGAGAAGTGCTATGACGAGGAGATCTTCTTTTACCACCTGGGCTGTCACCAGTGGGTGTCTGCAGGGGAGAGATGGTCTCTCAGTAAGTTTCTGTACTCTTAACCGGGATCGACTGCTGAAGCGTCTTCAGATACGTTGACCACAAAACATTCCTTTTTTCACCAAGGGGGGGATCCCGTGAGGGGGCGTTACTCGCATGTCGCCGCTGTGATGGAGGGGCGCGTGCTGCTGGTTGCCGGGGGTTACAGCGGCGTTGCCCTGGGAGACCTGGTGGCTTACAAAGTCCCGCTGTTTGTCAGCAGCGCCCAAGATGACCGGGTGAGTGTCCTCAAGCAAAGCGTGAAGGCGTGTCGTTGGGGATCATTGGGGATTACTCAATGATGGTGTGTGTGTGTGTGTGTGTGTGTGTGTGTGTGTGTGTGTGTGTGTGTGTGTGTGTGTGTGTGTGTGTGTGTGTGTGTGTGTGTGTGTTGCCTTGAAAGGATGCCGTTTGTGCCGAGGCCCTGGACGAAAGTATGTGTCTGATGAACCCCGAGTGCAGCTGGTGTGAAGGCCGCTGCAGAGAGTACCAGCCCGCTGATCCGGTAATACGCTACTCTCGTATCCATTCCCACATTGAAAGTCACTGAAACATTTCGGTCACTTTGATGAATGAAAGTGACCCCCCCCTGCTTGTCTCCACAGTGCGGCAGCACCGGCTGCCTGGAGCTGGCTCGCTTCCTGTCCGACTGTCAGTCCTGTCTGGTGTTCAGCAGCGCTCCTACTACCACGGGCTGGGCCCCCGGGGAATTTGGCTGGTGTGTTCAGAACGAGTCCTGCCTGCCAGTGTCAGGTGAGACCCGCGGAGGGAAGGAAGGGAAGATGGGAACGTAATCATAGGACGGTAGGGACGTGACTGCATCAGCTGAGGTTACACCAGCGTCTCCGTCCAATCGCGTACTTCCTGTGGTGCAGTGAGGTCGTTCAGTTTGACTCTGAACACGCGTCGCACAAAAGTCACCGACGGGGCACGTTTCTCCGTTCTTGAGGAAGCTGCTGTATGATGAGGCTTTAGGAGGCCAGATGTGTTCTTTGTGTGCTGACCCCCCCCCCCCTAATTCCCCATCTCGGTCTCGCAGAGCGCACCGCGTGCCGTGTGGACCAGATCTCGGGGGCGTATGGCTGGTGGGGCGAGCGTACCCGTTTCCTGACCTCCCTCCACTCCTGTCGCACCGAGAACTATGTCCCGGGACTGCACCTGCTCACCTTCCAGCACCCCCGCAACGACTCCCAGCCCGACAAGGTACGGAGTCCACATCTCAAGTGCTAACTGTCCCAACTCCTCCGGCTTTGTCTCTCTGTTATCTGCTTTTTCTGCCTGGTCATCTTGGCCTTTTGACCTCTACACTCCAACGCTCACATGTCCGTCGTTGTTCTTTTCCCACCTTCTGTTTATCGCGCTCTTCCGAGTAGTGATTCGAACTTGTGGAGCAGTGTGTAGGGAATAGTGCTTCCGTTGACGTGTCTCCACTCCCACCCTCCCTCCCCCCGCTGTCCTCCATCCCCCGGCAGGTGTCCATCCTCCGCAGCACCACCATCAGCCTCAGCCCCACCACAGAAATGGACGTAGCCCTGCAGTTCAGGGGCTTCGTCCACCCATTGTTGGGCGCCCCTCCGCCTGCCCCCGCTCCCACCGAGACCGTCTCCATGTGGGCTCGCATCCAGGGGCTCCACTTTGAGGCTCGAATAGCGACGGGACCCAACTCCAGGCAGCTGGTGAGGGAAAGTGCACGTCAAACTATGTGTATTTTATTTAATGAATTATTTTAAAACAAACAGGTCAGCGTCACCTGAAATTGATGCACATTGACATTGTTTAAAAGTTGCTTCCCTACATTATGTACGTTGCTGGAATGACAATTTAATCCCATAGCCTTCACTTGACTGTCACCTCGTTCTCTGTGCACCTTCAACCCATCGGAAAGGAGGGGGTGGGACGTTGGGCGGCCCCGCAGGAAAGAGACTCCAAGCTGCTGGCTCGCACCGATGGAAGTAGACTCTTCTCTAACCTGACCAGAGGCAACCATTACCTGGTTCAGGCCGAGGGCTACCTCAACAACTCGGGCTCGGGACAGACCAGTGAGATGGCTCTGATATGGAACAGGACCTTGCCAGGAAAGAGTGTGAGTAGTTGCAATTTGTTTTTTTTTCTGCTCAATGAGTTTATTAATTAATTACTTGCCGTCCCTACAGGAGATCTCCTTCCTCTTCCTGGAGCCTTACCGCTCCGGCTCCTGCTCAGCATACACGTCCTGTCTGGCCTGTCTGTCCGACCAGTCCTGCGGGTGGTGCCCGTCTTTGTCCCGCTGCCTGCTGAGGGAAAGCCCAGAGCCCTGTCCCGAGAGGGACAAGGCAGAGAGTCAGCGCCATCTGCTGTTGGCCCCCCAGCACTGCACCTTGTGTGAAGAGTACAGAGACTGCTCCACCTGTACTCAGGTACATCACCCATAATGCCTCGTTTTGACATGGTGTCCCTGCGCAGCTCATCTTGGAGTGTGTCCCGCACTCGGGCTAAGCTGAATTTGTCCCGTAGGACCCTTTTTGCGAGTGGCAGATAAACTCCAGCAAGAAAGGCGACTACCAGTGCAGTCGACGCGGAAGGCTAGACGGATCCATACGTGACCCAGGCGGGTGTCCCAAAATCTGCAACCAGTGAGTGGAAAAACTCCTATTGTAACGCAGGTAAATTCACATCATCACATGTCTTTAACAAGGACATCCCTTCGTCTCGCAAAGGAGAAAGACGTGTGGCGAGTGCCTCTCCAACTCCAGCCAGTGTGCCTGGTGTGAGTCGGCGCAGGCCTGCTTCTATTTCGCTGCCTACCTCACAAAATACCCCTATGGAGAGTGCAGGGACTGGTACGACAGGTGAATCCGCGCTCTCTTTTGTTTTATTTTTCAACTATATGAAGGTGAACAAATAGTAGTATACACATCTATATATATATATTTATGTAATCGGAACGATCCATAGATCAGTAATCTAATCTTCTCTTACTCTCCAGTGTGCATTCGGTTCCCCAGTGTAAGCAATGTTCGGCTCTGAACACCTGCACGGACTGTCCTGAGAACATTCCAGTGCGGCTGGTGCGGCGACTACGACAACCCCACCATTGGAAAGTAGGTAACGAGCAAGCATGCGCAGTGGCATCACGTTCAATAACGCTTCAGGCTACCAGACCGCTGATGTGTTACTAATCGAGGTAAATGTAGTCATGTTTTCTACCCTTCTTCTTAGATGCTTGAGGGGCGACTGGGCCGGCGTGGATGACCCCTCGGCGTATAACTGCAGCGTGGCTGTGGCCGAGGCTCGGGCTGCAAAGTAAAGATGCCTACTCTATACTTTTATGATTTTCTCCAGTAAGCATGTGACAAGGGCTTTTTCTATAGACTTAGTCAATAACTATGACCAAAGTGTGTCTGGCAGTTTGTAAATGTATTTGTTCTGTTCCTGCTTGTCACAGTAAAATGACTCAAACGCAAATGGAATCAATTCCCAGTTCATGTATTTAAAGAAAACATGAACTCGGCTTGTGATCACTTGTATCCATTTGAAGAAAATGAACCACTGGGTTTTGCTCTCTGGAGCCTTCACATCGAGCAGCAGCTCATTGTGCACATGCAGGGGAGTATATGGTGTACTTCACTACTCGTGCTCTTCCAGCCCTGAGCCGCAGACCTCGGCCCCGCCGCGGCCCCTGGAGATGGAGTTGGAGCTGGAGCACTTGGCCGACCAGGAGCAAGACGCGGTCTGGTCCTACCCCACCTGCCCCGATGTGGAGGAATGCCGGCTGGGTCTCCACAACTGTCACCCTTTCGCCACCTGCATCAACACCCCCACCTCGTACGAGTGCCACTGTGAGAGGGGCTACACGGGGGACGGCACGCTGCACTGCAACCAGACGTGAGAAGTTTCCCCTCCGTCCATTCGTCTGAAACTCCTCGGCAACATTTAGTCATCGGGTTTGGTTTTCTTAAATTGGACGTTCTGACCCCCACCGTGACCTTCCCCCTTTGCACAGGTGCTACAACGAGTGCCGCGAGGGCCAGTGCAGTGGCAGCCCGCGGTTCGAGTGCGAATGTTCCCTCGGCTGGACGTCGGACCCCGCCACCCTGGTGCTCAGCGGCGTCGAATGCGACGTCGACTGTGGCTGCAACTTCCATTCCACCTGCATAACGGCTCCGGGGATCTGTGACGAATGCCAAGGTGAACACGTGACTTATTTCAACAGCTTGTTTCTTTCTCGCCGCCCTTCCTGGCGTCACCGGTGGAAATCGCCTTCCCTGTCTTTCAGACTGGACCGTGGGCCCCCACTGCGAGCACTGCCGCCCGGGCAGCTTCGGGTCGGCGCTGGCCGCCGGCGGCGGCTGCGTGCAATGCGAGTGCAACGGCCACGGCGACCCCGCCCGAGGTTACTGTCACAACCAGACGGGCCAGTGCTACTGCACCCACAACACGCAGGGAGCCCACTGCGAGGCCTGCCTGGCTGGTTACTACGGAGACCCCAGGTGAGGAGATCCTACCGCACAGAAATGGCCAACGCCTTTTTGTTATGCTTTCATCATGACTCGCCCATCCTTCCGTCCTTCTCTCCCCCCAACAGGAACAATGGCACGTGCTACCGCCAGTGCCAGGGCCGCTCCGTGCTGCTCTCCTCCTCCACCTCCTCCTCCTCCTCCTCCGCCGCGCCGCTCTCCTCTTCTCTGGGATGGCGAAGTGGCGCAGAGGGGAGAGGCGGACTTTCTCATTGCATGTGGGTCCTTTCTGTGACTGAGAACCTGGCGCCCTGTCTGCCCAGACAGCCGTGTCCCCCTGTGGCCCTCACGCTGCACCCGGACTCCCACACGCACTGTAAAGTGAGTGCAGGCAGGACCCGACTCGCCACCAGGGCGCCGGTTAGCTCCGCCTTCACGCATCACGCATCTTTTGTTTTCCTCAGAGCTCCTACGTCTACGTGTTCGATGGCCTGCCTCACTTCCTGCCCAATGGAGTCGTACATCCAGACCATAACCTGATTGGGGCATTTTGTGGCACGACCAGGACTCAACCCATCACTGTGGAGGCCACCTCAGGTACCCATCCGTGTATTCATTCCGTAAAGAACACTGTCTGTAGAAACATGCGCCTAGTTAGATATGAGCCATGTGGTACCACACATCCATGTAAACACTTTAACCACTTCAACCACTAACCCCGATTCAAACCTGGAATCTTACATTTGAAGTAATGAAATAAAAACTCCCTTTGTCTTTTACTACCAGGCGTGATCTCCGTCTACTTTGAGGCAAACGTCTCCTCAAACAAACCTCAAGGCTTCAATGCGTCTTTCTGGGTGCGGCGTTGTCTCCAGAGCTCCGACGAGGGGGAGGAGGGGTCCCCTGCCTGTCCAGGTGGAGCCCTCTGCCAGGGGGGGCTCTGTCAGTGCCCCAAAGGCTACGGGGGACCCCACTGCGACCGGCCCATTTGCCCCCAGGAGTGCGGAGCAGCAGACGGGAGAGGAGCTTGTAATACAGTAAGCGTGGTGACGATTTGAATCTTCAGCTGTAACCTAATGCCTTTAGGGGACGGGGGGACGGGGGGGGGGGTCATGTTACTTTGCTTATGGACGTCTTTCCTCCGTGGCAGTCTCTGGGAGTGTGCGTGTGCTCGCACAGTTGGGCCGGCTCCGACTGCTCCGTTCAGCGCGACGCCAACAGCCTGGTGTGGGAGACGCTGCTGGACACCCAGCTGACCGCGGTAGGGAGCGAATCCGCGCCGCCACGAAATGTTTGCACCTCCGCACACACTGACACGCGCTCCTACGCGCCGTTGCTCCGCAGAACCAGGCCCACAGGTTCCTCCACAGGATGGGACACTCTCTGGTGTCGGGACCCCAGGGCACCCTGTGGATGTACGGAGGACTCTCCCTGTCTGAGGGCATTCTGGGAAATGTTTATCGGTGAGCGCCGGTTCAGTTGAGTGCCATCTTGTAGTTGCACCGTACGTATGAGCACAGGAAGACGTCGCGTCCCCGGTTTGTTCAGGTATTCCGTGTCGGAGCGCCGTTGGACCCAAATGCTGACGAGCTCCGTGGAAGAAGGCTCGACTCCCGTCCCCCGCTACCACCACGCCGCCGCCCTGCTGACCAGTCGCGGGTCCGGCTCCGGGGGCCACGGCGCCGTTCACGACTTCATGCTGGTGACGGGGGGTGTCACTCAAACCGGTGTTGCCATGGACACCTGGAGTCTCAATCTGAGCAGTTTAGTCTGGAGAGAACACAAGGTTAGCCTCGATATAAAAAGTTACGGTGTGTTTTTACCTGCGAGCCGCTCAAACGTTCCTCCGTCCCCGCAGAGCTCGCTGATGCCCCCGTTGGCGGGCCACATCTTTGACCGCACGCCGAGACTCGTCTGTGCTGTTGGTCGGCGGTTACTCCCCCGACAACGGCTTCAACCACCAGCTGCTGGAGTTCAGCCTCCGCACCGGGAACTGGACCGCCGTCTCCCACGCCGGCACCCCGCCCACCGGTTGATGATGCCTTCTTTCCTCCGTTGCAACACTTTAGTGCGTAGAAAATATAAATCTGCTCAAACTATTTTTGCGCGTCATTGCTACAGGTTTGTATGGCCACTCGGCGGTGTACCATGAGCAGACTGACGCCATATACGTGTTTGGAGGCTTCCGCTTTCACGTGGAGACTGTGGAACCCTCGGGCGAGCTCTACAGTCTGTACTACCCAAACCTCACCTGGTCCCTGCTGGTCCCCTCGCAGGGCAACAAGGTGAGACGGCAGCCTCCTCCGCCCTCTGTCCTCCTCCTACTCTCTGCACACAGATAGCTTATCAATCCGCGCTGTCTCGTCTCTCTGCTGTGCAGCCGCTGTCCCGTTTCTTCCACGCCGCGGCCATGATCAAGGACACCATGGTCATCGTCGGGGGGAGGACAGAAGCAGAAGACTACAGCAACTCGGTGTCTCTGTACCAGATAAACTGTAACACCTGGATTCAACCAGGTGAATGGATTCACTCAGTGGCGATCGAATCCTCGAGGTACCGCGATGTGACCTATCTAACCCTTCGTCTCCGTCTTCAGTCTCTGTCATCGGAGATCCGGTGAATCGCTCGGTGTCTCTCGCCATGACGAGCTGGGGCGACCGGCTCTACCTATCGGGAGGCTTCAACGGCGTCACGCTCGGCACGACTCTTAACCCTGTCGGTGCCCGCGGACCCCTGTGCGCTGCTGCCCACCCCGGAGGCCTGCAACGTCACCACGGGCAGCTGCGTCTGGTGCAGAGGGACCTGTGCCTCTTCCGATGCCGCTGAGAGGTGACGCATCGGCTTGAATCGACTCTACCGAAGCAGCTTTTGTGTCCAGCTGCTAATCTGCCTGCCTTTCCTCCCAGGATGGCCTGCTTCACCGGCCAGAGTTCCTGTTCGCCGACCCCGCGTCAGCCCGACCAGTGCCGCAGACTGAAGACCTGCAGCGAATGCCTCGCCCGCCACCCGAAGACATTCTCCACTCCGTCGCAGGTAGCGTGCGAGACCCCCTCCTAACAGAAGCTCGAGGCGAGACGTTTACTCCGGACCAACTGAAACCAACTCTTCCTTACTGAATTCCCCAGCCGGCTCTGCAGTGCAAGTGGTGCACAAACTGTCCAGAAGGGGCCTGTATCAGCAGCTCCGTCAGCTGCACGTCCGAACACGACTGTCGAATCAACCAGAGGGAGATCTTCCTGTCCAGCAACTGCACCGAGACCAGCTGCGAGGCCTCCGACTGCCCCAAGTGCACCGCTTCTGGGAAGTGCATGTGGACCCGCCAGTTCAAGCGCACGGGTAAAAGCTCTTCACTCGCTTTATAAAGCTGAAATGAAAGGAAATACCAGAGATTATGATTCCTTCATCATGACCGTTTTGAACGAATTATCATTTTGATAACAATCTTCTCTCAATGTTCTGTTGATCAACCTTTAGCTGTTTTTCCTTCTCGTCACGTGTGGTTTGTGTCGTGCTTCCTGCAGGTGAGACGAGGCGCATCCTGAGCGTGAACCCCACCTATGACTGGACGTGTTTCAGCTACGCGCTGCTCAACGTCTCGCCCATGCAGGTGGAGTCTTCCCCCCCCATGCCGTGCCCCCCGCCCTGCCACAGCCTGCGGAACTGCAGCCTGTGTCTGGGCTCCAGGGGCTCGGACGGGGGCTGGCAGCACTGCGTGTGGAGCATGGCTCTGCAGCGGGTAAGTCCACGGCTTTACCCAGCATTCTGTGTGTCATTTGACGAGGCGTTCATGTGCCCCCCCCCCCCTTCCTTTAGTGCATGAGCCCTTCGTTTGTGCCTCTGCGCTGTGAGGCGGGTCAGTGCGGCCGTCTGCTCTCCGGCGGCGACTCCTGTTCTCCCCAATGCTCCCAGCTCACCCAGTGCTCCCAGTGCATTGCCAGGCCTCAGTGTGGATGGTGTGGCACTCAGGTGGGCAACGGGGCTGGACGCTGCCTGCAGGGAGGTCTTGATGGTGAGGAATATCTTGAATAAGTTCGTTGTATAACCGGTGCGGTGATCCTCTTCATTCCACCTAAATGTCTGCTTATGTTTCACTCGCCTCCTTCCCTACTCGCCCCCGCCCCCCCCCCCCCTCCCACCCCCCCAGGTGTGAGTGAGGGCGTTTGCCCTCTGGGGAACAGCAGCTGGTCCTTCCTTCACTGTCCACCGGAGGACGAGTGTGCCAATGGCCACCACCACTGTAACAGCACCCAGGACTGCCACGACCAGGCGCAGGGGTACCACTGCACCTGCAAACAGGGCTACGTGCTCAGCAGGTGCGGCCGGGCGGCTCCTTAAACACACAGTTCTGCACTGTGGACATATTTGATAACCAACCGTCCGCTCTGTCTGCTTGCTCTCCTCTGCAGTGTGTCTGGCCAGTGTGAGCCTGTGTGTGCGCAGGGCTGCGTGAACGGGACGTGCGTGTCCCCGGGCGTCTGCCAGTGTCACTTTGGCTTCGTGGGGGAGAACTGCTCCTCCCAGTGCAGCTGCAACAAACACAGCAACTGCGCTGGGGTCAGCAAACCGGATGTTTGCCTCCAGTGCCACAATAACACCATAGTAAGTGCTCGTAGTGGTGTTAAAATAACACCCGCGTGTCCAAACTGGTGATGATTAATGTCCCTCTCCTCCGTTTCCAGGGTAAGCACTGCGAGAAGTGCAAGCCTCTGTTTGTGGGCTCGGCCAAGGGGGGGGGCACTTGTCGTTCGTGTCGGGAGTTCTGCAGAGGAAACAGTGCTGTGTGTTTATCCGGAGACGAACACAAGAAGGCCCTTGAGAACCCGGGGCTCTACCCGCTGGACCCCAGCAGCGTGAGTGTCCATCCTCCTGTGTGCAAAAAGCCACACGCCTTTGTTCTTATCCCGGTGTCCCTTTGTCCCGGTGTCCCTTTGTCCCTCGTCAGATTCCGGTCTGGGTGTCTGAGGGTCCCACGGAAGAGAACGCCGTCTGTGTGAACTGCCAGAACAACAGCGTGGGGGACAAGTGTGAGAGCTGCCTCAGCGGCTTCTTCCTGCTGCAGGGGAAGTGTGAGAAGTGAGTAAAGGGTTCTTCCTTGTGGCCAACATTACAAAGCATGTCTATTTAAGTCTTTTTTAAGAGGCCGTTTCATTGCTTGTTTAGGAAGCTCACACAATCGCCATTGTTTTGAGCACACGCAATGAAAGTCCTTCCCGATACATGAGACCTGTTGCTAAATGATGCGTCCTCTCTGATCGGTGTCGTTGCAGATGTCAGTGTAACGGCCATGCAGACACGTGTAATGAACACGATGGCACCGGATGCCCCTGCCAGAACAACACTGAGACGTCCTCCTGCCTCAGCAGCCCCCAGAGTGACCGCAAGGACTGCTACCGGCAACAGGTAACTGCTCTGCCCGGGTGCAGGTCATTGGACATCTAAAGAGTTTTCTGTCATAAAATGGTTCTCATCATTCTATAAATACATGTGAAAAGCATTTTTATTCAGTCCTGTCTAAATAAAATACGTTTTTAGTATTTTGGCATTTTGTTAAGCACTAAACGGAATAAGTGAATACAGGTTTCTATTGATGCGCATTCAAATATGTGCATATAAACCGAGTCCTGAAATAACCGCATGTGAGGTTTCTTTTTAGGTTCTTTTTAAAAGAAAATATTGAAAAATCAGTTTTCTTTGCTCACGTTGTATTTGTCGTGCTCTCGTCTTCAGTGTGCCAAGTGCAAAGACTCGTTCAACGGCACGCCGGTGAACGGGCGCCAGTGCTACCGCCAGTTCAACGTGGACACGGAGTGCTGCTTCGACCCCACGTCGCAGGCCAACTGCTTCCACTACCCCACCATTCGCAACCTGCCCCGCGGCCGCACCGTGTTCTTCTCCGCGCAGCCCAAGTTCACCAACGTGGACATCCGAGTCACCATCGACGTCACCTTCGGCGAGGTGGAGGTGTACGTGTCCAACTCCCACGACATCTTCATCGTGGACGTGGACCGACGCAGCGGCGTGCACACCATCAGGATCGAGGAGGAGGCGGTGACTCGGGGGACGGCGGGCGGCGGAGAGAAGGACTCCCCCCCGTCCCCCATAAAGGTGTGGGCCAACGCCTCGTCCGGGCTCGGGGGCCCCGTGCTCTCCCACAACCCCCTGCAGCTGCAGGCCAAAGGCCCGGGGGCGGAGAGGGAGATCACGGGCGAGCGGGCGGAGGGACTCATCACTTACATCACCGTGTGGAAGCCGCAGACCGTGCTGATCGTCCGAGGGGTTCGCGACCGCGTGGTCATCACCTTCCCCCACGAGGTGCACTCCCTCAAGTCCAGCCGCTTCTACATCGCCCTGAGGGGCGTGGGCACCGACCAGCGGCAGGGCGAGTCCCAGGGCCTGTTGTTCCTGCGACAGGATCAAGCCCACATCGACCTTTTCGTCTTCTTCTCGGTGTTCTTCTCCTGCTTCTTCCTCTTCCTGTCCGTCTGCGTCCTCCTGTGGAAGGTCAAGCAGTTCCTGGACTTCCGCCGGGAGCAGCGGCGCCACATCCAGGAGATGACCAAGATGGCCTCCAGGCCCTTTGCTAAACTCACCATATACTTTGAGCCAGAGGAGCCTCAGCTCATCTACCTGCCGGCGGCTGGCGGGGGGGTCGGGGGCAGCACGGTGTCGCTCGCTCACGCCCGCACTAACAAGTTAGGAGGAGGAGGAGTGGTGGTGGGCCAGAGGGGCCGGGCAGGAGCTGTCTCCTACAAACATGACTCTGGCTCGGGGCCCACGCCTCACCACCCCCCCCACCACCACCACCACCACCACCACCACCACCTCACCCTGGGTGGAGGGGGCACCGGTGGCCAGCACCTGCCGCTGCACTACCTGAACACCCACCACTACGCCAGCACCACCTCTGGCACGCCGGCGTCGCACCATCACCACCCGTCCACGTACAGCGGCTACCAGCACTTCTGCCGCTCCGACCCCTTCCTGTCCCAGCTCATGGGCTTCTCCTACTCCACCTTCAAGGTGGGGCCCATCACCCTGGAGCCCACCGACGACGGCATGGCGGGGGTGGCCACCGTCCTCTTCCAGCTGCCGGGGGGCGTCCTGGCTCCCAATCGCGCCTGTCTGGGTTCCGCACTCGTCACTTTGCGTCAGAACCTGCAGGAGTACTGTGGCCACGGCAACGGGGGAGGGGGCCACCCGGGGGCGGGGCGCAAGGGGCTGCTGGGGCATCAGCACCTCACCACTATGGCGATGTAGAAGCGACAGTATTATTTAAAGAGGACCGAGATGGGATAAATCCGTACAGTGTTTGATATGTGATGAATATTCTTTTTTTTTTTTTTTTTTTCTCCAAAAGCTGCAAAGCAAACGTCCAGAAGGAAGCGCTGTGACGCAGAGATGTACATACACTGTGTAATGATGCAAGTGTCTTTTATTGTATTGCGTATCGCTGTGCTGGATTCCAGTGCTTCACGTGACCGAGCCAGCTGGAAGCCTCTGGAATGCAGGAGACGTCGCCTGCAGAAGTTCTTCTCTCAGAGCAACACACAGCCGCCGCTCTGTGGATCCAAGATGTGCTTTAAAAAGTCATAATCACACTGGCAAGTGAGAACAAAAGATTATTTTGACTGTCAGCTTAGCGCAGTTGCTTGTCAGGTGGTTTTCGTATGCTAGTGGATGAGTCTGTAACTGTAACTCACGGCCGGCTGCTGAGCTTCCTGTTATCGCTGAACCGACTCCGGAGGAGGCGTTTGCGTATTAATTCACTGCTGTTACACTTTTTATTTGTGCTTCTGCCTTCACTTCTTGCCTTGTCTGTGAGTAGACTGGCTTGCGTTTAATAGCACTAACATGTGTTACATATGGTTCTTGTAAAGACAAAAAGAAGGATGGTGTTTTCAGTGTCGGTTGCGCCTAAAGGAAGACGTGTCCTTTCAAAGCATTTCATCACCGTTTGTTGGTTTGAAATGTACGTTGGTGTTTGGCATTTTTTGCTGGACTGCTTTTTTCAGGCACCTTGTCTGCTTAGATTGTATCATCCAATCCTGGCTATGATTTGATTTAGAAAGAAAATGGATATGGTTTAAAAAAAATGGAGTGGGAAATGTTACTCTTCTGAATATTACAATGTTGATGGAACGAGTTCTCCTGGTGAGAGATTTTTATTTTATTTGTATGTAGTGTTTTTATTTGCAATGCGACTGATTCAGTGTTTGTTTGACGTTGGTTTTCCTTTTTGCACTGCACGGAGGCAACGCGCCGCACAAAGCGGGCGCACGCTGTGGATGAAATCAGCGTGATGCTGCCGGCTTCTTATCCAATCAACAAAATCATGATAGCACGAGTATTTTGTCATGAACCCAATACTCACAGCGTAAACAAGTACACTAAAGCTCAAACAACACTGTCCCTATTTATAACAGCCCTTCACAAAAAGCATTAATGCGTTTTCTTTGTTGTCTCGTATCTTTTTTTGTTGTTTTTTTAACACATTTTTGTACATAACTAGTTTTCTTGTTTTCAAAGAAGGGAAATGTGTCGTACGGAAGTTTGCATTAACTTTCTGTCCTGAGTTGACTGAAAAAACGTTTTTTTTTTACAGAGGAGAAAATCTGTTGCCCTCAACATTTTGTTGATTTAAAAAGGACAGTTGTGAGATTGAGGAAATTAATGTTAAGATGTAAATAAAAAGAATGCTGCTGTTCTGCAAATCATTGTTTGTTTTAGAAGAATAGTAATAATGTAAATTGATTCTGTATTAATATTAACCTAAAATCTACCCTTTGTTATTTGGAATAAGCCAAGAACATTTTCACCTGTCCAACCGGCTCCATCAACCTGCATCAAATTCAACAACTATGAATCTGACAATTTGCGACTTTATGGATCTGTATAGTGTAACGGTCTCTGAGGATAATTCTTAAAGCAAAAATGATATATTTGCTTTGTTTTTGTATTTTTCCGAACAGAAATAATATCAATATCAATCAAACATCACATCTTGAACATTGGTAAAGGAAATCACGCGACAAAAATTACGATAAAAGAGGATCAATAATTTATTTAAATAATTATATTATCTTCAGGCAAAATGTGTTTTCGTAACTACTTTTAAAGAAGCTGTATTTGTGTATGTGGACAATTCCGTTAAATCAATTACGCTTCTCGGAATGTTTCCAATCTTTAATAATGAATAATAACCCGAGTGGCTGCTGACGTCACGGGACTGGACACCGCGCCGGAAGGAGGGTCTGAGCCGGCTGGCCGCAGCCGGAGGAAGTGAGCTGCCCTTCCTGTGTTGTTGTCGCCGATGCAGCCGGCCGGAGCGAACGTAAGCGAAGAAGAATATTTACGGACGCTGTTTTCTTTGCAGCTGACAACGGCCGAATGACGTCACCCGCGTCGCAAGAAAACGTCAGTAGATGATGCAAAGTGCTAGCCTGCCGCTGCTAGCCCGCCGCTGCTAGCCCGCCGCTGCTAGCCCGCCGCTGCTAGCCCGCCGCTGCTAGCCTGCCGCTGCTTCTTAGCCTACCGCTGTTTGTGGTGTAGCTTAGCTGTGATGCTAACGTTAGACAACAAAAAGACGAATAAAAAAAGATAAGAAGGCGTGTTTCTGTTTTTGTATTCCGCAGCGTCTTTGCCCTCCAAGATGTTCCTCTCAACAATGTTCCTCCGGTCCAAAGCACAGTGAAGAGACGAAATCCTCATGGTGACAACATGAAGATAAAATCTGGCAAGAAGAAGTGTTGGCTGCCCAGAAGCAAGAGAGGAGAGGAACACGGCGTGGACGCAGTGAAAGCCGAAGATGGGGAGGAGGAGGACTCTCCTGAAGAGGACACCGGCGGACGGAGTCCCAACATCTGCGTCAAGGAGGAGCCGGTTTCACAGGACATCAGTGAGGAGCACCCTGGAGATCCATCCAGCGGTTCAGACACATTCAGGGCAGATGGCGTGAAGGAGGAGCGTGACCGCGACCAACAGGCCGGTTCAAAGGTCACTGAGGCGGCGGTGAAGGAGGAGCGTGAGTCGTGGATTAAAGAAGAAGGGGACGAGCAGGAGGCAACAAACACCTCCGAGGGAGAGGAGGTCTGCCCAGGTACGGCCCGAATATTCATCTTGTTTTCTTCATTTTTGTTTTTATTGTGAGAATTCAATGCCAAGGAATGAGATGTAGCCAGTTGTTATTTTAAGCATCTTTCTATATTGTAACATTCCTCCACAGAGTTGAACTGGCGTGTGTTTATGTGTGTTACATAAATCTCATTGATGCGTCATACATCATTCTTTTACATTGTCAGTATGAATAAGATCCTCTTCATCGCGTCTTTGTAACGCGCTGTGCTTCCTGCGTGTTTTTCTCTCTGACACAGAGTCGTCATGTGACTTCTATCCATGTCCTCACTGCACCGTCTCCTTCACTGACCTGGACTTCTTGGAGAACCACGTCAAGTGGGTCCATCAGAAACAGTACCTTGCCAATTTGAAGAAATGCCCCGCGAGCAGCGCGCTGGCCCTGCTCCCCGAACACGCCTGCGCCGTCTGCAGCAGCACCTTCAGATCCAAGGTGCACCTGAGGGTGCACGCCCGCGAAGCCCACCCGTCCGCCCCGCCCCGCCGACTCCACCCCTGCCCGACCTGCGCGCGCAGCTTCCAGTACCTGAAGAACCTGAAGAAGCACTGCCAGCGCTGGCACGGCATGTCCGTGGTCACCGGGGGGGGGCACCTCAGCTGCGCCGACTGCGGGAAGAGTTTCAAAGCCACCTGGGGCCAAGGGCCTCATTCGTGCCACGAGGCGCCCGGCGCGCGTCCCGAGGACCAGCCGGTCTGCCTGGACGTCGGCGTGCAGTGTCAACAGTGTGGCAAGAAGATGGGCACCGCGCAGAGCCTGCAGGACCACATGCGCACCCACACGGGCGACCGGCCGTTCGCCTGCAAGGACTGCGGCAGGAGGTTCGTGGAGCGCAGCGGCTGGCGGCAACACATGAAAATACACACGGGCGAGAAGCCGTTCAAGTGTCCGGTGTGCGGGAAGGCCTTCTTGAGGTCGCACCACCTCCAGTGCCACCTGACCACGCACTCCGGCAAGAAGGAGTACTCCTGCCCGGAGTGCGGGAAGGAGTTTGGATTCAAGTCGAGTCTGGACCTCCACCTGAGGACGCACTCCAGCGAGAAACCCTTCCCCTGCGGCGTGTGCGGGAAGAACTTTAACACCCAGAGGAACCTGCGGGTGCACGCCAAGCTGCACACCCGGGAGAAGGCCCACCAGTGCGGCGAGTGCGGCCTGAAGATCGGAGACCTCGGGGCTTTGAAGATCCACCTGCGGACCCACACGGGGGAAAGGCCTTACCACTGCACGGTCTGCGGCAACCGGTTCATCCGCCTGGCGCACCTGCGGAACCACCAGCGCACCCACACCGGGGAGAGACCCTACAAGTGCGGCGACTGCGACAAGAGTTTCACTCAGTCGGGCGACCTGGTGAAGCACAAGAGGACCCACTCGGGGGAGAAGCCCTACGAGTGCCCCGACTGCCACAATCGCTACACCTCCTCCGGGGACCTGGGCAAGCACAGGAGGAGCCACAGCGACCTGCGGCCCTACGCCTGCCCGCAGTGCGCCAAAGGCTTCCGCCTGTCGGGCCACTTGAAAACGCACATGTTGACGCACACGGGGGAGAAGCCGTACTGCTGCCCCAACTGCCTCCGCAGGTTCGCGCGCTCCCACCACCTCTCTGGCCACGTGGCAAAGTGCCGCTGAGCGACCTGCAGACGGGCGCTGGCGCCTGTGGGACGCGTCTCCCGCCCTGCGAGGGGCACCGTCGTGAATGTACAAATCTGTTTGTGATTATTTAATGCTGATAACGAATTGCATTTCTCGCCTGCGCAGTAAAACCTGTTGTAACGTATTTGCTGAATGCACGAGCGCCGCGTGGTGCTCGTGGAAGGGGGCCAAAGCTTTTGTTGGATTTCCCATTAAAGGATGAATTGTGATCGCTGCCCATTAAACGTGACCGACGCGCTTCATCTGTTGTACTTGGAAAGCTGTCGTTTGTTGCTCATGCGGCTACTAATTCCCTCTCGTACCTGTGATGATAAAAGTGTATTCCAACTATTACACAATGTTTTTCAACCCTGAGGGGAGCACTCAATCCATATTTGTTTTATAATTTGCCATTGTTGTGTCCTGATAGGGATCTCGCTCCGGAATATTGATTACAGACGTATACCGAAATCTGAATGTGTGCTGTTGATGAAAACAGTGAAACATAAAAAACGTGACTTTAAATCATCGTTTGTATGCCGCTCTATTCGTTTGCACTTGAATTAACGGAGAAGAGGAGCCGAGGTGCTTTCAGCACTAACGTCAATACACGCACCATGTGACTTCATTAGATGTTCACTTTGATACACGCCGGTATGAATAATGTAACGTTTCTGTAGCAGGTATTCTATTGCTTCTTCTCTATCAAAAGGTCACATAGTGGCCGGCTCCACTGAAGAGAAGGTGAAATGACTTCATCATCCTCAAAGGACTCCACACCGAGGACCGAACACCTGAGGATCCGATCGGGTGGCGCCGGGTGACTGAAGCCGCGCCGTCGCTCATCAGCAGCACGATGAGGTCCACGAAGACGCCGCGCGGCAAAAAGGGGAGGCCGAGGAACTCGGGGAGCAGGAGGTGGAATGATTCCACCTGTGAATAAGCCCGAGAGAATCTGCAGCCTGGAGGCGTTTGAGGAGGCGGAGACGGAACCACTCGTACCTGCACCTGAAGTAAGACCCCTCGCATCTAATCCGAGCTAATCTGGGCTAATCCGCCTCAGCTGCGTCGGTCAACGCGGTTCTAAGCTTATTTCTGACTAATTAAACTACACCTTTTGGACCAGTACAAATTCATTTTTTAAGGATTGGAATTTCTTTGATAATTCTAATTGATTACTTTGACCTGTCTTTGATGTTTTAACAACTTCCTTTGAGATGTTGCATTGACAGAATTAGTTTTCTAGATGTGAGCTCAGGATTTGAATAGTTATTTCACTCTTCACAACCGTAGTCTGGATGCTCCACCTGACCGAAGCCGCCATGCATCAAAAAGAAGCAGAAGGAGTAAGCACCTCTTTCTTATTGGCTCGTACAAGTCTCATATCGATATGCATAATGATGTGACATGGTAATTATGTGCCGTACGACATGCTGTACATATATACATGTGTTTACTGGGGTACTTTAGTATCTTTCGGGGTTGTGAAATTGGTTTCTGAACATCCACAATGAACGTGGTCATTGTGTCTACAGACGCACACAAAAATAATATAATAACAAAACAAAGTGGGATTTTTCACATGCTGGAGGAAACCACAGGAGGCCCAAAGGATACAGAACAAGTGTTTGAGGTTCCAACCCAGAAGACGAAGGTTCCCCTTCCAGTGTGACTGGCGTTCAGATGCATTGCATTTTATTCTTCCTCTAGCAGAGCGCTTGTTGCTCACACCTTCACCTCCACCCAGGAGCTCCGTCACCAGGACGAGGCCCCCAGCCAAAGCCGCCTCGGTCAATTCGGAAGGGAATTGCTCCATTATTTTTATGTCCGCAATTACGAGGACGGAGCAGTAACTACGACTCGGGAGCAGATAACAAAGATATATTTAAGGGTAAATAATATTGAGTGTACCTTTGTTTAAAGCTGGAATCAATACTTCTTAAAGCGTGTCCATTTTTCATTTAGCCGCGTCATGTCTGTGCGGGGGGGGGGGGCCGCCGAGATGAATGGCTGGATTCTCTAATTCCCCCTGTTGCCGTTATCATAATTGTGGAACCAGCGCGGCTTCTAAAGATCGGCTGCAGGAGCGGCGGCCGCACAAAGAAAGTTAATAGATCGGGAAAATTGAGATGGATTGCACAGCAGCCGTTTTCAGGAGCGCTCCGTCGGCGTGGCAGGCAGATGGACAAATATGATCCGGGGACGGGGTCGTGGGGGGTCGGGGGTCGGGGGGCGGGGGGGGGGGGGGGGGGGGGGGGCAGCAGCAGAGGATAAAGGTGTCACAGCTGAGCCGCTCTGTGCAGGCCGCATGGTCTCAGTGTCGAGCAGCTCGAGGCCTTCAGCCCCCCCCACCCCCCTCCAGCAGCAGTTCCCTCTGGAGGCACCAGGGGGAAACGCATAGCTGTGGAAGCGACGCTTCGGGGGAACAGGGAAACGTCTGTGGCTCTGAAGTTTGACAGTTTGGTTAGCAGGAGAAAGTCTGCGTAGAATCCTCTTTCTCTCATCCTTCATCAGCAGTGTGGCTGCAGCCAGTAAAGCTCCCTGTGTGAGACCTTCTGACCCCGTCATCTGTCTGCGCGACGGCTCTTAGAACCTCCTGAAGGGTCTACATTTGTTCCCATGCGTTTTGATTACAACCATTGTTTTCACGTTGGATGCATTTCTGGCTGTTCTCTGCTCCTCAGAAGACCAATTTTGGCCTTTCCCGCGTCCAATTTCCCCTAATATTCCGATGATTACGGCGCGATGCTTTCCTTCCTTTCCTTCAGCGTTTTGCTCTTTTCCTCCTGCTTCTATTTCCCCCTGATTCTCGTCCACTCTCCTGCTTGGAGTCTGTCATTATCTGAATGTTTGCTGTGACATAATCAGCCCCAATACAGATGCCCCGCTGCAAATTGGCCCCAAATCGAAACGTAGGACCTCACATTTATTTCGCCCCTCTGCGTCCCAGAACCAAACGGCAGAAACATTTCCAACCCGCCCCCCCCCTTGACGGACAGCGGGTCGTGTGTCAGGTTGCAGTCTGAGAATTGAATTACTCCATATTGAATCTTATAAAAGTCCAGTTGAGGGGATTTTCTTTTCGTGATGTCATTTGGCCGATCCAATTTTCTGTGTATTTACTGGCTATTTTTTTGTCAATTTGACAGAGGAACACGTTCGGTGCGTCGGCGCCGGGTGTCACCTCTGTGGTCACGCTGCGGTGCTTTTGGCGTTGGCTGGCCTCCGGGGGGGGTCAGCGTGTGGGAAGAGGCGGCGGCGGCGGCTCTGCAGGGCTTTGCAGGCCCGCATCCACTCTTCTTATTCATGACGGGGGCACCGCACGGGTCAAAACACAGCGCTTGACTCGCCGCAGCACACTGGTGCGTGTGGGCGTAGATGAAACCGGGTGTTTGCTGGGCCTCTGGTAAGCTGCAGCTGGTAGCGCCTCCTGCTTCGCTCCCTCTCAGGTCCAAATGTGCCTAAAAGCATTGCTCACACAAAGGAAGGGGAGAGAAAAAGGCCACTAAACGGTGCCGCATTGAGTGCTGAGAGTGGGCTGCCGAGCTGCACAGACGCTGTTTATTCCCTATTAGCATCGCCGCGCTGACAGGTTGGTCAAGAGGTGAGGAAGACTTCTCTCCCTCCCAACTGCCTCTAATGTCTGCACCCAGAAAATGCGCCGGGCCAGGCTAACGCGGCCGGCTGCTGTCGCATTGACCGCGGCCCCCCCCCCTTTCCTCCTTTCACCCCCCCCTCGCAACCTCAGAGGAGGGATAGAGATGTGGAGAGAGACTAACAGTGTGCGCTCCCCTGCTCAGTAAATATGAACCTCACCGAGCAGACAGACTCATTCATCACAGGCGAAAGAGAGAGGAGAGGCGGGGGGACTAAGAGGAATGTCCAAAAGACAAGACGGAGCTCGGGAGGAAGAAGAAGAAGAGGAGGAGGAGGATGGAGAGAGGTGGGAGGAATGGGAAGCGGACGGAAGGAGGATGAAAGGAAGGAAAGTGTTCTGGGCGAAGAGGTGACGGGCTGAAGAGGGGAAGAGACGGATGATGGAAGGATGAGTAAAGCGCACGAGGAGGAGAAACCTCAAGCGCGGGACGGCTGGTGAAATATCGGAGGACATTTTCTATCTCACAGCTGACCTCGAGATCCTCGACACGACGACGGCGACGTTCGTTTCGCCGCCCTTCAGATTTTAACCTTGAACGACCGGATCTGCCGGTTGACAGAGGACCTCACGGACCTCTCGAAATTGAACCTCAAAGGCTCAAACATCAGCGAGCATCGCGGGATCCCAGGTGGGATCGGTCAGGTGCGACCGCGTGGCTCACTGATTGGTCGCATGCGGGATACATGTCACAGTAAACACACATATACTGACTGTTGTTTGAGTGAACTCACTGGCAGTCCAGCGGAATGCTGTCTTCTTTTGTCCCGTACTTCAAATGTTGGTTAGAAGTTCTAAGGGTCCAATCTAAGAGTCCAAATAAGGGTCCAATCTAAGGGTCCAATCCAAGGACGCTTCCCCAAGAGGGGAAGCGTCCTTGGATTGGACCCTTATTGGACCCTTTTTTGCACCGAAGGCCCGAACGCTCCCCGACGGCCTCCTCGCCAAATGCAAGGAGACAATAACAACAAGAACCCATTCCTCTAAAGTCCCAGAATCCTTTGCCCTTTCCGGTCCATGTCCCCCTCCGCCCCCCCGTTCGCTCCCACCCGAGCCGCCTCCCTCCCGTCTCTTCCCCCTCGGCAGAGAGACGGGAGAGAGGGAAGATGATGTGTGACAGATGCCATCGTTCGACTTTGTGTCAGGGAGATTAATATTGACACGGTGTGTTTCTCACCAGCGGCTCGTTGTGTTTGGGCTTTGATTTCATTATCCGCCGCTCGGCCGCCTTTTTTTTCTTCTTCTTAAGAATCAGACAATAACAGATGTGGCGACCGAAATAGAGAGCGAACAGGTCGCGTCGCCGGGCGGGTCGGCCATCAGTCCCCCCCCCGAGGACACCCACACACCCTTCAATTGATCAAGCCCTTCAGTGCGACGCCCCGTGGGGGGGCTGTACGTTGTGTCGCCACACATGAGGGGAAATGCGCTGGGGGGGTTAATAGCGGCTGCTTGTACTCTGCTTGGACCCTTTTCAGAACGTATATTCTGCTTTCAACTCCGCTTAATGTGACGTAACTACCCGAGTGTAATATTCATATTTTAATGGTGCACCATTCCAGCATGTGCGACGTGTCCCTGATGAGAATCCCATCGCTTTGTGTTGTTATTTTACTCACTGGATTAAATCTCAAGAGATAAAACCAGAAGACGG
This sequence comes from Apeltes quadracus, assembly GCA_021346845.1. NCBI lineage: Eukaryota > Metazoa > Chordata > Actinopteri > Perciformes > Gasterosteidae > Apeltes > Apeltes quadracus. Next base: position 1,169,578 of record CM037936.1, read on the forward strand.
CTTTGTGTTTGTAAAAGCAGCGTTGCAGGGAGTCGGAGGTCTCTGTGGGACGAACTATCTGAACCGTCTCTAAATGACCTTCAGTGTGAGCGATGCACAATACGTGATCGACTCATGAATTAAAACATTTCCTTTTTGGTACTTTTCTGATGGGATTTCAGCAGACGCGTCGTTGTTTAGTCGCTACTTTGGATTCTTTGAGCTCACTGAGCTAGAATGCAAGACTCTTTGCCTGAAACGTCATTCGGGTCATCGGAACATTGGGGACTTTTGTGGTCTTGACGGTTTTGTTACGTCGAGTTTTCCAAAGTGAACGGAATGACATTGGAGCGTTGAGTCTGAACCTCCTGTGCGCCGTTTGGGATTGACTTTGGAGCGTCTGGGCCAGACTGAGATGAATAAATCAAATTGATTGGAATGTTAATGCCGTTGCTGATCGTAGCGATCCACAAGTGGCTGCGTGTCCGCGGCCTTCATCTCCAACTCGTAAGCCTCTGAGAAGTTTCCGACGCTTATCGGAGCGTTTCTGTGGTGGATACAAGAGATGGATCCTACAGCTTCCTGATTTAGTAATTTCAAAGCGCCGGGCTTGCTGTTACTGGGGGAATGAAATCGATAGGCTTCTCTGGAGAGGAGTGTAGCTTGTAGTCCTGTGATATGAGAGAGGAGTCGAAGCAGGAAACACAGGAGGAAATAAGGAGAAGCAAAGCAGCTCCAGCAGATAAACAAATGGAAAGCAAAGCACGAGAGATAATGCAAGAAGGAGACAAGAGACCAAAGGGGGAAACCGTTGTCGCCAGAGACTTTTATTGACTACGCCCCCACCCCGCCCCCCCTTTTGTCCACGTGACTACCATAGAAATCCACAGAGAGAGAGAGAGAGAGAGAGAGAGAGAGAGAGAGAGAAAAATGAGAAAAGAAATGACTCTGGAAAGAAATGACGATCGGCTCCACGCGCCTTTTAAATCTGAAAGGGAATTCGCGACACACTCGACCAATTTGTCACTGTGCTTTTTGCCTCTTTTCATTCCTTTTTTGCTACTTTTCCCCCCTATTATTTTTCACCCCCCTCAATACCCCTGATTTATGCCCCCCCCCCCCCCCCCTGTCCCCCCTCACAGCCACGTCTTTATGTATCGGTTTGTAATTCATGACAAATCCATAAATCCGTCCACCTCAGCTCCTCTTTCAATTGGTTTCCCTTCATCTGTAACTACAATCGGCTGCGTTCCTGCTCCTCCTCCTCCTGCCCCTCCTCCTCCTGCCCCTCCTCCTGCCCCTCCTCCTGCTCCTCCTCCTGCTCCTCTGCAAACACGGGTCCATCACAATCTGAGAGAAAGGAGGAAATGAGATGCATTGTGAAAGAAAGGAGAAAAAGGAATGAACGCGCCGGCGGTAAAGGATGTCGGGAAAATAGGTGGAAGAATGGAATGGAAAGGAGAAAAGAAAGAAAACGCAGACTTAAAGTAACCCCCCCCCCCTCCACAACTCCCCTCTCTTTTATTTAATTTAGACGCCAGGCGAAAATCGATCCTGCCATTCGATACGCAATCCGAATCAAGGCGAATTAAGCGGGCGGAAATTAACTCTGAAAATATTTTTGATGGAGTGGCTTGTAGTCTCTCGGCCAAATGGACTGCAAAGTGGAACAAATGACAGGGGCCTAGTGGTGGAGACAGCGGCGCTCCATCTTCCATTAGGCCGTAATGGGATAGGTCCAGCCCCCTAGCTCGACTCGGCTGCATTAATCAAAACAGCCGCTATATGAAGATTTATGGTTCTCCACTCCAGCGAAGCCAGTTCTCGGTGTGTATGTTTGAAGGAGGGGGTCGGAGTGTCTCACCCCCCCCCCCAGCCGTCCCCCCTCGCCTCTCTCTCTCTCTACTTCTCCCCCCCTCCCTCACCAGACTTTGCCCCTACCTGTGGGCCTCCATACAACTTCACCGCCACGCAGACACCTTCTCATCTTGTCATTATTTTTCGTCTTCTCAGTAATAAAGCTGTAATATCTGGTGGCTAATCAGACATGATGAGGCTCTATATGACCTTCAGCCACGTGCATGTCAAGTTTCACAACTGTTTTATAGAACATTTCACAAGTTTGATTGATTTAGAAGCCCAATCAATTCATTTTATAATGAAATGTAATCGCCCTCCACACACCTGCTATAATTGTGTCTTGATTTGCTGTTTTCGGGGCGCCGTCCGCTGCATCTTCTCCTCCCTCGACCTGCGAGCCGCATCGTGGGAGAGGGAACGGGGGGGGGCTCCTCGGGCGGTGAGCTCCTCTCTGAGGCGGCCCATCAGGAGCGCACGGACGGGCGAGCAGGCCGCCGCTGTGACGGCGCGCGAGGGAGACGGGGTGACGGAGATTAAACCAATCGAGAAAAAAAACTTCAGCCGACTTTTGGTGAGATCAGACTGATCGAACGCGCCGCTGAGAGACGCCGCCTGTGTGTGTGTGTGTGTGTGTGTGTGTGTGTGTGTGTGTGTGTGTGTGTGTGTGTGTGTGTGTGTGTGTGTGTGAGGATGGATGAACTCTCCCCGGTAGACGCATCACACCTCATTCACACACACACCGCTCTCTCCACCCTCCCTGAACCTCTGCATCTTGTCAGCGTTTCCCCCGTTGTGGCCCCTCTCTTTCCTCCCTCTCATTGCACCTCACCCCCCTGTGTCTCCCCCACTCACCCCGTCCTGCGGCCTCTAACTCTCCCATGCGGATGAGCGAAGCGGCGTTGAGACATCTCTATATCCATCCTTCCATCTCTCCTTTCCTTACCGCTTTCTCCTCCCTCCGTTCCCTGTGAGCAGAGGGGAAGCTCGCTGCCAGTTTCAGTCTGCCAAAGGGTTTATTTAAATTAGAAACGCTTCAATCTCCTCGCCCCCCCCACGCCCCCCCCCCCCCTCTCTCTCTCGCTCTCCCTCTCTGCCGTATTTGCTTTCTTACCTCTTTCGCTTGGATGAGGGTGACTCCCGCCTTTCCTCGCTGGCGGCCTCTTGGGTCCCGTCACTGCCAGGCGACTTTGTTTTGTAGATGGAAGTGGGGAGGGGGGGGCGAGGGGGTGGGAAGGAGAGAGGAAACGAGGCAGAGGAAGTAGAGGTGGGAGAGCGGGACTTGGAGAGGGGGTCAGGGGAGACCTGTTAGCTGGTGTCCTTTAGTTCCTTTAGTTCCTTCTCCCTCTCATGGCTCATTCCACCCAGATTAGGGCCTGTAAAGGGCTCCGGGCTTCAGGCCGCCTCACCTGGCATCTCACAGCAACACGCTAAGCATCACGCTAAGCATCACGCTAAGCATCACGCTAAGTGTCACCTCGTGTGTCTCTCCTTCTGTTAGGGGTTTTTTTTGGACTCATTTCTTGGCACACCTGCTCAGTGTCCCCTGATTATGGTCACCTGCTCTTTCTACACTGACCCACCTCCCCGATAATTCTTCTATACTTCCCTCCTCGGGCTGTAATCCCCCCCGCCCCCATTCCCATTCCCACACCCCCCTCCTCCCCTCCTCCTCACCCATTAACACACAATTATTTGGGGGGGCTGACACGGGCAAGGGGGAGGAAACGAGGTGTGGAGAACACAGAGCGACTGTGTCTCTAATGGCTGAGTGACACCAGACGAGCTCATAGATCATGGGGATTATTAATACCACTGTTAAACACCCCGCCGCCACCAGGCGCACATGCAGACACACAAAGACCCCCATCATATCTCATTCCCGGCACACATCTTCATACGAGCTGTCATTCACGCTTGGTAAGTCGGCGCCAATTTCATTTGAGTCGTTTAAACAATGGCGGGTGCTCATTACAGCGCGTGGTTGAGGGGTAGGATCGTATTTACAATTACAAGTCTCATTGGCAGCGCAGGCTATTATTCACCAGGTCGTTTCCTCGTGACTCGCCTCCTGCAGTACGTCTAACGACTCGTAATTCCAGGTTTGATCTGATTATCGCGTCAACGCCGAGGTGAGAGACTCTCTGCGACTCGCCGGTGACGACCAGGGAGACGCTGGCCCTTCGCACGGCGTCGGGGGCCCATCCGGGGAGGGCGGATCGAACGGCAGGCCCACTGGGTGTGTGTGTGTGTGTTTGTGCGTGTGCGTGGGCGCGCGCATCAATGACCTGTCCGTTTAACCGTTGGGGTTCTGGGGAAAAGACAGGGGGAGCCGGGCGTCCCCGGAGAGCAGGGTCTGGGGAAATCACACTCTCCCTTTCACCAAACAACCTGGAGGCTGCATGGCAGCTGGCAGCAGCCAATACACGCACACACACACACACACACACACACACACTCCTCGTTTATATGCAAAGAGACTCTTAAACACACTGGATGGCCTGCGTAAATATTCAGAATTCAGTGCGAGTCACACGCAGCTCCTATAAACAGCCACATGATCTGTCAAAGACGCCAGAGAAAGGACCCAATAATAGCTGCTTTGGTTGAGCGCTTAAGTTACTTCTTCTTTCAACTTCCGACATCGTAAAGCTTCTCTTGAAGTAACCAGCCAACGGCAAAAGGAGTTTGAAGTCAAGGCCGGGGGAGGGGGGGTGGGGGTAAGAGCTTACTTTAGTTTTCCACCGCTTCATTAGCTGATCCCAGGCCTCTCAGTGAGCTCAGCTAGTGCCAGCTCATTGATTCCTTAACTAATCACTCTAATTAAAAGGCCTTTTATTCTTCCAATGGCTTACATAGCAGCCTATTACTTGCATTTAACCAGCAACTGCCACACAAACATACAGACATTTCAGCGGTTGGCCTGCCGCTTTATGCAAAGACCTTCGTACAGATCTGTTTCTGATCCCCAAAAGTTACAACAACTCGCCCTCTAACGGAGCGAGAGGATCCCGGTTTAAAGTGTTCCCTCAAATGTACTCTGTCACCTGAGGAAATTGGTTTCCTGTTTATGCTGCATGTTATAAATGGGTCTCTTTGTCTATGAATGATTCAGGCAGAAAGAATTTACACTCCCATTATTTGGAGAAATTAGAAGAGAAAAGTCGTTAAATAATTAAAAAAAAAATGCTGCCAAAGAATTATACATTGTCTCACTCTGTCTTATTTTGATGGATGTCTGTTTATGACTCGTTCCGCCTCGGAATTCCTACAACATTTCTTTCCTGATAATATATCAATTTATCAGCAGAGATTTCTATGTTAATTTCCTCTAGCCCCCCCCCCCCCCCTAAAATAAAGTATCTCACTCCCAAATGATCTCGAACTAATTAAGCAAGCGTTAATTAAAAATTTGAGAGGATAAACGTGGTGGAATTGTTATGGAAACGTTGAAGTTAATCAAGCTTTCACATTATTGATAACATCCTTAGAACAGTGATCGATCGGGAAGACATTAAGTGGCAAAACAAAACCGCCGCATTCAGATTTGACGTGTGTGTGTGTGTGTGTGTGTGTGTGTGTGTGTGTGTGTGTGCGCGTGTGTGTGTGTGTGTGTCGCGACGATGTGCAAAAACAATTAGGTTCATAATACATAATATTAGTCCTCTTGACAAATAGGATATATTTTGTGTCATTCTAAACCTGCCTGTGTGCACGTGCGCGTCGGGGGGGGCGTCTCTTTATCACACCAGCAACATTAATCACGTGTACGCGCTCGGATTGCATCGTAAACTCCTAGAGACCGAGATATTGACGTCTGTTGATATGAATATTTCCCCTCTTTGCACGGATTTAGCCTATTTTACAAGCAGCTTGTCTTTACATGCCCCCCCCCCCCCCCCCCCCGCCCGCCTGCCCCCCCCTCCCCGCACGTCTGTTTACGCCGGTGTCAGAGGCCGTGTGGCATGTACTTACAAGGCGCTTCATCATCCCACCAGCGATGGGAGCAATTCACCCATAAAGTGGGTCTTTCGCCCATAAATAATATTCAAGTCGCTCTATTGTTAAGTGAAAAGTTGACTGGTGTTTGATTTTTTTCCCTTCTTTTTTTTTCTTCTTCTTTTCCGCGGCGACCTCGGGTTAGGACTCATACATCACGGGATGACAGCTATAGAAAGGCCCTAAATTAGCAACTAAATCGAATATTGATCAGCTATGTGCGGCCCTGCGAGTCGCGCCTCCTTGCCGGTTTTTTTTCCAGAGAGAAAGAGAGAGAAGGGGGGGAGACGAGAGATAGGGGGGACGGTGAAAGGTGCGTCTCTCTCTCTCTCTCCCTCTCTCTGTCCTTATGTTTGAAGTGTTTTGTTTGTGTGTATGTGTGTGTGAGAGCGTGCGCGTGTATTGCTTTGGACTGCGAGTAAAAGCATTCTTCTTGAAATTGGATGTTTATTTTTATGCTGGCAGTTTTTCGTTTGTTTCCCATCCGTTAGCCAATGAGAGCCCGGTCATGTGACGCTGTGGACGGACAGCCGTCCATCCGGGTTACCGTCTCACCTGCTCCTGGATGTTTACGCAGAGTTCAGGTGAAGGCCCTCGTTACGCGCGCGCCTATTGGCTCCTGTTTATGGATCAGCGGCCGTGTTGGCGCTGTCGCATCGACGTCCCTCCTTCGCCCCGCTGCTGGCTCGAGTGGGAGGTCGGCGGCGCGCACACGGCTCTCGCAGCGGGGACGTGTTTGACGAAACGATCGACGGGTCTCTCGCTTTTTCTCCCGGGAAGCGTTGTGCGTCCGGGGCCGCGATGAACCGAGCTCAAGGCCGACGGGGGGTGGGGGGGGGGGGGGGGGTGGTTGGTAAAGGTGGCGCCGGGTCAGTGAGATTAACCCCGGCGTGCTCTTCAACAAAGGGCCGGATCGTCGGGTGCCGCAGAGTCTGGATCAGAGTATCGGGTGTAGCACAAGTGGGGCGTAAAGCCGGGATGAGCAGTGGATTACAGCGGACTAAGGATGCTTTCAGTCCATTAACGGCTCCTGACGGAACCCAAGTGGTGCCTTCCTGCTTTTTAGTGAAAGATTTTGACTTTAATTATGTTCTTTATTTGGGCTCCTTTATTAGAAAAAATGTTTTGGGGCTGTGTATAGTGGGAAACCCTGACCTTAAAGTGGCAATTCCACGCTGTAAAACCACTCTGAATGTCAATACCTTTTGATGCCAATATTACAATCACTGGTGATTCTATAATACATATTGCAAGATGTTTGGAGGTAGAAAGTAGCAGGACGTCTATGAGTCCTGGCCTCGCTGTCCGAGGTGCTGAACGGAGCCACGATCAGCACCTCGGACAGCGAGGTGCTGATCGTAGGCTCCGTTCAGCAAACCATTCAGAGCGGCGACTGTTTTCAGTCAAGGAAATCAAACATTTGTTCATTGCTGATACAAATGTACCTCATTTAGCAATGAAATGGCTCAAGTTTGAGCTAATCATGTTTATTGATACTGTCAAATCGAGAAGGCTGAACCGCTCATCGACACCATCACCGCCAGGCTGTTTCTTGTGTTGACGTGGAGAGAGTGTAACTAGCGTAACTATTATTAAGCATCCTAATTGCTAACAGGAATGCAGTGGGGTTACGGAGATGGATGAAGTTCTGTTCATCAGAGAGACGACGTGCACCACTCCCCCCCGAACCCCCCCCCCCCCCCCCCCCTTCCTTCACGCGCCTCGCGGGCTACTAGCAGCTCTTTGGAACTCTGCTCCAGGACATTCCGGGAACCATCTGTTTCCGGCGGAGCGGCGGGCGCGCAGGAAGCGAGGCTCACCAATTTACGAGGAAAGGTGGTTGTCTGCCAGTGTGCTTGCTTGTGACACGTCGCCCTCCCCCCGTTCGCTCGGATTCCTGCCTGCCGCGTCGGAGACGGCGGAAAATAAAAGTGTTGCAGAACAGAACGGAAGAACGAACTAGTAATCCTGCAGAGGGAACCGGCGTCAGATCAATGCCACTGATCACGGAGGAAGGCACCAGGAAACGGGTTGTGGTTCCCCTTACCTGTTTAATTCATCACAATCCACTATTAATGGAAGTTTGGGCCTAACAGGTGTTCAGCCAATGTGTGAGGGGGATGGGGGGTGGAGATGGTTGGTGTCAAGGTAAACTGGCAGAGAGACAAAGCAATCTCCACCTCTGTGATGAGAAGTGCCCAGGGCGTTTGCAGAGACTGTGATTCCTCACTGTGGGAAGGATGTGATGCTTCCGTCTTTCTGCTTCTGGCTGGTGGCAGATTTAGATTTCCTGACGGCCTTTTTCTCGATCGTCTTCGGGAAATATGACGGACGCTTTGGTTTAAAGAGTATTCTCATTAGCGGGATGATACTGTCGGTGCATCTGGGTCCGATCTGGAACTATGATATGGTGGGGGGGGCTTCAGAGGTGAGACGGGGGCCTGTGGATGCATCACCTGGGACCAAAGGAATCTGCAGGCCCTTCATAGACGTGTCACACAGAGGTACGAACGGTGAAGGGAAGACGTCTCTATTCTATTTTCATAGTGCACATTCACATGTGTTGTTGATGGCTGCAGAGATGCTATGTATTAAGTGTTGGTATAATTCTAGACATTTAAAAACATTCAGAACACCATCGGAAAGATTTAAAGAATAATGCAAATTGTTGATACACAAATGAAATAAGTGATTGTTACAGTTTCTTTGAGCTAAGAAAGCTAACAGTTTAAAACATTTTATATCGAATTGTGGAATAGGACTTCTTTAAATACCTTTTATCACAAAGAAAAACAAAGGTGTATAATGTTACATTCAATGCCAATTAACAGCATTGTCAGCTTGGAACAATTATCGCTTGGATTCTGTGAGTTTTCCAATTAACATAAGCAGAGCTTACATCGTTATTACAGTAAGGCTTTTGTTATAGGAAGTTTGATGTGCGATTGTATCAGTCAACAAATCCCCTCAGAGGGAAAGTAGGAAGAAATGTATACTAAACGCAAATGAAAAATGAAACGGAGGACAGGTAAAGGTAGAATGAGATGCGCATGTTCCAATGAGCAATGTGTGCCGGCGTCTCTTTGCCGCCATATTGCAGAGTCTCGGAGAAGAATGTTATCACATTAGGAGAGTGATATTGATTAATGAGAACCTTTCTGTCACACATCGAGGCCCTGAAGATCAAAACAAAGGAAGGAGAGAGAGAGAGAGAGAGAGAGAGAGAGAGAGAGAGAGAGAGAGAGAGAGAGAGGTAAGAACAATCAGTGGACACAGTGTTGTTATCCAGAACATGAGAGAAACTAAGAGGGGGGATCTTACAAAGTAAAACAGAAAAGTACCAGAGAGAAGGATGGAAATAGCAGAAACGGAGGGATGGAGAAGGAAAGGAGGAGGAATGGGAGATAATTGCATTAGAAAGAAGAGAGGCCCAAAAGGAAGGAAATGATTAGAGAAGAAGGGACTGATATCCGATAGAGAGATGGAGCGCTGGAGGAGGGAATGGGCGGAGGGGAGGGCTCACTTACCGCCCGCCGTTCAATATATCCTGACACTCTTTCTCTGTGTCAATACACAAACCCACGCTGTGTGTGTGTGTGTGTGTGTGTGTGTGTGTGTGTGTGCGCCTCCGCTCTCCCTCGTCCCATCGTGGCCTCAAAGGAACGTTCACGTCGATCTCACGCATTCCCTGCGTCGCAGTTCCTCCTGAACTTCCACGTTGTCTTCTCCAAATGTTCTGTTGATCTGTTAGTCTTCTCTGAAACACAAACACCTTCTTTCTTTTCGTATCTCTTTGTTCTTCTGCCGCGCGCTTCGTCTTCTTTCACCTTGTATTCGTCTCCCCTCAAAGTTACACTATCTCGCCAAAGATCTGCGTCGCCTCGCCATCTATCATCTGCGTTCCCCTCCTCTGGCTTCTCCCGCCTGCAGGCCGCCTGCCTTTTGTCATTGACCCCTGCCCTGGGTGTCTGCGCATTGACTGGCTCGCTCCGTGTCACTGGAGCTCCCTGTCAATACTTACCAGGTTTGGCCCCCTGTGCGCTGTGGTCAGAGAGTGGGGGAGCGAGGGAGCGAGGGAGATGTGCAAA
>CM037936.1:1182000-1377000 GCA_021346845.1 Apeltes quadracus
CAGAACAAACACTGTGAGTCACCACTAAGGATTCAAACCTGCCATTTGCTCTTTTTTTGTAAATTTGTTTTCGATCAAATAGGTAAAGATCAAAAAATACCATCAATAAGATTTGTCATATAAATGTTTTCAAATAGCAGCAGACAGACGGGCGGATAAACGATGGCTTCGCTTTGACAGAAATGCCGGTCGCAGATCGGGAGGAATTGGCTGACCCCAATGCTGGTAATGCGATATGTCATTTAGCCCGGGCCCGACCCCGTCCCCTCCCAGGGTTCACGGCTGTCACCGTGCTGAAAATGGGCTTCCCTTCCCTTTGTCTCAAGTGCATATTCTCCTCCTCAGAATGACCATCATTTTCTACCTCGGCTGATTCTGCTCCGGCTCCAAGACTGAGGCATAATTGCACAAACAGGTCTTGAAGAGCACATAAGCTTAAAGCCACTTTACCACCAACAGCCAGAGGAGTGAGAGAAAAAGAAAGAAGAAAAAAAACAACGGGGGGAGATGGAAACATTAATGGATAGGTTGCAGGATGGACAGATAAATTGATAGATCTTTCAGAGAAGGTCAAACTTCTGTGCCCACACGCGGGACCATCATGAAGAGAAGAGGAATTGATTGCCGCTCACAAAGGCGATGAAATGACTAGAGAAATTATTTTCTGGGCAATGAACATGCTCCGAGGAATGAGGAGGGAGCGAGCGAGGGAGTCTTTCTCACAGGTTCCACACGGCTCCAGCAGCCTGCTGCCGAGTGCAGTTGTTGGTCAGAAAGCTTATTGAGTTGTTTTTCAGGTGCATGTTTGTGTGCACGTGTAATGTGGGATGCAAAAACAAGTTGGTTTGGGGTTTTTTCAACAGTCGTGACGGAATAAAGAGTCACAATTCAGATTGTTATGTTTTGCAGAACATTCACCCTTTGCAGGGGGAACGTGAGAGCAAAGGTTTGAGTTCAGCCTCTTCATCCCTTAAAGCGTGTGTACAAACACTCGCCTCGCGATGGTTGACCTTTACACCAGAGGACAGTTAAGATGGGAGATGTCACGCCTCACGTGGCATCATATCGCATCAAATCATTGAGGTGCAACACAGGGGACAGAAACACCTGCTTCCCAAAATGCTCAATAGCTGCGGCGCGACGGCAGAGCGCGAGGATGAATCACCCGAATCTCTGTGATTACTGAAGATACCGGGAAACACACGCCGCCGTCCCGCCGTGGTTGCCCCAAAGCTTTTGATTGGCCGCTAGTGTGACCCCAAACTAGTTTATTAATGCAGAATGAATTCACTGAACCAGTCATTCCCTCTTGAACATGTTTTAGTGAATGCAAAACAACAAACAAACTGCCCCCAAGAGACTTTAACAAAATGAGTCTCTGTCACGATACTTCAGCCCCCCCCCCCCCCCACCCGAAACATTAGAACAATAATGAATGAATCTCCCCACTCGTGGGGTTTGTGCTAAGCACCCTTCAACGTCTCCTTTATATGATCAACGATAACAACGTGGCGCCTTGTTAGCACCAACTTATTCTGCGCACTTGACAAACCGTAATTCTTTTAGTTCTACATCTTCACCTCATCACCAGAGTGAGCGATCCTCCCGTCTCGTCAAAAGCCCCCTACTCTTTTTTTATGATTAGGAGGCCCCTTCTCCCCCTCCACCCCCTAACGACACCCGGATTGATGGAGACCTCCACCAGCCAGCAGCCCGACAAATGGCCCGGCAGGAGGAGCAGAGGAACGGAGCGGTGACGCGCCGGCAGAGATGGATCAGGGGGCTTAAGTGTGGATAAACAGAGTGAGTTTGATTGCTCGCACACAGAGGGGCCATTACTGCGAATCCGCACGCTAATCATAATGAATCACTTACTTATTAACCGTTAATTATGGCACGCAAATACATCCCGTGCAGGCGAGCGAGCAGGGAGGCTGCCATCCTTCTGGGGGGTACAGGCGGAGGCGAGGAGGCCACATTAATTTATTCTTACTTATTAATTTCCCTAATTAAAACAACAAGGCGGTGGAATAGAAGTGTTTTCTTTGGGTGGAACAAATGAAGGCCCAGTGGAAGCGATATGAAACCAGGCGTGTCACGGTGTAAACATTAAATCATGTGAAGTGATGGCGCTTGTTCAGCTGTTCATTATTCCAATGGCTCCATCCAATTGGGCCGCCCCCTCTTACCCCCACACAGCGGCCCCTCTTCTGTCACCAGAGGAGACACACACACACACACACACACACACACACACACTTGTGCTGTGGTGAGGTGGATGGCCCATTTCAGCCGTCATTATTCAGCAAATGGTTCAGTTGTCACAGTCAGCCCCCCAATGAGCCGCAGTTCCTCCTGAAACCCATAAAATCAGACAGAAACGCCCGTCGTTCCAATTTGGGTTCGTATGTTTGCGCGTCCTCTCCTCTACTGTACAAGCTTCTTACTGGAGCTAAACAGCTTCCCCCATTTTCTCCCATTCATTCATCCCTGCCTCCCTCCCTCCTCTCCCCCAAAGCCGTCTCCCAATTGCCAGACCCCCCCCACCCCCCCTCCCCCTCCCTCTCCCCCCCGCGCCCCGCAGTGGCCCACCTGAGCGGGCGGGGCGCCGTAATGACGTTAATGCCCGGTAATACGGGCCAGATATTATAATCTCAACACTGTCACATTGCGTTAGGCGCGGGAGACTGACGTGTCAATGGCGCGTGCGCGCGCAGGTGACGCGCGGGGCTCAGGAAGCGCGGCCCGGTAATCGTCCAATGCACACGCCTTTATTTTAGAGTCGAATATTTTCACCACGCTGCTGTTTTGCTGCTTTTTGCAACAGCAGCAGGTATTTAAAGGGGGTTTACATCTTAGTGATGTAAACTCTCAAATAAGCCATTATGAATTCTCCCAATGCATCTCGGGGTTTCTGCTCAAACAGTATTATGGAGAAACGACATATAAAATGCTGCTTTCTCAAGCTGTTCATTACTTCTGCTATGAAAGCCTAAACTCTTCTGTCACCATATGAATTCTAATCCAACTAAATTGAAATATATTACTTTATGATTGCTGATAATTACAAATAATTCTTCTCTTCTCTTCTTTTATATGGAGACAATTCAATCCATTTTAAATTGAAATGTTATGTTGACAACAGAGCAGCGATGATAAACATGTTGCTAAACAGACACATAGAGGAAAAAAGGAGTGTGATTAACATGCGTTTTTGCAACATTTTGTTACCCGTCTCAATAAACAACAAACTGTACCACTGCACACTGAGCTGGATTCACAAACCCGACCATGAGTCAGTCCTTCTGCACACAATACATGTGATCCATTGATGCCCTCAACTCTGTTCTGCTAAACAATACATGCAATGCCCCATGCACTGACTTTCTTGGCAAACAAATCCATCCCTGCAGGTTTTTGAACACCTTTGCGGCGGCTGCAGTGTTGCACTAAATGAACAAACACCTAATGAAGGTGTTGATGATTATTCTGAAACTTATTGAGTGCAGCAATTAAAGTCAAGAGAATTTTGCTCTCTTCACGTGATAAATAACTCCTACCAGAGATTGAAACACAAACTTTGTGTGTGTGTGTGTGTGTGTGTGTGTGTGTGTGCGCCGTGGAGAACACGTCTGATAAATAAGCTTTGTATTTGACACGCATGTTGGCTGGTTCTGCAATGACATCTGAAAACCAGGAGCCGGAACATCAGAAAGGAGAAAACAAAGGTGTTGTTCGCTCCTCGTGGCTTCTGTCCGCGCCGCGGAGACACTTCGAGGCCTTTTGGCGCACGTCACAGCAGAGAGAAAACGATCCCTCCCTCTTTGGATGCACTGGCTCGTCAGTGATTTATGCGCGTGTGTAATTGAGTGTTAATAAAAAGTGTGTCCGGAGCGCATGTAATTGTGTGTTTTCAAGACCCACCATGTGTGAGCTTGTGTGTAATTGGGTGTTATCGATGTTGTGAGTGGATGTCGGGGTTGAAAGAGCGAACGGACAGGTTACACTGTGATTGCAGTGTGAAAAAAGCCTTCAGAAGGACACACTTAAGCTGTCTTCTGAGGCGCCGGTTCTCTTTTAAACCGCCTAATTCTCTTTGATTTTGATTTGCTGTTCTCGTGAAGTTGCAGAATCTGTTGGCGCCGTCGCTTTCACAGACAACCTTTTGTTTTATGTTTGTTTATTTGTTTTTAAAAACGGACACGTTGGCGAAGGAAATCAGTGAAGGTCTAATTGCAGTGTAATAAAAGCACTTGTGTTTATTGTATTGTGTGTAAGAAATGTTTGTATTATAGTATTTTTCCTCATTCTATGATATTTAATAATGTTTGTGGTGTATTTCTGTGTGTGTTTGGTGTTGGCTGAAACATAGTAGGTGTAGGAGTGTGAAGCTGAAGGCAGTGTATAGAATAGCCGTGTGCGTGTGCGTGTGTGTGTGTGTGTGTGCTGTTTAATTGATGCGGGCTGGCCATCGATCCCCCCCGCCCGGCCTAATGAAGGCCTGATTGGTTTGTGAGGGCTGGCTGGTTCTGCTTAGCTGCCCTGGCTGCACACAACATAACACACACACACTCTCAATTCAACATCCTTCTTCTCCTCTCCTGGTCGCACGCTTTGTGTCTTTACATGTCTGACTTTCTTCTTGCCTCTAACTCGCTGCCTCTCTGTGCATCCTTTCACTGGTTTGAATCCTTAAACGGCTCCACTCCCATAAATTACAGCAGAGTGACACACTTGCTGATGAAGAAAGTGATGTTTTTAGTTTTCCATGAATTGTACTGCCTGTGTTCCCGAGCTAATTCTTTTCTGCCTTCCTTTTTAGTTGTTTTGACACAATGAAATGGCTCGCGTGAGTGAAATGATGGCGACGGGTTCCTGTGGAACATGTGAATCCCACATTGCTCTCCCCGACATGATTCAGGTCCCGCTTCTCGTCTCCATCACTGACTGGGTGGTGTTGGTGTCTCTGCCTGCCGTTATCCATCAACCAGCTGGCAATCGCGTCCAGTCAGACGTCACCGTGCTTCTCCTGTCATGGCCGTGCCCAGAAATGTCTTTTTGTGTCACTCGGCTTACTACAGACACAGGTATCACACCGCCCCGTTAATGGCTTTGTCAGATGGCCTTTTCACTGAGGCCAGTCACCAAGACGGACAGCAGACTGCTATCAGTCTGTGTGTGTGTGTGTGTGTCTCTGTGTGTATGTTTCAGTCACAGGTATCAAGACTCAGTTGAGGAAACAAAAAGGCCGCCCGAGTATCCGCCACAGTCGCGTATCAGCAGAATTCCTGTGAGTGGCTTTCTAGCAGTCGCTCCAATCTGTCACTGTCTGTCGTGCAGCATCGTACTCAATAATCTGTCCCGTGTGTTTCATGGAGAGATGATTACTGGCAAAATCCTGAATAATTCACTTAACCAGCCCACACGGCATAAATACTCATTTACATCTCTGCCTATTTGAATGAATGTGTGTATTGTGTGTTTGTGTGCGAGTATCAGATACGAAACCAAACACACAAACACACACAGACGCAATGTGTTTGTACTAGTCAGTGCCAAATCTAGATAAATATCAATATGATGGGTCATGTGTAATAAATAGCTCTATACAATCTTACTAAACTGGTTTCAACCTCAATGGGCCTTGGTCATCCAAAGGAAATGTGTCTTATGGTTCCTGTCCTCCGACAGAAGAACGCTTTCAGCACCACCGACCTGGACAGCTCCGCGCTGAAACTATTTAAGCGCCACTTTCCCGACAGTGATTTTGCGCTTTGACAGATTCAAAAACATCCTCGTGGGATTATTGGGAAAAATGACTTGTATTTCTCTGCATGAAACCAGGAAATTGTGTCTAAAACAGACGGAACAGTGAAGTCAGAAATACAACAGACTAAAAGCATCTGATGATGAATATACAGACGTTCATGTTCACGTATTCATGCAGATGATACTCCCCACTCTTTGAGTTGTCACGTGTTTAGAAGATGAAGCTTATTCTTTATCTAAAATGAGTTTAAAGTGCATATTTTAGAGATTGTTTTGTGGCTGCAGATAAACGCTGTAATTCGTGCATTTTATCGTAAGAGTCTCGTCACCAACGTGGCCGCGTCCCGCGATGGAACTCCGAGGTTTGAGCTTTAGACGGACGAATCCCACAGGATCAATTCATTGATGCTTTTGGTCTGTTATGTTACGAGCTCGTAGCACACGACTCATTCTACACCAATTCAACACACTCTGTAACCGTGCCCACTTCAGCTGTTGCAGTATTTGAGCAGAGCGACCGACAGCGCATTGATCAAACTGCCCCTTCCACCTGTTGGGCATCTTTATTCCGGCTGGTACAGTAGCCCCCACCTCTGGCCCCGTGTACCACAGCCTCCACCTCGCCGGGCTCCGCCAACAAATACACGACAGCATACACTGCGATAAGTGGTGTGTGTTTACAGCTTGTTCATTTCCACTCTCAACTCTCGGCAGAGGAAAGGAAGGGGTGAGAGTGGGGGGAGGAGAAGAGAGGGAAGGGCAGAAACGACGGGGAGAGAGAGAGAGAGAGAGGGTCGGGGCTATCGGAAAGGAGAGGGAGGGCTTGTTGGGAGTGTTTTTGTCCTGGAGAGAAATAGCCCCTCTAGGTTGTAATTGGAGGCAGAGAGAGAGAGAGAGAGAGGGGGGGGGGAGAAAGAGAGCGAGGGAAAGGGAGAGGAGGGAGGAAGAGACAGGAGAAATTGCTTGGCTGGGGCTGTGTGGGATGATAGTGTTTTTGACAGGTAAATAAGGCTGTGATTGTCGACAGTTACACTGCACCTCGCTGACCCTCACACACACCGGCCTCCTCCATCTATATTTCACTCTGACACACATGCTGACTCTCTGCCTCCCTCTCTCTCCCCCCGACACACACTCATTTGTGCGTGCACGTGCACAGAAACACCCAGAAGGTAAGGTTACCATAACTTAGTTTTTTTTTCTCTCTATATGTTTTAAAATGCAAAAGTTACAGTGCTTTTTTTAAGTTATCTCAAGCTTTGAGTAACTTCCTGTTCAGTGACTGAACACGAATGCATCACTTTGACAGTGCAGTGGTCCTTAAGTCCATTTAGAAATGCATTTATTTAGTCTACACCTTGATCAATGCAGACAGGAAGTACAACCCCTGTGTGAATAGTAGTTTCATGAACGTGGTTTTAACGCCAGCTCATATTTGTTTTTATTGTGTTACTTTCTGTTTCTATGTTTATTCACATAGATACAAGAATGAAGTGACTGCTTCTGTGTGCTGCCAGCAGGATCTCTGCTTCCTGTCGCCTTTCCCCTTCCTTCCATCTTCCCATTCTCTTTTATCAAGTCAACAGCCGTCTCCCCCTCCCTTCCTGCCTGCCCTTGCCCCCCCCCCCCCCCCCCCCCACCCTCCTCCTCCCCCGCTCACCCCTCTCTCCCTCTCTCACTTCAATCTCAAGTGTTTTCAATTTTATTCTAGAGTGGAATTAACTACCCCCGATGTCAAATTGCCGACGAAATCGATAATAATATCTTTACAAAAGAGGATATTCCAGTCTCTCGCGTCGGCTTTTGAAAAATGGAAAATTTAGCCGAGATTGATTCATTAGTTGACACGTTATAGGACGGTATAAGTATTGATCGCGGCCTGTCATGTCCCATCTCGGCTAATCGAAGCTGAGGCGCTCTGTCGATGGGCGCATTTTTCATAATTCCGTCGCCGGGGAGAGAGAGAGAGCAGCCGGCAGAGGCAACTGCGAGGCACAGGGAGAGAACGAGGAGAGTGGAGGGGGAGGCGGGGGGAGAGAGATGACTTGGAGGGGGGGGATAGGTAGGGGGCAAAGAGTGGAAGAGCGAGAAATAGAGTGAAAAAGAGGCATGGGGTAAAAAGAAAAAAAGAGGGGGGGAGAAGAGAGTCGTGTGTCCGTGCGTGTGTGCGCGCGCGCGGCTAACCTCGTGTCCGTGCGGCGCGTCTCCGGTCCAGAGGTCTCGGGGTGAGGCTGAGAGGTATGTTAATGCTGCAGGTATTGGGGCGTAGATAATTAATGCATTAACTAATTAAAGTCAAACGGGGGAGATAACGAGGTGGAGGGAAGTATGAGGGGCGAGGAAGAGACGTCGGCACGGGGGGAGGAGAATTAGGACAGGGGGGGGGGGGGGGGGGCTTTTAATAGCGAGCAAGGGGATGCGGAGAGGTGTGAAAAAAAAGAGACGAGAAGGAGGACGAGGGAGACTGAGGGGGGACGGAGGGGCGGGGGGGGGGGGGCATAAATAGAAATTGAATGGCGCGTGTGCGACCAGAGAGAAGTTCAGAGGCGGAAAACAAATACAAGGAGGAGTCACAACGACAATGATGGAGAAACTTTTGATAGCTGTGGGATTCGTTTGGAAAGTTGCCATTGGGTGCTCAGGACTGAAGTCCAACTTAATGCCCTCCCCCCGTCCCCCCTCCCCCACCTCCAGCAGTCTTGTCACGAGTTGCACAAATCCAAGAGGCCCGTCAATCAACAAAAGGAGGTTGTTGCAAAGGAGTCCACCTTTTTGTCTTTTGGTCTGAAGCCTGAACCCCCCCCCCCGCCCCCGCCTCCCCCCCCACCCACACACACACTCTATTGTTCCCTGCTGGATACAAAGCTCTAGATTACAGGTCCCCATATTGCTCAAAGAGCCACACATGGAGCTTTTTGAAGTAAAGGTGCATTCAGAAGAATCCTGCAAGGTCAAGAAACAACGAGTCTGCTAATGCATGAGCGCTGTCATCTTCTATGGTCGCACCAGATTACAGCACACTATATCTCACAATGATCCTCAAAGGTTTCACAAATAAAATGCCAAGAAGCCACACAGCCACCATAAAGCTATAAATGCTATAAAGGGAAACCGGCCCAGAAAAAAGCAAGAGGCACTGGATCTCCCATCGGGCCCCCAAAGCCCCAAAGATTCCACTTGTCCGGTTCATTTCTCTTGATTGGTTGCTTTTCAAACTGACATTTCCAACAATTAGATGTGCATATGAATCCATCTGGTATTTTTTTTTCTGGCAGGTTTCACTGATGATAATGCCCAACATGGAGTCCGCCATGATGAAACACAATAGTGCCATAAAGGAAAGCCCCATGCAGGCAGGAAGGGGTTCACCCGTTCATCTTCTTGTCTTCGCATTGTTCGCCATATTCTCCGCACATTTTTAAACACTGCATGTTTTATTTTGGTAATAACTGGCTTATAATTGCTGGGTCGGACCGGTCCCGTTGAAAAGCCGACGCACAGGTGTGCTGAAAATGACACGTCACGTGTCATGAGTAACGCGGAAGCAGCACTAAGGAGCCCGAAGGAAAGCAACGTGACTCTCATCCCATGATTGATTCTGATGAAGCGACGCGCGTGGTGCCAGGAAGTCCTTTTGCACTGCGTGAAAACGGGAGCGCGTCCGAGAGGCTCCCCCCCCCCCCCCCAAATCAGCAGCGATGCGAGCGGAGCTGAGGCGGCTTGTGGGATGGAAGCAAGAGAAATGAGATACACCAAATTAGAAGAGATTGGCTTGATGGACTTGGATTAGAAGGAAAATAGGTATATAGGGAGGGGGACGGCGAGAAAGGGAGGAGAGCGAGTGAGCGAGTGCACACGTGGAAGATGGGGAGGAACAGAGGGGAGGGGGGTCTCGGTACTTGGCAGTCTCTGGGTATCTCAGGTTCTCTCCGGCCGGGAAAGCGGTCGATATTTAATTGTTATTGCTAGCATGGAACGCACGGAAGCGGGGCCTGTACGAAAATTTCTCATTTATTTGGTATTCTTGTTTTCTCTCCTTTTCCTCCTTCCACCCGGCGCCCCTCTTTGCGGGGTGAGGTGGAGGAAAGCGAGGGGAGGTGTGTGCGCGGAGGGGGGACGGGGGCAAATCGAGAAAGGGGATGAGATGAAATCTGAAAGCGTAGGGTGTGTGTGTGTGGAGGGGGGGGGGGGGGGGGCATGGTGTCCTCCTCTTCCAAGTTTAGTTTTTGTCCCTAGACACATCATATCCACCCCTTTACCTCCAACCCCCCTCCCCCCATAGCCAGCTACCCCCACACGTCCAAAATGAAAAATCCGTCACTTTCATCAAACGTCCGGCCAAATATTATCTACACTCCATTCCCAGAGATCGAATCTTATTTAGGAGCGACGGGATCCGCCATCTGTTTTCAGATTTCATTCGTCCATGAACTTTATTTTCACTCCACTTCGGACAAAATTATAAGGCGATCGATCCTGTTTCTGGCCGCCCGTCTGCGCGCACTTTCCCAGGGCGGTCAATTCTCTCTCCTGCAGCTGATAGAAACGTAAATGCAGCGGTGCTGATGTGAGGTGGAGGGTCAGGCGTCGCACCTTCTACACCCCCCTCCCCCCCATCTCTCTCTTTCTCTCGCTCTGCGCTTCCATCCTCTCGTCCCTCCCCGCGCCCGGACCTCCCCCCTCACACCTGCCGCTTTCTCCCTATTTTTCCTCCTTTTTTCGTTTTGGGACGGCGTCTGTCAGCAGTTGAGTTTCCTGTCAACTTCCTGTTGCTGCGGGGACAACTTTTCCCTCGCTAGTCGTGCACGCTGCCTCGCCGCTCCCCCCCCCCCCTCTCCCCGCCGGGGCAACTATTTACCCACGTAGTTTAATGCAGACGGAAGGATTGTTAAAAGTCCCCATCGCCATCAGTCCTCCGCGCCCGCTGACGGGAATCCCCAGAAACCCCGCGGGAGCTGCGGACCGAGTCGATGAAGCTGCGCCGGTGAAGGTAGGCTCCTGCTTCCACATTCTGGGACGGACAAGCGGCATTAATCACGGAGGAACGATCCTCAGGAGAAACGCAATGCACTTTGCTGAGGGGGTGAGGGGGACATATGCGCACCGCCATTCCTAAAAGGCTTCCCGGCTTTAAACTAAAAACAAACCCGTTAGAGCGTTGCATTTCGGGACTTACGTCCTACTGCGGCACGTGGGGCGGAAAGTGTGAGCGGGGCGGGAAGCGGAACCACGAACCCGGGAAATCTCTTCAGAAAAGTTGCCAAGGTCCAAACGGCGCCGGTGGACGTCCGTGCACGCGTGCAGGGTCGTTTGAAAGGACGTGTCTAACCTCGTCCCGAGTCATGCGCGTGCATGTGCATGCATCCCCACAGACCTAATAATCAACATGAAGCTGACATCTCTGCAAGAACATGAATCCATTTCTTATTTATTTCATTAACTCGATGTGAGAGACTTTCAGGCATTCTTATCTTCTCTTTGATGTTCATCTGACGCATGTGGAGTTGTTGCTTTGAAACCGACTCTGTTTGGCTGAGTTTAGACACCTGTGAGCTTCATGCTATCTCAATGACGTCAGTTTCAGAACACGTGAACAGCAGCCCAAGAGGTCACGGTCACTTAGAGTCTTTGGTCACACGTAGATGGGGTCTATGAGCAGAGCGTATAAGTCTCCACGGATTTGCTCCATCAAGAACCCAAAGATACACAACGATCTTTTCAAAAATACCATCTAAAGTCTTTGAATTGAAATCCCTAAAATCTCATATCTCACATGAACACCAGTTAAATACACACTGACGCAATGTGTGAATGTTAAAAATATAAAGCCGCTTGTGTCTCATATAACGGCCCTCTTACTGCCCGCATGACCTTTCCATTGATTTCAAGCCGATGTCACTCAAGGTCAAACCCATAACTTGTAAAACCGCCATGACTCCGTGCTGAAACTCTCATTTATGGATCAAAATCCAATGTGCAGCATGACATTATACGGCTCTGAGTGTCCCGGGAAATGAGGAATGTCTTCTGGGTTTCACTTAGCCATGCAGTTCCACATGAAAAATGTCAGTTGGTGACAATGCGGCCGTTTTCAACTACAAAGGTCTGTGAATCGACACACGGGACTCAACCCAAAGATGAGCCCTGTATGGAGACGCGTTGTAGTTCAGAGACGCGCATGTTGGTTTCACAGCCTCATACTTCCATCAGAAGTTGCAGTGGTTTGTCGAAGGCCGTCCTTTGTGAGAGTAGTTGTCCTCCTGCGTTGCTGTAGTGGCTTTAATTTAATGCAACGGATGAGACACTTGTGAAGATGCTGCTCTTCTTCTAGAAGACTACATTTAAAGATGCATCCTTTTTTCTTTTTCTACGTGGCCAAAGTAAAGCACCCGTGCTGGCAAGGTGGGTTACGGATCCACGTTCTCAAACACATCAGATCAGCGTTGAGTTTCTGTGTTTGTCTTCTTCTAAGGAATTGTAAGATAGCAGCCTTTATTAAAACCTTGTAAATCCTGCTCATCCCTCTTAGAGCCCACTGCCCTCTTGATATGTTGTTTTTCCTGCGACGCCCCGGCAGTTTGCACTTCTTCCTGAAAGAACTTTTCCTATTGACACCGATAATGTGTTAATCAATAAGGCAGTTTGGTGCTTATTCTAAACCGCATTATATCCGCGCCCTGTGTATGAATCAAGGCTCCGTGATGGCCCACTGGAAGGGAGCGTTGCTTCATTGATTAGGTATTAGCTTCCCCACCTCCGACGCCCAGCCACTTGTTTGCAGCCGGTGCTCCATTCCGGAGGTATTCAAACGATCACTAAGCACGGGAGCCAATATTTATAGAGGCTTTAACGGGTTCATTATAGCCAGTGGGGACGCTTCCTCCGCGGGGTGAAGCGGAGCATTCCACAGTACAGTCAATGACTCCAATCCCCTTTACGGCCACGGCGACGTTTACGGCTGTTACGGGCTTAAAATAAAAGCATTAATGGACGTGTAGGGCAGGGGCCATTCAGCAGGGGGATGGATTTAATCAAGGGTCACTCTGTGTAAAGTCCATAATCCACTTGGTGACAGTTAGCGCCACCGCAGGGTTCTGCTTGCATACAGAAGAGACTCATTCTGCTCACTACAGATCATTGTATTTCATTTACGTTAACACTTTGGTCCAACGATTTGCATTGCATATCATCCTACAAACCAAAAGCATCATTTTGTCAGAATGTCTTGACCCAACCCCTGTAACATAATAAATTAATAAATATATATATTTCTGGAGTAGTTTTACAGTCAAACTTTCTGCCTTATTTAACAGCAGAACGCTGCTTGCATTAAATCATGCATTTAATAAATATATTCCAGAATCAGGACATGCAGTAAAGTGCAGATGGCTTCTCCTTTCTGCATTTGTCTTGTTCCCCCCTCTCCCCCCTCTCCCCCCCCACGCGCCTCCCTCAGCCCAGTTGATCTTCTGTTTGGATTATGTCTCTTGCAGAAGCTGCGATTCCCCGTTTCCTCCCTGCTCCCCTTCCCATCTTCCGCTGCGCCCGGAGCCTCTTTCCTTTTAGACAGCGCGCCCCCTGTTTTGGAGTCGCTGACCCCCCTCAGCTCTCTCCTCTCTCTGCCCCGTCTCCCACTTAACCCCATATTTCACAGCTGAACTACGGCTAATTTCCCCCCAGTCCTCCAAACAGCGCTCTCTCTGCTGCTGCAGCACGCTTAATTACCCACAATTAAAGCCGAGCGCTAACGAGAAAATTGCTCTGTTATGAAATGACTTCAAAAGAACTAGAGTAAGTAGAATGGATCGGGGGGTTGGGGGGGGGGGGGGTCTGGCCTCGGGTGGCAGGGGAGAGCGTCTGTGCTGCTGTTTCCCCTCGAGCTGTCTCGGTGGGACGCGGTAAGCAAAGACTCCGCTGGCGACACCCGAAGCTGTAGACGATGCGATCTGAAGCCGTTACTCACTTTAGCAACGCAGTTAGTCATTTAGAAGGAAACGTCTCTGGTTCCCTGTTTGGTCTCTAGAATCAGGTGTAGCTTCACTTTTCATGTGTGTCGTTGATGAATATGGTGCTCTAATTGCTCCTGACAGATTGCTGGTCCTGCAATGGATTGGTGTCTGTTTGATATGAAGTTAAGTTAATGCTCTTTATATGTATGCCTTTCAAATACAATGTGTTTGTGATGTACAAAGATGACTTTCTGTTTTCAGCAAACAGTGTTTGGAAAACGTTGTAATATTCAGACTCAGTGTTTTACATCAGCGAACGCAATCCAGTTCTAAAGGCTCGAGTCCCTCATATGTAAAACTAGTGATACTGAATGCTTTTGTTTTCATTAGAAATGCTATTTTTAAATTGACACTGATTCGCTGCACAATGCTAACATATCGATTGGCGCTCAACACAAAGACATTTTGACTTGATGGCAGCAGATGAAATTACAAAGACATTACAGTTCATTCTGTATTTGGATCATTTATACACAAATACAATGTACATATAGAGATTTGCTGTTTATGGAAGGAAACCTTGGAGCTGAACGTTGTCTCCACACCTTCTCGTAACATAACAGCATCAAGTCGTGATGCCTGAATGGAGACGGCCAGATGTTGGAGTGCATCCGGAGTGATGCCCCCCCCCACCAACCCAATCCAATCTAAAGCCGGCAAAATGAAACAAATAAACACTCATTCAGATTATTTACGTCCAGTTTACGCCACGTGACGCCGGTGGAGGGGGGAGGGGGGGGGGGGGGGCATATAGACGCTGGATAATTGTAACAGTGTAGTAATAAGTGCAGCGGCTACAGTGATAACAATTAGATTTGATTTCATTTGAGAATGCCTCCACAGCTGCTCCCCACTCGCCCCCTTAACCCCCGTCTTCCCCGTTCTACCCCCCCCCCCTCCTCTGCCTCCCCTTGCTCCTCTCCCCCTAGATTAAAGTGGGTGTGTTAATTCCGTGGTGTAGCGATCGAACAGCTCTGGCAACAATGGGAAATGGGCTATTGATCAGAACAGCTCAGATTAAGACTAGGCAGTGGAGCTCTTTCTTGCTCTCTTTCCCCTCGTTTTCTCTCCATTTCCCATCTTCTTCTGCCTGTCTTCCTGTCTGACCTGCTTGTGTCACCCCCCCACCACCCATACCACCTCTCTCTTGCCCCCCCCCCCGCCCCCCCCTACAAAGACTGTTTGCATGTATAAGAGAGTCTAAGAGTCGGGGAGGATTTCCTGCTGTCCTTCTTCTCTTGCTCTCCTAATTCCTGTGCCAACGTTTCCTGAAACGCTACATTTTAGCTTCATGAATTCTACAAGGCGCATAGAGACCGACAACAAGTACACGGTGGCCTCAAGCGGAAATCCAAAGCACCGAATAAGAGCCTTTTACCGATTCACTCTGCTGCAATTTGACATCCATTCACATGAGGTTTTATATCAATCAGTCACGGCCGGGCTGTGTTGTGCCACAATTAAAATCCGCCCTATCAGAGCAGCTCATACCAAAAATGAACTGTCACGATCGGGCTGCGGGACAGAACACATTGGATTTGCATTGAATAGACATAAAACAAACCAAATGTGAGGAGACAGCAAATCCATACGGTGAAAAGTGAGCTAAGAATCCCCAGCTCTACTTGTATTAATTAACTCAGTCAGCGGGGATGTGATAGGTCAGTTATTCATCCTCCTCCAGCGCCGCCCCACTCCGTCACGTACACCTCCCAGGTGTCAGGCGCAGACGCTCCAGCTGCTGAGTCGGGATCAGCGGGGAGGAAAAAACGCGCTGGTCCCAGATCAGTTGTTGTGGGCTACCGGCACGTTTCAGTGTGTCCGCTTCTGCTCGTGCCCTTTTGGATTTTAGAGGTGACATGCACAAATGCAACATATGCACCACATGGGCAGAGAGTGTGATGCAGCGGCACAGTGCACGCACACGCGCACACACACACACACACACACACACACACACACAGACACACACGCTCGTGGTCACATCAATATTGCCATGACCCTCAAGGGACTCGCTGTATTGGCGAAGCTTTCATCTGCAGAGTGTTTGAGCGTCTGATACTGCTCCCGACACACACACACACACACACGCACACACACACACACACACACACTCAAGCCTGACATACAGTAAAAAGGAAACTTGCCGTGCACACAAACCGAAAACACAAAACCGAAGCAGGGCAGCCGTGTGCAGGTGTCAACCCTAAACAAGGCGGGTTGACAGGCCGTGCAGGCTGAGACCAGCAGTCAGCACTAGAGGGCGATGCAGAGGTGATGGGTTTTTATCTCGCCTGCGTGTTTATGGCCGTGGACAAGTGGCACCAACGCTCAAACCGCTTAGTATTTATTATGAAAAAGGAGAGATTTTGAAACAATTAGTTTCCCAAATTACTTTTTTGTTGTTGCATTGATCGACCTGCTGCTGAATAAAGTGTCGGAAAACCGAAAGAGAAACTGTCCCAAAAAAGATGATCAATTCATGGCACGTGTCATCATTCACCCATTCAAAACCAAATGTGTACCGACGGCGAGGGGACGATGCAAGGTGTTAGGAGACAGCACTGAGTGTCCTTTTGGTTTTCATTTGGATGAGTAACTCTGATTCCCTCCGCTAAACGCCTCGTGCACTGAAAACAACAACAGTTTGACCTCACAGAGTGATTATGGATCAGAGCAGCGACCCCCGGACACGCCCCGGTCTTCCTTCATTCCCACACTCCCTTAGCCTCCTCTCTCCTTTCCTCTTTTCACTCCCTTGTCACAGACTCCGCCTCTTTGCACTTAAGTGAGCTCCATAGGTTTACCTAATTGATTATTAAGTTGCTGATCGGATATCAATTAAATAATTAAAGTTTGTTAAGGGAAGAGTCGATTTACTGGCACGGGAGCCAGGGCACGCTCCTGTGTGTGTGTGTGTGTGTGTGTGTGTGTGTGTGTGTGTGTGTGTGTGTGTGTGTGTTCATTCATGCATAGAAGCAATGAAGACAGATAAAGTGTTCTATCATAAGGTTCATTTTGCTGCAGGGACATCAGAGAACATGTTGACACAACAATGAATTTCTTCCTGGTCTTTTCTAAGCCGGACTGACAGTTGGAGCTCGACCTTTGCTGAGTGGCGTTACAGACTTACAGTCTTTAAATTCACGGAAGAAGAAGGTGATTTTACTGTAACCGAGTCACCGGGATTCTAACGGTGCAACGCACCTCGGTTGCTCCTTCAAGTTGATCGACTTCTTGGGTCCAAATGTCGGTGACTCCTCGGTAGCCAGAAGGGGAGACGGAAGTGAGATGGAGGGTCTCTCTCTCTCTCTCTCTCTCGCTCTCCTTCCCACACACACGCACTGACACGCACGCGCACAATCCTCATATATGAGACGCAGCGGCGGAAACGGGTCGAATCCTACTTCAAATTCTCTTTCCTCTCGGCTTGTCGACCGGGGAGAACAAACCGACCCGAGGCACAGCGAATGGGGATTTGCTAATTAACTACTTATACACGCACGCACATAGACAGAGAGAGAGAGAGAGAGAGAGAGAGAGGAGATAGAAGAGACACACCCCCCGTCCCCCGTCCCCCCGTCCCCCCTCCCTCTGCTCTCCGCCCGGGTTCAGGTCGGTAGTAGTGCTGCCTCTCCGGTGGACGCGCGCGGATAGACCGGTCGCACTTCAGCCGCTGAGAAGAGAAACCGCAGGTATGTTTCCCGCCTCGTCTCTTTTATTGCACGTGCTGATTGTCTTTTCTGGGCTTTGGAATTCAATCGCGCTTCATTTGCGGGCAAAAAGCAAAAGTTGCGCCGGTTGTGCAGCGGCGTTTGCGTTGTGCTGTGAGTTGTTTGTGCAGACGAGGCGCGTGTTCGTGTTTAAATGTTTAAAGTTCTCCTGCATTGGTCCGTGTGGGAATTTGAGGACGCGTTTACCACTTGACACGTGCGTCATGCAACCTCCCGTCTCGCTGTGATTTTTTTTGGCATCTTGGCTTATTTTTGCGTTCTGGATTTTTTTTCTTCTTCTATTTTTCAGGAACTTTGCTCAAGTTCAAGTGTTTAGACGACGCGCGCACACACACACACACATACACACAGGAGAGGCACGTGCATCCCTGTTTTGGCGCCCACGTGCCGCTGTGGGGTCTCGGCCCCGGACTGGCCTCTAAGCGACTCTATTTGTTAACGCGTCCCTCACCTTCACACCGCCGCATCCATCAGTCAATTAATGAGGCTCTCTCTCTCTCTCTCTCTCTCCCTCTCTCTCTCTGTCTCTCTCTCTCTCTCTCTCTCTCTCTCTCTCTCTCTCTCTCTCTCTCTCTCTCTCTCTCTCTCTCTCTCTCTCTCTCGTGGAGGGAGGGGCTGACCCCGTTTAATCTACCTTTATAAATATTATGCCTGGTTGCATTTGTGTTTTTTGTAATGTAATTGCACCTGCTGACATTTTGGCTTGTAATTTTTTGTATTACTTGATTAATGAATCAATCACGTGTTTGTGTTCTTGCTTTTCTCGGCTTAACGTTGTAATCAATTTCAAGTTCACCCTCGCAGAGTCTTAGTTTAAAGATCATTAATTGGCCTCATCTACCGACATTTTTATTTTTCATGTTTATATTTTAAACATTTTTTTCATAAACGCCTCCCGTCCCCCCAAATTAAAAATAGAAATATGTAACACAAATATAAAAATCCTGTTGGACTATTCGATGCCGCGTGGACTCAAACTGAAGCCGACAGTTTGCGTTCGTTTCAGAAGTGGGCGCATCGATACAGTTTGGGAAAAAAATACTATTTGGAATAATTATCTGTGAATTTACTGGCCCCTCCTCTGGTTTTTCCCCTCTTCTTCTGGGATGTTTACCCCCTCGCACCTTGGATGCATATTTATGGGCGCCGTGGGTGCACTTCATCAATTATTTGGGCCAGTATATTTCCAGATAAACAGTGTTCGTCGATCAATACGAACATGTAACTATTGCAGATTAAGAGATCGATCAATGGATCAGGCCTAAACCCTGCCAATGTTGTTTTTTCTGGCGTCAATTATTCGCATCTAACTTTACACTTTAAACCAAGTTGTTGCGGGTGAGCGCGAGCTTCTGACAGAAAAACAAGCTTTATGTTCATTTATTTAATTTACAGTTAATAGCAAATGCATTCACAAATATGAGAATAATCATGTTAATAATTATTAATAATGCTGGATGTTTTAAATTAGTGCAGACAATAGATAGAATAACATTAAAATATTGTTTTTTAAATGGAGCTTTTTTTTTTGCTTCTTGCTGACTAACTTTATCGGACTTCTTCTCGGCTTCGGTCTCTTGGGCTGAAGCAGTTTGTTTCCTGTGTGTCAAGTTTCAGGTCGACGTGTTGAGCCCCCCCCCTCGCCCCCCCCCCCCCCCCCCCCCCCGGTCCTTCAGTCTCTGAGCTCGGGCCGTTAATTGGATTATTTCCCGGTTTTGCGCCGCTTCTCGCCGGCCGTCTCATCCGTCTCTTTGCTGTCAATACGTGGTGGAAATATTTCCGACATTAAGTGCCATTTGGGGAAATTTCTCCCCACGTCATTTCCCCCCCCCCCGACCCCCTCCTTTCATCCGTCACGTCCCGTCCAGGTACTTTGGTTATTATATTAATGCTGCTATTTACAAGGCAGATTGGATAAATATCAATCCAGCTCGTCTCTGCTCGATTTATTTACGGACATAGTAATAATTATAACTATATAATAACAATCCTTTGGATTATGTTGAGTTGTTCCACACAATATGCACAATACAATTTATTTCGTTTTACAGCATTATTAATATATTATTTGTATTACTATTATAGCTTTATATTTTATCGAACAAATATTCTAGAATCGATCGTTTATTTTCCAAAGCGTCCTGGTTTAAACCGTCACTTGATATTAGATTTATAATTGTTTCGTGATTTGATTATCTTAGATAAATGCATTTGATTTCACATTTCATAATTCAAAATACTGCTCTAATTCACAGCCGTTCTGTTCGTAATTTACACATACACACATACATGATCAATGTGTGTCTTTTATTATCTCAGTATCTGTTATTTTACTTTATGTTTTTTGAATAACTATAATTATACGTGTATTTATTAGATGATACACTAGTTATTAGTTATAGTGAAGTAAAGTTTGAGTAATTAGGTAATGCAACTTCCCTTAACACGTTTCTCTGTCTTTATTATTTTTTTGTTTTCTTACGTCTTTTAGGAATTTCCTAAATACTTTTGGTTTTCTTTCCTTTCTTAAGGCTTATTATTCTCACCGCTCCTCTTTCCATCTCATTCGGAAGAGAAAATTCTCTGGGAGGCGGCTTTTATTTTATTGTATTATTTAAAATGCTCTCATCCTTAATGTTCGTTAGTGACAGCGGGGCCCCCCGCGGAGCGGCGTTCAGGGGCCGCGTGTCCGCGCCGCGCGCCGCCAAACCGGCTCGCGTGTATATTTCACACAGCTGACATGATGCAGATGACGCCGTGCGGGAGATTTGCTCTGCAGAGACGATCCACTCGAGGAATGTTCACCAGCGGTTATAAGTTCCCTGAGGACGCACAAGTTCAGCGAATATTTTCGGGGTGTTCCGATGATTTTTCTGGCTGCGGTCGGGCGTCTCCTTCCTCTCGCTGTCGGTTTGATGGCGAAGAGTAAATAAGGGCATTGATCTGTGGTCGATGTGTCATCAGCGGTCCTGCGGGATGGAAACGGATCCTGAGACTCCCGGCTGCACGGACTCGTCCTTTCTGTGTCCTTATCACGTGCTTAAATTTGGTGTGTGTTGGTTTTTATTTGTGCCCGTTTTTAGTGACGCCTTCGCGCAGTGAGGCAGCGGCTCGTTCCCTCGCCTCCTTCCTCGTTCCCTCGCCTCCTTCCTCCCGGCGGGAACAACGCGCGCAGCGGCAAACAAGCTCCCGTCCAACCCGAGAGGCGGCCGTCGGGCTTCGGCCTCAGGTGCATCTCTGAGGCGGGCCGACGCGGAAGTCCAGGTGAGTGAACTTCCTCCTCCACCTGCAAAAAAAAATATCTTATTTTAGTCTTTCCTTGATTTGTCCTGAAGTCATGTTCATTCACACCAAAAAAACGAACAACGGGAAGTCCTTTTAGATCAGGATTTTTTTCTTTTCAAGGAAGGAAGTCTGTTGAAAATATAGACCACTAGAACTAAAAAAAAGTGACACTTAAAATATGTATTACTGCTCGATATGAATGACTTTCATATGGACAAAGACATTGTGCTGTAATCACTTTATTCTCAGTCAGGTGTTTCGGATACTGGCTTTGTTTTTGCTTTTTTTTGGAAAGCAGCCGAGAGCCTTCAAGGAGTCAAAATGTCTCCTCCAGCCCCCCCCTTATGCCCCCCCCCCCTAATCCTTCCTGTCTGATATTAGCCCCTCGGCGCACCTTCAAATTTGCGTTTCATTATTCATTATTCAGCCATTGCTGGTTCTACCTGTTACACTTATAAGCAGGGCAACTGAAGGTCTCCTCTGTATCTTTCTCACCATCTCCTCCGAGCCCCCCCCCCCCCCCCCCCCCCCCCCCCCCCTGCATGGCCCTCATACCCTTGTCGTCTCTGGCTGCCACACCTGGTAACTACAAACTTGTACACAATAATAAGAGGCCGCTGCATCCATCTATCTCTGTATCGCGCCTGTCGGCAGTTAGCGGAGTGGCTGAGAGACTTGCAGGCGTGAAAGGTCAGTTAATCAATGGCGCACAATTTGACAAATCCCAGCAACTCTTATCATCCTCACGGGCGTTTAGGGCCGAAAGGAGGACCACCGAGATAAATGCTTAATCCCGACTGCACTGAGAGAGAGGGAGGGTGGGGGGGGAGACGGGGGGCAGCATGCGAAGGTGTACAGGCTGCGGGGCTTGAAGGAGTGGAGAGAAACGGGAGGATGATGTGAAAGTGGCTCGAAGGCGAACCAACGTGCCCCCCTTTATGGGGCCGGCTCGGTGGCTCTCGCCCCCCCCCCCGGCTCGACACGCCGTGCCTTCTGGGCCGACGTAGAAACCCTGGTTCCCTCTCAGTTGTGGCTCTGCTGTGTGTAAAGTTGAGGAAAACCTGAGGGAAGCCAAGGTGTGTGAGCGGCTGGTTCTCCTGTGGGAGGCGCCCGCCTGCAGCAGAGTGCAACCAAGAGGAAAATGAGCTTTTGTGCAGAAAGCTGGGCCCTTTTTTTCTCCCCAGGTTTTTTTTTTCAACTGCAGGGTTTTGGAAAGTGGCACAATTTCTTTTCCCTTATATCTCTAACAAGGGTCAGCCCAGTGTGACACGGGGACAGTCGTGTTGCATGGAACTGCGATGCATTCTTCTGTTTCATGTTGGCGTTTTATTGCCGCGATTCCCATTTACATACATGACTAACGCGCACGGGCGCTTCACTTTGCCTCTCCGCTCGGTGGAGCGATGGCGCGGACGTTCTCTCATGTCCTTTGCCTCCATCCCAATACGAGTTCAGTGTAACTCGATGGGGATTAGTCGCACTGGCATGACAGCGGATCCCTACTATTGCCAAAGCACTTAGGAGGCAATGACAGGAGCACATCGACGTGCGCTAACACGTGCACAACATCCTGCGACCGGCCAACCTTGCAGAGAGACAACGGCTCAGAGAGAGAAGGAGGGGGGGGGGGGACATTTGGGTAAAGACGAAGCGAAAAGGAGGATAGAAAGTTGTCCAACAAAAACGAAAACAGGAGCCGGAATGACGAGCAGAGCTGCGTCCGAGTGGATGGAAGAAGGATCGGCTCGCAGGGGGGAGCGACGGGAGGAAGGGGGCCGAGGGACCAAAAAAGGGAGGACGAAAGCTAAAGGGAGCGAGAGAATATCCAATGTTTAAGGGTGATGCATGAGAACAGCAGAGAGGAAGAGATTCACTAGAAGAGAGATTAAGTCAAGTTGTCCCCGGTCAGTCATTAATCCGATTTAAGAGCAATTAAGGTGAGACTGATTCCTTCCTAGAGAGAAAGAAACAGATGGAGGGGGGAGAAAGAGAGGAGACGCGAGGGAGTGATTGAAAGAGAAAAGCAGCAAAATAAACTGCGTGACAGCGGAATGCCGAAAACACAAAGACCTGTTTCAAACTAGAGATGTTTTAAACAATTGTAATATTTTATTACATGCACAAGATGTGACTTCAGTAAATCAACCTGCATGTAACAAGTTAGGGTGAGAGGTCACCTATCTTTATGTACTGCTCTGTATATTTCTTGGGTCTGGTCGTGTTTTTCTTGTTGGGCTTCCCGGGGCCTCATGGTGACACCGGAGGATCTCCTGACACTGTCGACGGAAGCTGAACGTGAAGGAGACGCAGCAGGACCTCCGGTCTGCATGTCGGAGCTCCGCTGCCTGTGAGATTCCTCTGAAAAGTTGAGTTTAAGGTGAAACAGGGAAGATGCAGAGGGAGGAAACACCGGAGTGAGGGACAAAGCCAAGGCGATGCTGCTTCGAATAAAAATGGGGGGAAAAAAGCACAGATAGCTCCCCTCCTCCTCTTTCTCCTCCTCCTCCTCCTCCTCCTCCTCCAGATGTGTATCGGAGGTCTCGGGGTCGACAGAGG
Organism: Apeltes quadracus; assembly: GCA_021346845.1. Lineage (NCBI taxonomy): Eukaryota > Metazoa > Chordata > Actinopteri > Perciformes > Gasterosteidae > Apeltes > Apeltes quadracus. Next base: position 1,205,354 of record CM037936.1, read on the forward strand.
GGTCCCTCCACCGCTGTAGCGTTTCTGTGTCTATCGGGAGATGCTGGTCCCGATAGCTCGGCCGTCTGACACGTACACAACGGTACATAAATCAAGCGCACACGCACTCCATTTATCTCCCGCCCGAGCGGCGCGGCGATAGCGGTAAACTCCGCGCGGCGTCGGCGAGACGGAGGGAAGCTGTGAGAGGTTTGCTCGTGTCTGATGTGCGTGCTCGTCACTGCGGGACGAGAGTGTGTCCTCACCGAGACTCGTTGAGGCAGAGAACGGAGCCTCTCGCGTTTGATTGGGAATGTTTTTCATTCCTTATACTGTCAACGCCGAATGCGCTTCTGTTATTTTAAAAAGAAGCTCATTCGATCTGCTTTTGTCCGGCGTGGGTTCTCCTCCGTGGTGTCCGCACTGCAGCTCCTCGGCAGCAATCTGCAGCCCATCACCAGCCGCAGATTGAGAGAGCATTTGGCTGCTGTTGACAGGAGGGAGCAGCTATCGACGGGGCCCTGCCGGGGGGACGGGGACGGGGACGGGGGGGGGCGTGTCCCGGGCCCCGCGTCCAAAGCGTTTGTGGCGTTTAATACACTGTAGCAGTGGTCCTCGCAGTCCTCGCCCTGCATGCTACTGCCATAGGGATCAATATGCACTGGGTTGGAGAGAAATGGACCATCTGATGCACACTCAGAGAGGGGGGGGGGTGAGGGGAAACCGAGGGAGGGGGGGCGGCGAGGGATTTAAAAGGGAGGACAGAGGTGCCGGCTTGAACGAGGGGAAGGCTGGCGAGACCAAAAGGGAGAGAGGAGAAAAGTGGAAATGATTAGAGGCACGGTTTAGAAGACATGGAGGCAGAGTGCCGCCGAGCACCGAGAGAAAGAGACATTCAGCTGGGAGACAAAAGAGATGGGAGTGAAAGAGGAAGACTGTGGACACCAGGGAGGATGCACACAGGAAGGGAAGAAAGATATGAGGAAGAGAAGAGTGGGAGAAAGGAAGGGAGAGGGGGGGGCGGTAGACAAAGGGGGGGAGGATGCGGAGGAAGGGAGGGGAGGGGGGTAAAATTTCCATCAGGTTTTCAATTGGGGCGGATCAATAGTGTATTAGAGCTCACCTTGACCCCGTCTCTCCCCCTTCTCCCCGGCCCAGCACACCGGCCAGGCTTCTCTCCCTCACAGCGGGGGACGGAGAGGGGGAGAGATTGCATTACGGCCTCCCTTTCTTGAACCAAAGTGGCAGAAAATGGCACAATAAAGGCCGGAGCGGAGCGGAGCGGAGCGGAGCGGAGAGAGAGAGAGAGAGAGAGAGAGAGAGAGAGAGAGAGAGAGAGAGAGAGAGAGAGAGAGAGAGAGAGAGAGAGAGAGAGAGAGAGAGAGAGAGAGAGAGAGAGAGAGAGAGAGAGAGAGAGAGAGAGAGAGAGAGAGAGAGAGAGAGAGAGAGAGAGAGAGAGAGAGAGAGAGAGAGAGAGAGAGAGAGAGAGAGAGAGAGAGGAGGGCCGAGTCGCGGCAGGTAGGAACAGAGAAAGTGGGAGACGAGGGGGGAGAGAGGGGGGAGAGAGCTGGAGGAGAGGCCAGCGGGTGATGTCGTGCTCGCTTGGACGGAGCTTTCGGAGCGAGAAAACCGGCTAGGTGCAGGTGTGTGTGTGTGTGTGTGCGTGTGCACGAGGACATGACTTGTTTGTTACCACCACAACACAGTCAGTCAGTCCTCCACATACGAGACGCATGTTTAAGGGACGAGGCTTTGAGAACCTGCTGACCTGATGGTTCCTTGTTCTTATTTCAACACAGTGTTCGAACAGCGCTGCGCGCGTTGTCGTGGTACCCACAAAATCACGAGGACGCGCACAAAGAAAGGTGGACAGGCGGCCCAAACAAAGACATGAAGTGGCCTCTCAATGCCAATGCTGGGTCAGTGTCCCCGTCCCCGTCCCTGGCAATCGCACACAAAGCGTCCACCTCGCTCTTTCACCTGAACGGTTTTGCTCGAGGGCCTCGGTCTCCGTGGAAACCTGAAGTTGTGAAGTTGTGTATCAGAAGTGGCTTTCGGATTCATTGAGTAGATCACTGGTTGCACTCAACATTCAGCTTCTTTCATTTTCCGTATGAATATTTCTCTGACCTGCAAGTGACGATGACCTGCGGACACGCGTACGGCCGGTAGGACGCTGTCCATCACTGGAGGACAGCCAGATGTGAGGCGGGTGGACAGAGGACGGAGGCAGGGGGAAGCGTTTGATGGAGGGGAGAGGTTGAATAAAAAAAATTGATCTGTGAATTTAGCATTTAGACACAGTTTATAAAGCGACATGGAGGGGACAGTGCGGGGGGGGGGACAGTGCGGGGGGGGACGTTTACAATAGGTCAGCTCCACCTATTTGACTAACTGTAACCCTGACGCAGTGTGACACCTCAGCGCTTCAGACGGACACTTTGTCCACCGTCCTCGTCTCTTCCACGTGTTCCTATCGTCAGCCATCCGCAGCCCGCCGCGCGCACGCACCCGACAACAACGCACAAATTGCCTATCTCTGACGCACGTACGCACACCTATACACACACACACACACGCACAAACCCTGTCCCACTCGCTGAGGGGGAGAAAGGGGAAGGGGAAAAATGGAGAGAAAAAAAGGAATCGATCGCCGGGGATAGCGGTGCGCGTCGGAGAATCGTATCTTGTCAAAATAATATATTACCCTCATCCCCGTCTGATCGATGCGGTGGATTAGGGACGGAGGGCTCCCTCTCTCCCCTCCTCTCCCCTCCCTCCCCCCCCCTCTCTCTTCCTCCTCGGTGCTTGCTGCAGTTTAATATTTACCTCCGTGAAAGAGCGGCCGCGACGGCTCTCAGCCCTGATTGATTCGGACACGCGGGGCTCTGTGCTCGGGCTGCGGATGAGAGGAGCAGCGCCGGCTGGAATGCAGAAAGAAAGAGAGGAGAGGAAGAAGAGGGGTGAAAGGGGAGGGGGGGGGGGGAGACAGGGGTGCAAACAGAGAAACTGGCAAATTTGGCCGATGCATGTGCTTATAGGATGGGTGAGACAGAAGATCTATGGGAAAAAAGACGGGAAGGAGCCGAAGTGAAAAGGGCCGAAGCGACGGGTTTAAGGTTTGAAGAAGAGGACGGGTAAAGTTCAGAGGGGCGAAGGAGAGACGCGGTGACAGATGCACTGCAGGAAACCACGGAGGTCAGAGGAAATGTAGCAGGATGGAAGTAGGGACGCTCAGGGGGGAGAGAGGGATGGCGATGTGCGCTCGGGATGAATGGAACGGATAGCGGAGAGGAAATGAATCAGGAAGAATGAGGGAAGCCGAGAGGAGTGGGTGGAAATGGAGCCGGCTTTCGGGGGGGGGGGGGGGGGAGCAGGAAGAGAAACGGGAGGGATGAGGGCCGAGGGGAGCAAATGAGGGGGGATTAAGAGAGCGACACCAAGATGGATGGAAACGCAGGAGGGAAACTCGGCGGGCGGAATGCGGAGCGCCAATAAACATTCGGGAACGGGGGATGAAAGAAATAAGTGTGAGGGGGGGGGAGGGGGTGACAGAATGATATCAGGTGGGATAGACAGAAAACAGGAGTGATGGCGCAGCGAGAGGCGGGAGGGCAGAGAGGGAGCATATTTCCCGCTGAGGGAAGCGGGCTGTCACGGCGCTCTGCGGCGCGCGGCGGGCAGGCGGCTCGTGTCGGGTGACTTATGTGTGTATCTAGGCTTTGTCAATATTTCTTTCTGTCTTCCTTCCTCTGTGCTCTCGCCGTCGCCTCCTCGCTCCCGTGCTCCTCTTTGTCCGACACCGGTTACGCATCCACTCCCCCCGCGTGTGTGCGTTTGACCCACTTAAGTGCTCACCGCTGCGTCGCAGCCGCCTCGTCCGTCTCCGCCGGTCTCTCCTCCATCAAGTGGGGGGGGGGGGGGGAACAGAAGGTGTAAGTTTTGGAAGTCACGACTGTGGCACAGGGGCCGCGGCGCTTGGCAGGCTTAAACCCCCCCACTGATTCCCCATTATGACGCGCTGCAGGCGGCCCGGGGAGCCTCGCGCCAACGCCAAACGCTCGCATTGATGTCTGCATCAAAGTTCGTCTCTAACGCCCGAAGACACAGCAGACAGCCACCGGTGTCTCCCACCTGGTCCCTGCTGTCCGGCCCGTTGTGTGCGTGAGTGTGTGTGAATGAATGAATGAATGAATGCGTGTGACTGTGCAGCGGCTGGTGGGCTGATTTATTCATGCGGTGCCAGGGAGGACTGCACCTCCTCTTCCTCATTTGGCACGGTCTAGTATCCTGAGCGCAGGCCTGCGGAGACCCGGGTCCATGGGGGGCTGTGGGGGGGGGCAGACATCCTGCAGATACGCCGCCCCGGTCTACAGCTGGTGGACACTCACAAACTACCTGGCTCTGCGTTTCATGTTTATTCATTGGGGAAACGAAGTTGCTGTTGATGTAGATGTTGGTCCGGCTGATGCTGTGAGTCCAAGTCCAGGGGAGAACATGGCCTGAAATATGTATGAGGAGGTCCAACCGCAGCGCTGTTTGTGCTACGGGTCTGTTTTGAGCCCTTGACAACTGCGCGTCACCGTGGAAACGGAAGAAAAAGATGCAGGACATGCGAGTTGCACTCGTAAGGAAACCAAAAGTTGTTTCGCGAGCGAGCCGAGGAGTCCCGATCCGTCTCCGCGGCTTCCTTTGTCTCTGATCGAATGGTTTTTCTCTCAGCGGGTTCTTTATTTACACCTCCGCCCGTCTCTGCCGCGGCTCGCCGAGCGGTAACAGAAGTGTCACTTGTCATTATTGGTCTAATTCAGTAATCCGTCATCGTGCGCTCACTGTATGCGGCGCATTATGTGCAGCGCACAGCAGGTGTGTTACGCACTGAGGTGGAGATTCGATTTGACGCGCACGCCGGCGAGAGGGCCGACGGGGGCGCCACCGTGTGTGTGTGTGTGTGTGTGTGTGTGTGTCTGTGTGTGTGTGTGTAAAAGAGTGGGAGATGGAAGCACGGATAGAAAGATGGAGGGATTGAATTTGTGTTTGCTGCTGTGTGTGTGTGTGTGTGTATGCGACAGACATTTCATTAAAAGTTATTAAAAGTTCAAAGTAAATATGGAAACGGTTCTTTTAGAACCGATTATCCCAAATACTTCTAAATATATATTCATTAAGAATCTGTGGTCTTCTTTGCGATGTTCCATTTTGTTTTTGTTTCAAATAAAAGGGCGATGGAGACCGAGCGTCGGGACGGGAGGGGAGATTAAAGAGGATACAACGATTCCACCATCAGAATCTCAGAGACTTTATCTGGTGCAAGTCCAGTTTAAGATGCTGCCCTACTTTTATTCAAACACCACTGAGGTTAAACACTCATCTGTGTGGTCTGTGATGGCTCCCCATCAACTGTCCTTATTCCCTATGAAGGCATTTTGTTGTGCGAATGCTCTTTGTGCGGCGGCCGTGCGACGACAATTAATCATAATGTGTGTGCTGGACGGAGACGCAGCGGCTCGTACTTTGTCCTCCGTTATTGATGGCACCTCCGAGCTCCCGCAGTCACCGGCTGAGCGGCACTCTCAAAGGTCAAACAGCGGAACGCTCGCCGCTCACCGGAGCCGGATTCTCCCCCCCGTGTCGCACAATATCGATCGCACGCGCTGTGGTGTCTGATCCCCAGTCACAAACGAGCGGATCGATATGAACCGAGTGCAAAGCAGAAACATTTTTATGCAATAATGTTGTGATCTCACCTGTGTGTGTGTGAGAGGGACGGGGTGTCTCACCTGTGTGTGTGTGTGTGTGTGTGTGGTCCCAGTGGGCGTCGTAACACCTCAAATCCGGTTACCTGCGCGTGTTTCACGGGCTTCAAGCCGCCAGGACGCCCGAGCTCGAGTCCCGCTCGGCGACCCGCTCGGCCGTAACAGTCTAACTGCATTTACTTTTTTCTCTTATTTGACTTTTTCTTCGTGTAACACCTGCACATTTCCACCGGCTCATCAAACAGCCACTCCGAGGGGGATTTATTGCTTTGTGATAGTCTTTTGAGTTTTTACTCCTGGTTTTATTGATTGATTTTCATCGTTCCTTTTTTCATTAACAAGAAGTTAGCAAAATATAAGGCGTACGTGGTCTGACTGTCGTCCAACTTCGTATCCTTGGATTCTCAGAGTAGATAGTAGAAGAGTATTTCATTTTATTCCTCTTGCTGTCTTGTTGTCCATTGTCGAAGTGTCTGTTGTCATGCACCAATCGCCAAGTCAAGTTCCAGGTATGTCTGCCATATTATGGTATGTTTCCTGATCCTGAGACCACCAGAGGAACCTAAAAGCATTATCATAGCATTAATACTCATTGTCATCAATACAAACACAACTAAAGGCTCCCTCCTCAGGGGGTAATTGTCGCGTATTCATAATACATTTTACATTTAAATATTTAGTGCAAAAAAACATTCATAGTTTAAATGAAAGAACGGACAGTGAAAATATTTGAACTTCCATGAGACAACTGTAGTGTGAACGTCTACTGTGGAAGAAGGTCGCGCATCCCATCGCGCCACCTTTGAAAAACGCTATTTCCCTAAACATCGCGATAACTCAGCTCGCCCTCGTTAACCCTTTCCGTCAGTCCTCGGAGAAGTCTGATCTAATACGCTGTACTAATCAACTTAGTCTAAACTTTATCCTTCAGCCTAATTAGTAGCTTACGTACTATTCATATTTATTTTATGTATTTATTTGAAAATTAACGCAAAAAGGAATGAATTCGCGCACAAAGCCAAACATGAGTTTGCTCATAGTTCCTCATTTGAATGATTATTCCTGGATCTCTCTTCCTACACAAGACCAACAAAAAGTGAGTCACAGTCTAAAAAGCATCGACCTGATTCCGTCGGCTCTACTTAACATGCATTGTAATATCAAAGCGTCTGCTCGTTGCGACATTAGGTCAACTATTGATCCGCCCGATGATGATCACCGACGGGAGGTTTATTTTCCTTTCACGGGGGCAGAAGGGGGAAGAGGGGAGTAAGGATGCTTGAATTATTGCCCCGTGTGCCGGAGAGCAGGAGGGGCGACGGCGGGCTGCTGAAGTAAAGATGAGAGTTGAGCCCAAAGGTGAGGAGGGGGGAGGGGAGGAGGGGGGGGGGGGGGGGTGATGATGAATGGATAGAGAAAAGGGATGAGAGACCCAGCAGCATGAATGAGTATATTCGGGCGCTCGCAGGATGATGAAACGTTAATTAAAGCAAACGAGCTACCTGAGCTCCCCGGCTAACCCCCTGTCACCCCCTGTCAGGGGGGAGAGGGGTTGGATACCCCAGATGTGGATTTACTTCAAGGTTGATTGCTGTCACAGTGAGAAACACGCACACATATTATGGGATGTTCTTATGGTCGTTTGTGTTCTTATTACTCCTTTTTGTCGTCGGGGAGAAACGCGCGCAAGCGCCCTCCTTGTTCCGCGTGTTGCCCCAAAAACAACTTATGCAAGTTATTTATCATTTTTTTATTTAAAAAAAATGAATTAATTACTCAAATGTGCATTTATCAGCAATTGCAGAACAAAACACAGGCCCTGATTTCCCCGAGCATCTCGGTTTGGATACGAGCCTAGTTTTCCGTTTTGCCAATTCAAAGGTTATCCAGCAAGATCACCTTTGTTTCTTTTCTTTTTTTTAATGCTCATATTCATTCAATTAATCTGGGCTCTAATTTGTTTATATATTTATTTACTCGGTCCAGCTATCACTCTCTCCTTTTTTCATCTCTCTCCAACGATTATCCTGCCGTCTAATTAGAAATCGATGCGGCCGGGCCGGCGGGTATTTGCAGTGTGTTTGTGGACGTTGAGAACAATTCCCCGGACAGAAAAGACTGAGAAGAAAGAGAGAGGAAGAGGAAACGCTACAGTGCGCTGCAATATATGCACGCACACACACACACACACACACACACACACACACACTCTGACTACCGACTTCATCGCTTGCAGCTATTCTCCTTTTTTAAAAAGCAGCGGGGTCCGTTAGAAAAAATACAGAAAGAGAGAAGAATGGAAGGAAAAGAAAACCGTTTTATAACGACCGACGCGAGGGACTTTTGCAGAATTGTTGAGGAGTGTTTCCCTGTCTTTTAGGAAAACAAACAAATCTCAAAGTGGAAAAGCACTTTAAATGTGATAGCCTGAATGTAACCCCGGTCCGTAAGCCGATAAAAACACAATCGTTATTATTAGTTATTGTCATTATATATAATTATTAATCATAATAATGTGGGCTCCCATTGCAGCCGTATTATTAGCCGTTATTCCTTTACACCTGCAGTACATCAGTACAAATGATGAATTATAATAGTATAATAATAATTTCTTTCTTTGGAAGTGTCTCCCCCCCAATAATGAATCCAAATGGCCTCTTCGCGCCGTGATTATCGTCGCGTGTCTTTGTGTGAGAATAAACAAGGTAACGAGGTCCCACGTGCATCTCCTCCTCCGTCTCCTGCGCGCCGCCGCGCCCCGCGGAGACGAGTCGGTGTAAGCGACGGGTCAGCGCCGCCATCACCGGAGCCGATCGAACCTAACCGGATCAGCAGCCGCCAGATGACACGAGCGAAGTGTTCCGACCGAGGGAGAAGAACAGCAAGAAGGAATGTAGGGAACGAGGCGCGCGCGCTGTTATTAGTTCAGCTTCACACCGAGGCGCGCGCGCGCGGCTTTTATTGGCCCCTAATCTGCTTTCAGACGCGCGGGCCGCTCCGTTCATCTTCCCCAACGAGATGCATCACTTTGTCTCCTTTCGTGCGTGCGCGTGTGAGACGGCGGGTGCACACCAGTCATATGGAAATGTCAAATCGGGAAATGCAGTGTTGGAGTGTCACCCCCCCTCTCCCCGCGTGATGAGGAAAACTGAATAACTTGTTTTGTTTTTTTTCCTTCTTGTTGCTTCACATTTCATCAACCCTTGTGATGCTTCACTTGTGCCAAAACCATCAGCCTGCGCTCCCCGGTGTGTGTGTGTGTGTGTGTGTGTGTGTACGTGTGTGTGTTTGTGTGAGTGTCTGTGTCCTCTTTGCTGCAGTAAGTCACATTTGAGGCTCCATCTTTGCCTTTTCTGTCAGTCTGTCTTTCCATCTTGCGCGCTCATTAAACGTCCCTCACACACACTCTCTCTCTCCCTCTCAGTCTCTTTCCTTCTTCTCCTTCTTCTTCTTCCTCCGCGCCTCACGCTCCTCTTGCCCGTGGCTATATGATCGTGAAAAATGTGTTTACAAAACTCGCTCTCTCGCAGATCAAACCGCACGGACGAATCAAAGACTTCGGAGAGGAGAGAGGCAGAGGAGAGGAGAGAGAGAGAGGGAGAGAGAGAGGAGGGGAACGAGCAGAGGGTGTGTAGAGGCCTTATCATTTTAAAATTCTCTATGTGTCCCCCCCCCCCCTTACTCTTGTGTTTGTGTGTGTTGATGTCTGCCTGTGTCTCCTTTGGTAATACAATATCTTTAAGGCCCCCAAAACAACTGCGTCTCACAGGTTAAATATGAGATAATGCAATATTGATGCCTTCTTGTCTTTGCTATAACGCAATACTGGGCCCATTCGGGCTGCACGCGGAGCGTAGCGCCCGTGCACTTAAAGGAATTACTGTGATCCTGTAATACATTTCAGAGGGATACTTCACAAATATGAACTCCCTGAAGGAATAGAGCCGGGCTATAGTGAAAACACGACTCCCAAAGTAGCATCGGGTCACATTTCAGACAACGTCTTCAGCACAACACACAACTGGTCAAGATGGGACGGGGACATTTCTCATACGTCCGGTTCTCCCAATGTTTGTGTCCAGATGCTGCAGGTGGCCCCGATTTAAAGAGGCTCAATCTCAATTTGAATTTTTTCCCTTTGCAAGTAATTCCGTCTTTGTGCCCCCGGAGCGATGTGGACTCCGTGTCGTTAACGAGTCCGATTCCATGGATTACTGATTACGTGGGATAAACATAATGTAATATGCTGCTGTATATCGGGGAGCAGACTGCAGCGACTCGACTCCCTCAGCTCATCAGTCCTCTGCCGTTTGGTCCAATTGCACGAGGTTTGTGTCTAAAATAATCAAACGAGGACAAGAGGAAGACGTATGAAAGACAAACAGGGGACACAGGAGGGGTGGCAGTGTGCAGCGGAGGAAGGGGGTAAGGGTAAGGGGCGAGCAGAGGGAGGGGGGCAGACAGACAGGCCCAGGGAGCCATTATAGCAGGGTTTATGTATGAGCTATTGATTGAGTCGGTGGTGACTTCTTGAGTGGTTAATTCGGGAAGTGAGAGCGATAGAGAGAGTAACTCACTGACCAGAGAGGGGAGGCGGGTGAGGGAGGGGGGGAGGGATAAAGAGAGAGATAGAGACAGCATGATGAGCACGAGGAGAGAGATGTAAGGGCAGAAAACAGGACAGTGTTTTGCGAGACGTTACGTTGTGGCTCTTAGTGACTAATAAACGGGAACTATTAACCATTGGGTTTCATTGGAATCTGCTTTATTGTAATGGCAGTTCATTATTATTAATATTATATACTTAAAAGAGGGGGTGGCCCTGTATTTAGGGGCTGTGCACAAACAAATATATGTTCTTTTGTTTTGACAAAAAGAAAAACATAAGTGTGATACTTCTGTTTGGGGCCAGTTAGGCTGTAAGTAATTGTTAGACATCTTATGAACCCACGAATACAAAGATATTTAACTGCCGTTTTACAGCTGGGGGGCTCTGAGACTTCTGTTAATTGAAACTCTCGCTCCATAAACAAGCATGCGCATTAAAAGGCGCGTTCACGCACTAAAAGGCGCGTTCACGCACGCCTCTCTGGTCCCCGCGGGACTCTCACCTGCGCGACGGTCGTTTTTCTAAACGGGTCCTGCGCGCATTTCGAATCTCTCCTAGTTTGTTTCCCTAAAAGCTGCGCACGCGTGTTGTTGGGTTTTTTTGCGTGTGTTCGTGCGCGGCCGAGTCGGTGCGCGCGCGTGAAGGTCAGCTCGCCGGCGCAGGTTTTGATCTCTCAGCCGCGAGATCAAAGGCGCTCTCTGGCTATTAGTCAGCGCGAGCCATTGATCCCCCATCGATCCACGCGAGACACAGTGAACACCGCGCGAGGCTCCCCGAAGAGGGAAGGAGTGCGTGTGCGCGTCTGCGCGCGTGCGCGGGGCAGAGGCAAACTCGAGCTTTTTCTTTGCCGCGGGACATAAAACAATGAGGCTCGAGCCGCTTTCCCTCCTTTCAACTCTGGCGCGAGGCGGACGAGCCGGCAGCGGAGAGCGATCGATAATTAATGACGATGAATAATTTAACCCCATCGATTGATACCTTTTTCTTCATCCCTTTCCCCTTCTTTTCCGTCTTCTCTTAAGGCCGCACTCGCAGCGTCTCACGCACCGAAACTTGTTGGAGTTCTGCACCTTTCAGGCCTTCAAACACGTTTCCTTATTTATCAGCAGCCTCACGGCGGAGCCTTTACGCGCGGCATCCCTCCTCTCATCAACGTCCATTGTGGTGCAACAGTGACGACGAGTGCAGCGAGAGAAATGTCACTTCATTGTAAAAAAAAAACAAATTGTAATGAAAATGTTTGAATTTTTATTTTCCTTGTGTCGTAACATTTCAACCCCCAAGTCCACTTAAACAGAAAACGTGTCGAGTTTCAAAAGGAAGCCTGGATGGAAGCGAGACAGATTGAGTTTTTTAGTGAATATATATATATAATTTCATCCTTTTCGGTAGTGGACAATTCTTCTCATTCTCACACGGCTGGATTTCTTTTTCCGCCGTTTTCTGTCTCTTTGTAGCTTTAAACCCCACGCCGGCCTCACAATCAATGCTCCTGCTGGTACATACATGTTTCAAGTTTATTTCCACTGGAAGGTATTTTGGTTTGCTCCGTCTCTCGCGGTGAAGGACTCGGATCGGGGGGCCGGCTGCTCTGTGGGAAACCAGTCGCAGAGTTCCTCACATCGCTTCCCATTAGCGTGTTGTTGCTGTTTCATTTGACGGTGTGGCATCAGGAGGACGAGGACATTTAACGTAACAGCCAACCCAGTGTTGTTCCGCTCCTCCACGGTGTTTGATTCATTGATGCTCCTCGAGGGACGACAAAAGGGAGAAAGAAAAATTCAAATGTTTCGATCCGATTGCTTATTTTGTTCGAGCCGCGAGGGAAACTAATTCAGTTTTAGGCGAGCTTATAAAGTAAAATATTTCAAGTCTAATGATCGTCATACAAAACATCTAATGAGAAGCTTTCTTATTCATTCGTGCAAAGAAATGCGATTAGTTGGAAAACGCAGGAGGGACGACTTCCTTTCTGCACGTTTGGCAGTTAAAAACACAAAGATGAATGAAAAAGAGACAAAAGATTGGGTCAAATCGGAGGGATTGGCCCCTGTTCTCTTTGAATGGACAGGTTGTCTCTTCCCCTCTGTCCCCCCCCCTCCCCCGCTCTCTCCTCCTCCTCCTCCTCCTCCCTCTCTCTCTTTCTCTCTCCCCTCCTCGTTTCTCCTCTCTCCTTCTTTCCAGCTCCTCTAACAAACCCATAGCAGAGTCCCTCTGTTCTTCCACCCTGAGGCTGACCAGTGTGTCAGAGCTAACCAGGGAGAGGAACAGAGAGGGAGGGGGGAGGAGGGGAGGGGGGGGGGGGGGGGCTTTTCAGGGGCAACCAAAAAGAGGAAGATGAGACAGATGTACAGAGCGCGTTTCATCTGGAAAAAGAAGACTCCCTCGTACTTCTCTATCTTTTTATATCGTGACCCATCACTCTTTCCCTCTTTAGACGCGATGTTGCTGCTCCCCCCCGCCTCCCCCGACTCCCCCCCCCCCCCAAGTCACTCTGCCCAATTTAAAAAAAGTAGTCTGTGCTGCAGTCTGCGCGCCCCGTTTCCGCTTCCATCCCGTCGCTGCGTGTCCCTCCGTCCCGTCCGGGACGAGGACGTGACGGACACATCGGGACGCTTTGGGGATAAAAGTCTCTTTATTAAAACATGCAAGCAGAAAGCAAAGTGCGTTCCAGGAGAAACACACAACATCACGTATGAGTAGACAAAGACTGCAAACCACTAAAGTTACATCATCAAGAAGCTGCAGCAATCAATACTTTTTTATTAAGAATGGATCAAATTACTATGAAATGTGAAGAGGGGTCGTGAAGAGATGAACCCGACTCCCAGCTCCCCTCCAGCATATGAAGTGTGTGATGAAGCTTTAAACAACAGGCGGCAACAAAGTGGAACATTTTGGACCTAAACACGGTACCTTTCATAAGGAGGGAACCATTACAACTTTAAATGATTGCTTATGTTCCTCTGTAATGACGAGTCGTCTCCATCGACCCGACGGTGGTGACCGTTAAACCCTGAGACGTCCCGTGTGTTTGTTTGACAGTCAAGCTGAAGCTCCTGAGGGTCTGATTGTGCGTTTTGCCGTATTTACTCCCCAATAACTGTGTGATCCATCATCCCGACCGGCCTTTCACGGCCAGAGAGCTCCTTTGTCCTGGCTGACCATGTCCACGGTCGCTGCTGTGTGTGTGTGTGTGTGTGTGCGCGCGTGTGTGTGTGTGCACATCTCTGTGCTCTATCACAACCATCTTTAGTAAATAAAGTGCCTTCTCTCCTGTAGTTCGGTGAGAGGTGTGTTAGTGTGTCTCCATTGATTCACTCGACTTCTACAGGCTCCATGTCTTATTTTGTGTACTTCTTCTCACTTCTCACTCAGTGGGCGTGCGTGTGTGTGTGTGTGTGTGTGTGTGTGTGTGTGTGTGTGTGCGCTTGTGCGTTCATGCTGCCTGAATACCTGTATATTCGCAGGATATCTGCTTGAGATTGTGTGTTTACTGTGCTTGTACAATCCATCTGTGAGCATCTGTATCTGACAGTGTGCGTGTGTGTGCGTGCGTGTGTGTGTGTGTGTGCGTGTGTGTGTGTGTGTGCGTGTGTGAAACAGTATTCCCTGGGCTGCTAGTTATAATGTTTCTGGGGGTGATGGGGGGAACTTGAAAGCCCTGCGCTGCCCAAATCAAAACTAACAAGGAAATGATGGGGGCTCCTTTATCTCCTCTCTGGCCTGGGGGGCCGAGGGGGGGGGGGGGAGAACGGGAGACTGGGGAGGGAGGGGGGAGGTAGGAGGAGGAGAGCGTGAGGAGGAGGAGGGGGGGGGGGGGGGGCTGCCTCGCTTCCTCTTTGATTTGTAAAAAATGCATTACCTCCGAAATCAAACGGAAAATTACTGCGCCAAAGCAAAACACACAGAGCAGGAGAGGAGGAGGAGGAGGAGGAGGAGGAGGGGGAGGAGGGGGGAGGAGGAGGAGGAGCAGACCGAGGAGAGGTGTGAATAGAAAGGAGGTGGGAAAGAGGAAAGGAGGGTTCACCTGCACGGTGACCCTGGCGGATGGATGTAGATGTTATGAACATACATATACACATTGTCCTCAGAGGACGCACGCCGTGGACCACGAGACGAAGGAAGCGATGCACTATTGATGACCTGCAGCACACAGGGAGGAGGAAACGTACAGGTTGTGTTTTAAGGCCTGGAGCCTTGGGTCAGGTCCTCCTGGAGGGACACGCGGTGGAAAGAGAGACGTCTCTTAATTGTGCAAAGCGTCTTTTGATGCTCCGAAGTCAACGTGATCCCACGTGGAAACGAGGAGCGCTTTTATGAAGACGTAGCGGCTGCTTGATAGCGTTGGATCATTACGGGGAGGCGAACGCAGGCAGAGACACAAGGCCGGTTGAAAAAATGAAAAATGATGATGAAAAAAAAAGAAAAAACCCACATGTGAGGGAGACGCGATGAATGCCAACTCTGATATTTGAAGACAGAAGGCTTGAAAACCAGAAAGATGAAGAGAGGGAAGAGCGAGGCCACAATCCAGAGGCCAGAAGCAGGAAGGTTAGAGAGAGAGAGAGAGAGAAGTGCCTGGAGTTAGTAATAATAATTTATACAAACACACCTTAATAATTCACGTTGCATTTCGATGCTGCAGGGAAAATCCCAAATTCACAGAGCATAATTAAATAGAGGCAGCGAGTGAAGGGAGAGGCGGGGAGGCCGGCGTGCAGCAGCGGGGAGTCTCCTCCGTCGGAGTTTTGTAAAACAACCCTGATGAAACCGCGGTATCCAAAGTGGATCCCGGCCGTCATGGAAACCCTCCTCACCTCCTCCTCCTCACCTCCTCCTCCCAGACGCGGGACATCCCCTTTCTGAGGTGGTTAAACCTGAACCTGGTTTTCAAAAGTATATTTAATTCCTCCTGTTCATAAACGCACGGTGGGGGTGGATGTCCACCACGTTGCATCAGACGCAGCCTCAGGTGGCCGCACCAGATCCCATCCATCAAACGCCTCATCTCGACCGAAGACATATGAAACACAACCTCGCCATATTTCACGTCGATTTAAGGCCTGGAACTGGCTGAGTAGCTCCGTACGTACGAACGCATGTGTGTTCTCTCTGTTTGGTTGCAGGTGTCGCGGAGGTATGGACTGTAACTGCGTCAGTGACCTGCTGCTCCCCCCGGTGCCGGCTCTCTGGACACCAGGTCAGTCCCGCCAATTCACCTGCAGGTCGTGTATTTTTTTGTAATTACTGACGCATCGCAGACGCCGTCAAACACCGGATCCAGGCCACGTTGAGTTACGAAACATAACCGGCCGGCGTGGAAATCCAATTGATGCGTATTAAATCTCAAACCATCCAAAAACAGAATCAGTCTCTGGTGGTAATTGGTTGAATTGCTAATGTTCTTACGAGGCTAGTTAGGGCCGGGTTCTCTCCGGGTGAGCGGAGACGCTGCGACGTGCGTTCGGTCGGCATCCATCACGCTCCTCCCAGCGAGCTGACCAATCTGTTGAGGCCGGAGGGCATTAGCGCAGACCAACACTGCTCAAGGCGCATGCTGCGATATTAAACACATCATCTCTCACCGCCATCACGCATCGGTCATTCAGACAGCAGCCCCCCCCAGGCAGGCGGGCGGGACAAAGCGACGGGCCCTAACCTCGTCCTGCGCTCTTTCCTGCCCCCCTCTGCCCAGGGATCGCCTTCCCGGACTGGGCCTACAAGCCCGAGTCGAGCCCCGGCTCGCGGCAGATCCAGCTGTGGCACTTCATCCTGGAGCTGCTGCAGAAGGAGGAGTTCCAGGGCGTCATCGCCTGGCAGGGCGACTACGGCGAGTTCGTCATCAAGGACCCCGACGAGGTGGCTCGGCTGTGGGGGCAGAGGAAGTGCAAGCCTCACATGAACTACGACAAGCTGAGCCGGGCTCTGAGGTACGCGTCCGGGCCGAGCGTCGGGCGGGTGGAGGCGGGTGGAGGCGGCATGAAGCGGTCACTGAAGTCCCACTTACGCCCGTCCTTCTCATGTGGGTCTAATGGAAAGATAAAGGTGGGACTTCTCCTGGGGAACGTCAATACCCTCAATTTCTCCTTATCTGTGGACATCCTAATGGAAAGTTCACCATTCAGCTGCCAAATAAAAAATTCAATAGGGATTTTAAAATTAAGCCCCAGACTGAGATTGCCTGGACTTCTTCTTGGCTCGGCAGGGTGATTAAAATAATACCGCTCACACTCCGTTCCTTCAGCGCTTCACACCCGGCTCCCTCATGCAGATACACACCGCCCCGACTCGCTTTCCCTCGGCCTCTCGTTAATGGGGGGCTGTCGTCAGGGCCTAATTGTTATGAATTGGCTGGGGCCACAATTAGCCTTCATAATTAGCCTCACTTAATTGCTCAATTAAGGGCCACGGCACAATTGCCACGCAAAGCAAAACGCGCGGCGGACTGCGGATCCGTGCCGATACTTACGCGCTGCTGCGTTTGTTGATATTGTGGGTCTGCGTAATGAGGCGTCGCCCCCCCAGTGTTTAATGCTGAGGTGGTGTATTAGAATTGGTGCACTGGTTTTGGTCACTTTGAAGCTGCACTCACAGAAATGCAGTCTGAGATTTAACCCCCCCTCGGCTCCTTCACCTGAGCCAGACGGCGGCGTGTTTCGCCCTGACGTGTTGTGACACCTGAGTGGGGGGTGGGGCACAGGAATCGGGCGTGCCCGCGGGACACACCTGAGGTCGTTGCCGTGGAGACTCCTCGGTGTCGTTTCCGTTTGCACGTCTCCCGGTCGGATGTCACGGCGTCCGAGTCCAAGCGGCTTCGTTACGGAACCGTAATTTCCCTCAAGCGTCACAACGTTGGATATTCTGAATAAAATCCATTTTTTAGAGAAGCAGTATTTTTCTGGATCGTGATATTATCGTTTTTATTCTTATTTTAATGTCATAATCTCTATGTTTTACACCCAGATACCTTTTAGAATTGTTCTGAGGGGAGAAGCATCTGCTTCAGTTGTTTCTGTTTAAATGGCGGCCGTACGTTGAGAACCTCTGAGGCTCAAATGGATTCTGGTTTTGGGCTTTTTGTCTGGTAACAGCTGAATAAAATTTCCCTTTAAAGAAGCGCGTTGTATTGAATCAATGCGGGCAGACGTGAATTGATTTGAGTGAGGAGATGAATAAAAACAGTGGGAAATCAGCATCGCTCGTGTCCTACAGCGCTCAGTTTGTTTACTTTCCTTTCTGTTGGCGATGAGACACAAAACCTTGATGCGAGCGTTGAATTAATCCTTCCCTCCTCTTTTCCTTTTCCTCTTCCCTTTTCCTCCCCCCTCTCATACTCATTCGATACCCCCTCCTTCTCTTTGCAGGTACTACTACAACAAGCGCATTTTGCACAAAACCAAAGGGAAGCGTTTCACCTACAAGTTTAACTTCAGCAAGGTGGTGCTGGTGAACTACCCCATCCTGGACATGGCCAACTCGCCCTTCTTTCTGTCCCAGAACCACTTCAACGGGGGCTCCGCCGCTCCGGACTGCAGCCCCGAGGTACCAAGGGAGGGGAAGGGGGGGGGGGGTGCACTTTGCAACCTACGCGGCGCAAAAACAGGAGAAAATCACAGTCTGACACAATTCTAAACGCCTTGATTCCATGCGCCTCCACAGCAGGTTGTGTTCGATCCCATCCCAAAAAAATTCCCATATGATTAAATAACAAAGGAAAATAGCGAGACATGTTGTGGGTGTATTAATAGTAATTTCCTTCAGGTAACTGGAATCTCAGGCCCCCGCTGTGCTGATCGCCTTTACTCATAGAAAATAAAACAATGCACACGTGCTGCATGCAGCCGCACATAATTGCACCCGGGGTGTTTTCTATGCCGGCGTGCACGTCATTCTAACTTGAAAGTACAGTAGGAGCGAATCGTCCGTCATTTGTCGGCGCTCCCCTTAAGACGGGATAAGGAGACGCCGTCTTTGAAGCCGACCGAGCGGGAGGACGGGTTTTAACTCGTCCTTAAAACAAAAGAAGACATTATCCCCTCCTTCTCTCATCCGTCTCCGACGGGCTGCCGCATCCTTCTGTCATCGATTGAAAATGAAAGAAATGGAAAGCGAAGGGGGGGTCGCGTCAGATCGGATCAATGGCGGGTCATTAATGCGGTTTGTTAAGCAACGCAGATCTCGCAGCTCGGGAGTACAGTCGCCTTTCAAACTTGGGGCTGCGCGGGTGACAGATACTATTGATCCAAAGTCCTGCTCAGGGGGGACGGAGGGGGGGGGTTGAAAATCCCCCCTTTGTCCCCTTGATTCCTGAGATTTGAGTATTCGATTCATTTTACCTGACGTCCTTCTCCTTCACGTATTTGACATGCACACACACACACACACACGCACGCACACACACGCAGCTGCCCTGCATCCTGAACGGATGACATTCCCTCACATGTCGGTCCCATTCGTCCCGGGTCCCTTCATGCAGGACGGAGACCCACAATCCCCCTCTCTCCCCCTCACTTATCCCATCTTAATCGCTGGTGTCCGTTTGCCTCCCGTCCCTTTTCATCCTGTCCTTGCTGCGTCTCTGTCCCTGTTTGCGTCACACGGTGCCACAAGGGGGGGATTTGTGGCGATGCTGTTTGGGAAGCGCACACACTAATTAAATGATTTCCTCCTCCCCCCCACTCTCCCCTCTTTGTCTCAGGCAATACAGTCTCTGTTCCCTCGTTTGCCGGACTCCGGCAGGGGAGCGTCCCTGTTCGATCGAGGGGCGGCGGCGCCGGGGCCCGAAGGAGACAAGCTGAGGCTGGACGCGTTCCCCTTCCTCGGTTCAGGTGAGCCGAAAAAAAAAAATCTTTCTGTTTTACCCGGAGACTCGTGGAAAGGGGGAGCGCGAGGCGGCGTATGGGCTGCACTGAGGCGGGAGGAGAGAGGGGAGACGAGTGAGGATGTGGGGAGGCGTGAACATTCATTGTTAAAGGAAGCGAGGGAGACGGGCCGTCCCGCCGCAGCCCGCGGTGACGCGCCGCATCGGCTGAATTATGCATCCCAGAAACACGCTGCGAGCCGGACGGATCGTCGTCCTCGTCCTCGGCCGGACGCCCGCGTGTCCTCTTCTGTCTCAAACGCATTTGTTTGTGTGTGTGTGTGTGTGTGTGTGTGTGTGTGTGTGTGTGTGCCTAATTGTCAGTGCGTCTGCCTTTGCAGGTGCACACACTCTGCGTGTGCATCAGAATGTGTGCGAATGTGCAGAGGCAGGGAGGCAGTAAACAGACTCAAACACACACACACACATCCTTCCCCACTCCCCGCGTTTGTCCTCAGGTCCTATTCCCCCCTTTTCCCCTTCCCACCCTCCTCTCCCTCCCATGTGTCCCTGCCGTCCTAATCCCTTCCCAGGCAGGAAGGCCCTAATTGAGGGTGCAGGCTTCAGTTTGTGGCCTGTGGGCGCCCATTACTGTGTTTTCATAAGCAAGTGAGGCCTGCCTGACTGATTCAATATTCATGTGTCTGCCAGCTACTCCTGGCCCGGCGCACAGACTTCACCGCTGTCAAATTAGCCCTGCATAGTAAATATCAGCGCGAGGGAGAGAGGGAGAAAGAGGGAGAGAGAGGGAGAGAGAGAGAGAGAGAGAGAGAGAGAGAGAGACTCCTTAAGTTGCTTGTCCGGGAGAAGGAGGTGCAGAATGTGGAGGAGCAAAGCTTTTGTTCGTTCATTAAAGCTGAATTCCAGCCCCGGCTCACGTTTGCCCCACATGTCCTGTTATGAAGTGATGCTCACCAGCACCTGATAAATGTCCAAACTTCTGCCCGCTGCTGCACCTCTGGAAGCAGCCGGCGCCGACGCTTCCTGCATAACGAGGTGACGCGCGGCCGTCAGCCGTGTGCGACGGCGTTCCGGGGGGGTCCAGGTTTGCTTCCGGGTCTCCGTGCTCACATCTGGCTGCCAGCGGTGTGCAGTGTGAAGTGGGTGTGCGTCCCGGCGCCGGCACGCATAAATGAACCACCGGGTTGTTTCTTTTCTGTCGAAGGCAGCCGGGGCAGAATTGGGCCCCGTGGCTCCTGATTAGAATTGCTAATAGCGACGAGCATAATTAGTGCTCATTCTGGGATGTTGTGTGGAGGAACCTTTGCTAACCTGCGTCCCCGGCTTGTCTCTGTCCTAGGTGCACCGTGCTACACCAAGCCTCCGTCACTGCTGGGCCCGTACTCGCGCAACCCGCCCTTCGACTACCCCTGGGGCTTCAACCCCTACCTCCCAGGGGCCTTCTCCCTCAACAACTGCCCCAAACTGCCCCCCGGCTCACTCTACCCCTCCCAGTTTTACCCCAACCCTTTGCAGAGCAGCCTCTCCCAGCTGCCTCACCCCTTCTCCTCCCTGCTCCCCCCAGGGGAGGCGGGTGGGGGCGAGAGGGGGGCGGCGGGGCAAACCGGAGGGACGAACGGCACAACGGGGGGGCAACCGGTGCGCCTCGTCCTGCCGCCGTACGGCGGCGGCCTGTCCATGGGGCGGACGGACGTCGGCAGCGGGGCGGCGCCGGGGGAGAGGGACCGGGCCGAGGCCCCGCCTCCGGGCGCCGGGCTGGGCCTGAGCCTGGGGGCCGCGGCGGGCCGGCAGACCCCCACGGAGAGGAGGGGAGGCGTGAAGCAGGACCCGGAGTCGGACTCGGACCTGGAGATCACGGACCTGAGCGACTGCAGCTCGGACAACGACCACGAGCCGGAGTTCGTCATGGGGAAGGTCCGAGCGGCGGACGGGAAGCGAGGCGGCGCGCTGCCCCCCGCGTCCTCCCTGCCCCCGCGGCCCCCCAAGGGCCTGATGCCCGTCAGCCCCTCGTCCCGGCCGCCGTCGCGCTCCCCGTCCGTGGCTCTGCACGACAGACACCGGGAGACAGAGACCCTGAGGCTGATCCACAGCTAGTGCCTCCGTGACCCTCCTCTTCTCTCCTTTTATTTATTTCAAGTGTAACCCCACAGCAGACGGCCGCCCCGTGGCCAGCGGCCTTGTTTTACGCGTGGCGTGCGGCCACGGTTTGCCGTTTTCCACCATGGAGGGCGGTGAGGTGGTGAATTGCAACGCGGCAACGTTTACACGCAGCATCCCCACGCCAACGCAACACAACAACAAATAATGCTCACATCGATCCAATTTTACGGATACGTCCTGTAATTCTCCAGAGTCGGACTCTACATATGTAATCACCGCTACTTCTGAGACGTGGTCGCACACTGCCACCTAGTGGTCCGTCCAGTCAACGCCTCCTCCCTCCGTAACCGTCTGAGTGAAATGTTGCCCGTGAGTTCATTTTGCACATACTTTTATATGATATTTTATTGGTTGCGGGTTAATTTAAATGTTAAAATCCATATTTCTGATAGTGTCAACTGTGATAGTCTGTGAATATTTATTTTGTCCTGTGGTTCGAGTATTTCCTGCACATTTTCTAAAAGGAAAGAAAAAGAGAGAAAGAGCTGGACCAACCTAGAAATTTGTATGACTATTTCAGTGTATATATTTTATTATGGTGTACATTACATTTAATTATTATTCACTATGATAAGATTTAGCTGTATTGTTGTGACTTAATTCAGTATTTAAACATGTCGGAAAAATTATAAGCTTAAGTGTATCAAAGTTGAAATGATGAAATGCAGAGGATCTGCACTGTGAAGATGTTTTTCTATGACGAGGACAGAGCTCACGCTGGGAATTCTCTCTGGTCTTCTTGACTCCACTTAATCGAGCCCTTCGGCCCAACGTACCGACCCTCCGGGTTTAAAAACATGCCCCTAGACTTATTTTTATAGTTAGCATTCACCCAGTGTAACTGTACTGTAATTAGTCAAATGTGAATAATATTGGTCTTTGCATTTTCTTTTTTTTTTTTTTTTTATATATACGGTATCTTCTCCCAAAAATGTTTTTGTTTTGATTATTTGATCCGTTCTTTTCGTCCGTGCCGGCAGGCGGGACGCAGGCTCACAGCTCGAGAACATTAGAAGACTATAAAATATTCACTGTGTGCGTTCGCTCAGCACAGATTGTACAGCGTCTTTGCCGAGCCGTGTGCGATTAGTTGTGAAGGCTCTATTGTAAAGTTTAACGTAAAGCTCTATGTTTGTTGAGTTGCTACAGGAAAGCCCCCCCCCCCCCCCTCTGCACTCTGACCTACAGCTGTAAATACTCTTTCCTTCGTGTGTGTGTGTGCGTGTGTGTGTGTGTGTGTGTGTGCACATCCTACAACGACAATAGAGTGCTTTTACCTGTCATCTCTTTGTTTTACTGTAAAAAAAAAGTGCAAAAAAGAAGAAAAAGATGAATATCTTTAAAAGCAATAAACATTATTCTGGATAGTTGTTGACTGTGAGTTTGTTAAATGTTTTTTTTTAGGCAATTGATTTATTTCGGGATGTTGGAAATTTATTGCAATCACACACATTTTATTCACTGTGTATTATTATTGACAAAGCAGTTTATTTGAATGAAACTATGTTCTAGTTGATCATCTTATCTCCTGCAGTTAGTAAAGTATAACTTAAATGATTATGATATGCAGTTTAAATAGAATGATCACAATGGTGCTTAGTTCTAAAACCAAAGTTCATAAGGACGATGCTGATAGAAAGTCAATGTACTAAGAATTAATTTGCTTTCGTGAGAGCAAATGCATTTCTGCTGAAACGATCAGAAAGCGAGTGATAAAATGTACAACAACGTGGGGTTTTTACGCTGCTACTTTCTCCTACTTCAACATACTAAAATGAATCTTTTGATGATTTGACTCTTTTTACAAAAAGTCTATTTTACACATTAATAGTGAGAGTAATCCCAATGATCCTGAGCCGTTATAAAGAGGCGTACAACAGACACGTTCTATAGCTTAATCGTTGTTTCGTTACTTTTATTATTGGTGCCTGACACACTTCTAATCAACACTAGAAACAGCAGCTCATTCAACACACATCTGAAGCACACACCTCCCTTCACAGGTAAAGCAGACTTGCACAGTTTGCACCAGTGAGGAATGTTCGTAGACCCTCACAGCCAATAATTCCACTCTACAATCTCATGTTGCCGTGATGCGACAGCTCAACGTGAGGGAATAACGACCATGACACAAACAACGAGTGAACCTCAGCGGGCAGGTGACGTCATGGGCTCCTCCGGTCACCTGAGAGCAGCTTTATGGTGAAGATCTTCTTTGAGGTGAAATAGTTAGACATTTATGTGACAGTTTTACGTCGTGTGACTATGAAGAGGAGGGGTCCCGGTCATTCCCGTGTTCCTCCAGCAGGGGGCGCGAGGCGGCCGGAACAGCAGGGACCACCTGACCGGTCGGGAGGTCGGGTTCAGGTCTGTAAACAACAGTTGCTTTGGTTTCACAACGTACGTCTCCTTTATGGCCTGTGACGCGTTTATGGCCTCGCAGCGTTGTGTGCATTTGTTTATTAATTACAAACATTTCACAATATTAATAAATATCAGCTGTGAGAGAAATGAGCAGGAATAAAAACATGTCACGGATAAAGGCAACGGGCGACCAAGTGAAAAAACGTTAAAGTTTAGTTTGAGAGATTCGATGTGAATGTTTATTACGAATAACAGATAAGAGGGAAATGTGACTCGTGTTTCACTGCAGACAAATCCGACATTAGCGCGGGAGAAGCGTTGATGCAGCTTCCGTCCTCTCAGTCCATGAAGGATATACAACACTGTCCAAATAACCAACGTCACGTGCAAATAACCTTCACGACACGCGCGCACACTCAGCGAAATACCTCACGAAGACTTTAATGTGACTTCATCCAAACAGACCCACAGGGGGAGACCCTGCGCGGGGAAGAGTTAGCGTGTAACACCGTGCGGAAACGAGCCCATTTCGGACGGTTTACTTTTTTTTTTTTTTTAACTTTGACACTTCGAGCCGTAAAAGTGGAAGAAAGAGAACCGCGCACTTTGCGTCAGGCGCGCGTTTTTCTGCGCGTCACTCGGCGCATTGATTCCAGGTATTTCTTCGCATCGCTGCGGTCTTTTTTTCTTCCGCGTGTACTTCCGCATACAATGTTTCTTTTTTTCCGCCTGTGACACTCGGTGACTTTCGAGCAGGAAACCTTCCGACGGCCGAAGCTTCTCTCCGGATCCACCGGTAAGGCTTCTTCCCCCGACCAATGCGCGCAGCCGCGGGCGCCTTTTGGGGCGTCCGACGGCTTCGTGGACGTTTTGTTTTTACCGAGACAAACGGCGTAATCCTCGACCCCCCCCACACCTTAAAACCGCACCCCCCCGCAGCGCACGCACGCACGCACGCACGACACATGTCGCGCGGCGGATTAACACAACGAGCCTTTCTTTAACAATGTGCTTAACGGATGTAACAAAGGCACCGCGGCCGGCTGTTGTCTTACTGTCAATGTGCGTGCGTGCGTGCGTGCGTGTGTGTTTGTGGTTTTTTTTTTAAAATCATTTTAATCCTCATTTTCCATATTCCTACTTTTACAGCACGTGACCTTTGGACAGGTTCAGTGGCGGTTTTTCACGAGTGAAACGAGTTCTCCAACATCCGTCTGCTTGTTGTTTTTGCTTCACGGTTCTAAACGGCTTCTTGAATAATGTTTTTGGGCTCTGGTCAGGTGATTACAAAAGGTTTATTCTAAGTATTTTGTTTATGTGTCAACAGCCCCCCCCCACAAGTCCAGACAGTGTTCAGTGCTTAGTGTCCACGTATGATTGATCACCCATGACCATTCTTCTCCTCGTCAGACGTCTGCCTCTACGAGTGTTTCCTGCGCTTCGCAGGAAGTCTAATCACTGACATCCAGGTGTGCGTGTCGCACCAGGACGGGCCTCGGGCCTCGGGCCTCGCGGCTTGTGCCGGTGAGCCGCGGCCGGTTCTTTGTCCGTGCCGCCCGGCCAGTCGGCGTCCACGTGCCTCCCTCTCCTCTCGGGACGTCGGCCTGCGAGCAGGAGCTCCGTGCTCGCAGGCCGGAGCTCCAATAAGACGTTAATAACGAGGTTCAAAGCGCGCAAGCAGCTGCGGTTTGCGAGCCGGTGACGCGTCAGCGAACCCCGGAGGCCCCCGTGGAGCAGGGCGCTGCCACTTCCTGTTACGCTCCGCCAGACGAGAGGAGCCCTGCACTTGTCATCTCGCTCTCTACGTTTTACAAGTGCAGGCTTGTCTGGAGCCTGAAGGGTACCTTCTCTTCCTTTTCAAAGGAATGTTGTGCCCCCCCCCCCCCTCCCCCCCTGCCCCTGTAGGCCCAGCAGTAAACTCAGCCGCTTGTACGGCCTCTCCTCGGGTAGAAGTCGGCCTTCGTCTCTCTGAGAAATACCCAGTCACGGAAATGACTCCCACAGTGGAACAGCCACTGGGGGGGTTGATGTGGGGGGGGTTGATGTGGGGGGGGTTGATGTGGGGGGGGGGGGGGGGGGGGTCCTGAGGGCTAATAATACACTGTAGTCGGGCTTCAAAGGGAACACAGGTATTCTTCTCTGGCTCGGTTGGATCGACGTGCAGGCCGCAGATAATGAGAGACAGAGCGAGTCAGCTCAGTGTGTGTGTGTGTGTGTGTGTGTGTGTGTGTGTGTGCGTGTGCGTGTATTGTGTTTGTGTTGTTGGTCAGTTTGCATCAGCTTGATGACGTACCACAGTTTGTCTGGTTCAAAGGCCTGAAATAGCAGGAAAAAGTGGGCTCTGTTTAATGTTGGTTGGCGTCCGCTATGCTATCACTTTCTACGGGGGACAAAACAATGGCGTTGACTGCTGACCCCCTACAGCTGAGGGGGGCGGGGGGGGGGGGGGGGGGCAAAGGGGGGGCAACGGCCATTCTCAGTGACGTCACATAGTCTGAAGGGCTGAGGTCGGACCTGTAGGCTGAGTGTCCGTGGTGTCGCC
Source organism: Apeltes quadracus (assembly GCA_021346845.1). Taxonomy (NCBI): domain Eukaryota; kingdom Metazoa; phylum Chordata; class Actinopteri; order Perciformes; family Gasterosteidae; genus Apeltes; species Apeltes quadracus. Next base: position 1,231,588 of record CM037936.1, read on the forward strand.
TCCTTCAGGGGACAGCGAGCTGTGAGATGATGAAGTCACACAGCTCGCCCCCCCCCCCCCCCGCCCCACTGAGACAAGGCTCCCCGCTTCCCCCGTGTGACCTTTCACCCGGACTCCGTCAGAGGCCAAAATCAATGCAGCCAATCTCAACTGTCAAACTTAATGATAAGTTGACATTTGGGTGGGGGGGGGGGGGGGGGAGTATAACACGGGCTGCAGCAGCTCCCTCCACCCAAACTGGAAAGAGTTCCGTCCGTCCAAGTGTGAGTCAGAGGGCCGGCTGGAGGGAGGGAGGGAGGGAGGGGGGGGAGAGAAACGGAGAATGAGCCCTTTCATTTGAGGGCCACAGTGGAAAATGCGAGACTCGACTCCATCGATGATGTTGTTTACTCTTGAGGAGTGAAGGTGGGGGGGTGTGTGGAGTGTTTTTGGCACACGGTGTGTCTGTGTGTGTGTGTGTGTGTGTGTGTGTTATCGCTCAGGCCCTTTCAAACAAAACGGATTCTTGTATTTGTCAGATTGTATAAATTGTTAGTTAGGATTCGTGGGAGGGACACAAATGTAAAACGCGTCATTTTCTATTTTCCTTTTTCAGTAAAACCCAAAATGCGTCCTTCAGAGTGGAAGCTGTGTTTCAACGCAACTGTGTTTTGTGCAGGTTCTGCTTTTATTAACAGTTAATAGTTGGTGTACTACTCCTCCATTTTTATCTCGACATATCACGCTTTGGATTTTTGAACATATTAATCTCAATGATCTTCAAGCAACAGTTCCGTCTGAAATGGTGTGAATCTTGTTTGCACATAATGGTAGTTAAAGAAGATAAAGATCATCTGCTGATGTTGATACGCATTGGACTACAGGACATTTACAAGATCAAATGATGAGCCAAAAGATCAGATATTCTCTGAGATTAAAGTGGCAAACTGAGTAAAAGCTCATTTATTTGTGAGGTTATAAAGTGACCTGCCACCATCTGAATGACCCCCAAACGGTTGATATTTTAGTAATGAGGGCCTCTTCATCCTCACGTCGACCTGCTTTATTCTGCAGGGGAATCTCAGATAAATCAATCTTACCTTAAATACCTGCGTAACATTCCTCCCCACCAATAAAGCCGTGATGCTGTTGGATGTTGGTGCTTTTTGTGAGCATTTGGACAAATAATGATCAATGTTGATGCTGGAACACATCTGACTGGAACAGCTGGGACGTCCGGTTAAGTTCATCCACTACCACATTTTGTATCAATATGGCAAACATGTTCTTGTATTGCACAGCTCCACTTTTAGCTTTTTATGTCGACTCGGCTCTATTGTTGGCTTCATGGAGGGTTTGTGACCATTACCCGTTCGCTGGGTTCCTCTCCGTCCTGGGGGGAAAGAATGCTTCAGATCTGGTTGGTGAGCTACTGGCACGAGCCTTTATTGCGCAGCAACATGTGCGACGCTTCGATTGTGCGCAGGCTGGATTCCCTCCCAACAGGTTCCAGATCAGCTCGTCGTCGTCTTGGTGTCGTTGCAAAATTAGCGACTAATAAACACGCAAACGCTCAAAAAGACTCGCGCATGAATGGAGAGCTGTTTCGGATATTTCTGTGTTTGCACACACAGACACACACACACACAGACACACACAGACACACACGCACACGGAAGCAGTCAGGCCCAGCTGGAGGTTTACTGTGAGCTGCCGATCCATGCCCGTCAATACACTGCGGCCTGTTTCCATGAAGTCAATGACCTCTGTGTGGGGACATGGGGGGGGGGGGGGGGAGAGGATGGGGGAGTGGGGGGGGGGGGGTACTTTCGCTATAAGAAGAAGGGACAACAGAAAATATGTAGAAAGTGTGTTAGGCCTCGGCAGAGGAAGCAGTGACACCTGGCGTACCGTCCTTCCATCCGCTGGAAGCTTCTCATGCCTTTGGGGGGGGGACAGGGGGGGGCATTGCTTAGCATCATAAAACCCCACTGGGAGCCTGCTGAAGTCGTGTGAAGAGCAGCTTCTCAGCAGCGAGGGGATCCAAAGGCCAGAGAAGAGCCGTCGGGTCGAAGGGGAGGAAACGACCTGCTGCGGTCGCACGGCGCCGCGCGCCATAATCTTATTTTAGCCGCTACGCAACGCTCGTTAAATTACGTCATTGGCTCCTTTGTCGGCCGGCCATGAATGCGTTGGCTGTCTCGGAGCGCTCGCATAAGGGCAGCTTTATTTTCAGCTAAAGGTGGCCGAGACGAGGGAGGGAGGCAGGGAGGTAGGAAAGGAGGGATGGGGGAGGTGAAATGGAACAACACGTAGAAAGGCTGGAAAAAAAGAAAAGCGGATGTGAAAGTAATAATTTGTCGACAGCATCTTTTTACAGAGCAGCCCCTCCCTTCCTCTCGCGTCCAGTCTCTGGTCGGCGCAGCAAGGAGGATTCTGGGAAGTCTTTGGCCGCTGTCACGTCTCTAATCGGGCCGCTGTTTGTGGAGTGAATGCCCGATAGGCTAATCTCCCCACAGCGTACATAAGACCTCTTTCCTGCTTTTCGGGAAATCTTGCGAAAGATGGATCTTAAAGATAAAGGGTCCCGGGGGTCAAGCACCCATAATGCAACAGCACGGCGTCTTTCCTCTCACCCTTCATGTGCAGTGAAGGGCCACGCTTTTCTCCTCATCTCCAGTCTTTGTTTTGAACGGGACCTCTGGAGTCCACTTGATGACATCATCAGGGCTGTGACTGCTACACAACCCAACTGTAGTGCAGGAGGAGGGGGGGTGCAGGAGGAGGGGGGGTGCAGGAGGAGGGGTGGTCCAGGTGGAGGGGTGGTGCAGGTGGAGGGGTGGTGCAGTTGGAGTAGTACGCTGTTACAGCGTACTACTCCAACTGCACCACCCCTCCACATATATATTATACATATAATATATATCTATATATAACTAATGAAAGTATCATTCTCTTTCTTTCATTCTATTACTTTTAAATGATCGTGACATGCAGATAGTCGTTTCCGTCGTGTTGCTGCCGTGTTCACACTCTCATCATGTTCCTCGTTGCTCGTTTGTTCCCGCGTCGCTTACAGACGAGGTGAAGTTGCACATGACGTGTTTCCCATTCAGTTTTGACACAAAAACCTTGTCCTGCCTGTTTCCCCCCCCCGCCCTTTCTTCTCATGATGGGTCACACAAGAAATGTCTCTGATCGCTTCCTGAGGAAATTACACCTACTTCCTGTCTATGTCCCTCCCCACCTTCCCCCAGCTACGCCGCCTCTCTGCTGCGGCGCCTGTGTGTGTGTGAGGGGGGGGGGGGGGGGGGTTGGAATCCCCCGGTCTCTCGTCTCCCTGCTAATGAGGCTGATGAGCCCGATAAACGGCAGTCGCAGCAGACGCTGTGGGCGGGGCCTGGTGGGGTCAGCGGGGTCAGCGGACCAGGTGCATGTAGGGAAGGAGGACGGGTGCCGGTTGCCTTCAGGACATAATAACTTTACGCCGTGTCCTTGTCTGATCAGTGGCCGTCGGGGGGGTTTACGGACCGTTCTTTTGATCCGCTGTGTTTTCGTAGCATCACGAAACGTGTCCGCCATGTTGGCGGTTGATTGACAGGTGCTCTAACGTGACTCCAAGCGGCGGCTGGCTTTTCCTGCTCTCACAGCGGACTCTGCGTTTGCGTAACAGCTGACGCAACAGTGACTCGGACATTCAGCCGTTATTTTTGGGCCGCAGCGTAATAATGAAACATGAGCCGTGCTTCTGCTTCGCCCGATGGAACAGGTGCTCGTGTTATTACAGCTCGGCCTGAGGGGAATGCTGTTGTCATATAACACACACACACACACATTTACCGGCAGCTCCCCACAATCACATTGGAATGGACCCCTCCCACATACTGCTCGGTCTTAACACACACACACGCACGCACACACACACACACACAAAGGCACGTACGCTTGATGGCTATCGTTGGATTGATGCCACCTGACACTTAGTTGGTACTGGAATGTAATGTGGGGGGGGGGGTCTGGGGGGGGCGTTGTCTTTTCTCTCCAGCCGCTCGCTGGCGTACTGACGGAGGCGCAGTGGAAGAGTCTCCATCTGTTCGTCTGAGCTGCGTCACATGCTGGAACCAGCGGGGGCTCTAACAGTTCCCCTCTGCCCCCCCCCCAGCCCGTGTATGAGAGTGACTTTAATCCCCAAAGATGCTTCAGCGGTCACTGGTCTGATACAGCTGCTAGTGTGTGTGTGCGTGTGTGTGTGTGTGTGTGTGTGTGTGCAGATGTGGCCCTCTGTTTGGTTAACCCCTCCCACACATGTTGCTCCAATTCTGGCCTTTCTCAGCCCACTGGATGTGACCATGAATGAACACATTCTCTCTGTGTGTCTGTCTCACACAACACACACACACACACACACACACACACACACCTTGACCTCTGTCAGCTGTCCCTCTGCTTGCCACTGAACACAAACATTGTGTTCGGGCCCCCGGATCCTGCAGCCGTCATTTAGTTCCCTTTTTCATAAACTGGAACCACTAAATGATTTCTCAGTTCCTCTTGTGACCTGCGTGACCACACGCCACAAATTCAAAGATTCTAATCCTAATCAGGTCGGCTGCGTTCGTACTCGGCGACCACGCGAGTGCTGGAAATCACACCAGCAAGGATCTAACGTAGTCATTTCTAAGGAAACTCTTGGTTTGTTTTGTATTGCTTTTCAACAGGGTGAAACCTCTGTGCCCCCCCCCCCTTTCCCATCCCCCCCCCGCCCAGCAGGGAACAATGCAGAATGTGTGCTGGTCCTTCAGACTCCGTAGAGCTGTGGGTTGTTTGTGTGTTTTGGGTGAACGTGCGTGCAGGGGAAGTGGTGTGGGGCGTATGGGGGAGGTGGTTTGGGGGGGTTAATGGGGCGTATGGGGGAGGTGGTTTGGGGGGGTAATAGGGCGTATGGGGGAGGTGGTTTGGGGGGGGTAATAGGGCGTATGGGGGAGGTGGTTTGGGGGGGTTAATGGGGCGTATGGGGGAGGTGGTTTGGGGGGGTTAATGGGGCGTATGGGGGAGGTGGTTTGGGGGGGTTAATGGGGCGTATGGGGGAGGTGGTTTGGGAGGGTTAATTGGTCGTATGTTCCATTGGATTTTCTTTCAAATCTGACTTGAATTTCAGATTAGGTTCAGGGGAAGCTCCAAATGGAAAATGCTTTTTGGAACCCGGGTTGAACACTGATTTATTCCAGAGAGAAGTTTAACCTGCCCCCCCCCCCCCCCCTTCTGTCTGCACAGCAGGGCGCTCGGGGCTCAGCTCTCTCCCAGCCATGAGCATCATCGGGGCGGAGGATGAGGATTTCGAGAACGACCTCAATGAAGTGAGTCATGGGAGTTTGGAGCGAGACGGCGGAGTATAGTTGTATCATCATCAGCGTCATGCTTCTCTTCTCTTTGTGTGCCCCCCCCCCAACCCCCTCCAGAGCACGGAGTACCAGTGCAAACACTTCAACAATATAAACCTGTTGAAGGAGCGGCCGACCCACCTGCTGGTCTTCATTCAACATGTCATCCTGCAGTTTGACCCGGCTCCGCTGGTGAGAACTACAGCTCCCACAATGCAGCATGATGATGATTTTCAGTGTGTTTCACTTTTTACATACCTTTGCATCCATTTATGGGATAATCAATATCAAATACGTGTGTGTGTGTGTGTGTGTGTGTGTGTGTGTGTGTGCGCGCGCCATCTCAGCTGTGTTACCTGCATGCGGAGCTCTTCAAGACCCTCAGTGCCAAAGAGACCAAGAAGCAGTTCGTTGAGTTCTACAACACTTTCCTGGACAAGGGGGCCGTAAGTAGCAGCGCGATAGGAGGCCCAACTGCTCGTTAGCGGCACATTAACAAAGTTTAAACCACAGGAAGTGGACATTTATGTTATGCGAGAAAGAGCAGCGTGAATGAAGGGCCTGATGTAAACACGGAGGAGCCTGCTGTCGAACACCCACTCTGACAGACGTGTGCCGCGGCCGCAGAAGAGATGCGACTCCTTTTTGTTTCGATTTGCTTTCATATCTGCGCCTGCAGCCGGCGTGTTGCTGAATGTGAATGGATTTTCCGTTTGCCGTTTGCGTTCTCCTCTCGTCGTGTGCGTCTGATGCGCGGCGCAGTGACAGTGCATCGCTGCATGGTTTGTGGTTTGCTCTGAGCACACAGAGCCTCCGCGCCCATCACACCCCCACCCGAGCACCTGGCCTCCGTCACCTCTCCGTCCCATTTGCACACGGCAGTCGGCTCGGCTTCCTGTCGGCATCGTGGGAAAAGCCCTTCAGGAGGAACCGGCCTCTCTGCACTTTCAACATTTCCTCTTTTTAAAGCCACTGACACCAAGTTGCCCCCCGTGGTCCTTTTCTTGTCAGACAGACGTTTCTCTCATCGGAAGACGTGTTTTTGTTCTCTGGGCTGTTTTTAGTGTTTAAATGACCCCTTGTGGTGAAATGTGGCCACTTCACACCTTCGGCTGACCCCGTCTGTGCCTTGTGTCGACACGTCGGAGAAACACTCGAGTACATTTAAGCCAGAAAGCTGTGGCTTCGGTTATGAAGGTGTTCTGATATGTGGCCCAACGTCCTCGTCATAATAGAAACAACTGCACCAAACGAATCCACCCTCACGTAAAATAGTTTAAAAGAAGATTGAAGGTTGGCTTTGCATTGGCTGCGTGTACCTGACAAAGGGAACCCAGATTAAAAATGACTTGTTAGCGCTGTCTTTCCCTCCACGATGCAGATCCTGCGAGTGCAGCTTCCTCCTCATGTAGCCTATGAACTGGGTGAGTTGCTCTGCTGCGACGTCTCCATCAGAAGCCAGTGGGAATTCTTTGCCAAACGTCTTCAGCCTCTCCTCTTGTTCCTCAGACCGAACGCGTCCGGATCTGCTCCAGGAGGAGAACCAGAAGCAGTTCAGTCAGGATGTCCAGAGCCTGCAGGCGCCTGATGTGGCCAAACAGCTGGAGGACTTCAGGTCATTGTGAATGTTGATGCATCCTGTGCAGGAGTTCACCGTCACGTCTCTGCTGGCTACGTATCCCAAAGCTAGACAGAGAAGGTGTTGATTTCTCCTCCAGGGCAGCGTTTGCCCTGAAGAAGCAAATCCTACATATGACACATATTCCATAAAACCTATTTGTCTTTACTCATTTGATCATTAAATACTTGACTAATTTAGTATTCAGTCGTTGCCAATAAGCATTTCATCAAGAGCAAATATGAAAATCATGCAGAGGAACTGTTTGTCCCGCTTGTCCCCCAGGCAGAAGAGGATGATGGGTATGACCCCCAACGAGGTGGAGCTGATGGAAGTGGAGAACCACTACATCACCGACCGCGTCCCGATGGAGATGAAGGAGAAGTCTGTGGCCGAGACCCTGCTGGACAGGATGTCTGAGACACAGTGAGCGCTCCTCCCCCCCCCATAAGGAGACCGGTTACTGTCTGGGCCCACAGGGGTAGAAGCGTCAGTAAGATAAGATGGGATCGGTATTAAGGAACCACGAATAAAGGATGGAGTCAGCAGTGCGGGAGGCAAGATGCCGTCAGAACGGAGGGGGAGGGAGAGGAGGCCTGACGCTCTGTGGATGTAACCACGCTGTCAGTAGACACGAGTCCTCATCACACAGTCTGATCTCCGTCTCCGACGCACAAGCGGTGCATTCAGTTCGACTCTATTCACTCCCCCGACAGTCATCCCTCTATTCCCCCCATCCGACACCAGGCTCTTCTGTTCCACCACAACCAAGTGACCTCGCCACAACAGTTTCCTGTTGGTGATGAGAACCCAGCCGCTTGATTGGATTATGTATGGTAATCGCTGTTAAACCCCGCCCACGCCTCACGTTCATACAGAAAACAAACAGCTGACTGGAGAGACAAACCAGTATGGAGAGCGGCAGGAGACAGTAGATAGAATGATGTGCAGAGCGTAGGTCTTCTTTCATGTTCTATCCTTCTTTAAAGAGAGAAGAGGGAAAGCGAAGAATATCTTCAGGAGCTTCTGCTCCAAAACCAAATAACCCCAGAATCCGCTTTGAGGCGGGTCAGAATCGAGCGTAGTCACGTCCACCGCCCGAAAACACACCTGATAATCAGTCAAAGCTCTTAGAGGAAGAGCTGAGCGCGGCGCTGCGAGTCGCGTTTTGCTTTTGTTCTTTTGCAACTGTGACAAACCACACATCTCTTTTCTTCCAGGCCTTCAATTGTGGCCGACGAGGAGAAGTGGTGAGTTCTTTTGGTTTGTTTTGCACGTGGAGCTTGTTCCAAACATGCTGTGTGTAAACGTCCTCGTACGTGTTTGCACAGATCTCCGTGAAGTGTCCTGATGCATTGTTTCATTTCCTTCTCGCTGCAAGAGACCTGCGGATGAAACAGGCTCAGCTCTTCGCTTTATCACTTTATCTAAGATGACTAATGGTGACCTTCTCCCTCAGCCAAGCCATCTTTGCATCGGTGGCCTTTTTCATGAAGCATCTTGGGGTTAAAACCAGGGCAGTTGACAGTAAGAAGTCCAGGGGGGGCTTCTTCAGGAGACAGCTGGTAAAGGTGAGCCGCGCGTCAATCAATGAATCCACTTCTATGGCACTATGATTTGACTTGACTTCCCCCCTCCCCCTTCCCCCCTCCCCCACACACACACGCACACACTCTACCTGTATGGTCTCCTCAGAATAAGAAGGATGAATCCACAAAGACGAAGCCCAGAACGGGGTTCACCGGCATCACCAGCTGGATCGCAGGCAACAGTACGTAGCTTTCACACGTTGGTAACAAACATTGAACTTCTGTTCGTCAGTGACGTTTGAGACTCTAAATATACACATGAAGGACCTTCTTAAGAACTGCTGTCTGTGAATACTGATGTCCATGAACGGTCTGGATAAGAGAACATGTTGTCCTGCCCTTCTCTCCCGTTACAGCTGACGTCAGACCTAAAACGGAGGCTGAAGGTACCAGACGTCCAGCGTTTATCTGTAGAGCGGTCACATCCTTACTAATGAACCCACCAGCATGTCTGCATGTTCCGAACCACCCTGGGAGGGCACGTGGGCGGGGCACTGTGTAGCCGACCCGTTCAGAGGGCTCATTTGAACACTTGGTAGTTCTGTATGTTTCGCAATCACCAGAACACGTCTGCAGAGCTCGGGGTGCCCTCCTGCACCAGATTAACCCTCTCACTTACTACACAGGCCCTGATTGCACCGTCCTCTCCCCGTCTGTCCGTCTGTCTCACAGAGAACCCTTCATCACTGACTTTTGGATCACGTGTTCTTTTTTCTCCCAGCCCCGTTAAACCTGTCGCTCTGCTCCCCCCGTCTGCAGCGGAGAAGGAGAAGGCCAATCCGGAGCGTAAGGGTTCGACTCTCGCCCGCGGCTCCCTGACCGACCCGGCGGCGCCGCCCCCCAACAGCAGGAAGTCCGTCTCCGGCGGAAACGCCTCCTCCGTGCCGGGGCTGGAGATCTGCGACAGCTCGGGCGCCAACGGCAGCGCCGCCGTCAGCGCAGAGGCGTCGCACGCCGACGGTGAGCCGCCGCGTCAGCCAGGCCGCGTTAGCCAGGCCGCGTCAGCCAGGCCGCGTCAGCCAGGCCGCGTCAGCCAGGCCGCGTCAGCCAGGCCGCGTCAGCCAGGCCGCGTTAGCCAGGCCGCGTTAGCCGTTAGCCAGGCCGCGTTAGCCAGGCCGCGTTAGCCAGGCCGCGGCGTCTTAACTTTAACTAAATGCGTTATCAGCAATTGATAAAGGAGAAAATGTATTTATCTATTTCATATATATTATTTATATTATATTATTTCATATATTATTTCAATCGTCCACACATGTGTTACAAAGAATCTCTCTCTTCCAGTCGTCTCAAACAACCGCCTGGAGCCCCCGACACTGTCCGACGGGGGGGACAGTGTCCCCCATCAGTTTGGGAGGAGGGCTGACTATCACGGAGCCCCTCTCTCCCATGGACACCCCCACGGAGGAAAATGTGGACAAGGATAGGTGAGGGAAACTGAGCAGCATCATCTGGGTGGGAGGGGGGGGGGGGGGGGTTATAGCTGCAGTATAGTGACTCTATAAGTGAGTACAACTTCAGCGTAAATGAGACTTTATAGGAAATGTCCAGGCTATGCTAATGAGCAGGGGGGAGAGGGGAGGTCCCATGTGTCTGAAGCGCTTAAGACGGGGGGAGGAGGTACCCCCCCCCCCCGCCTGCACCCTCCTGCAGTCTGTCCCTGCCATGTGCAAGCTTCTGTCATGCTGCCTGTTGCTCGCTGGCTAACACGGCCTTCAGGTGTGAGAAGGACCCTCTGCAGGTGAACTCCGACCCCCCTCGCCCCCCCGCGTCCTCCCCCATCCCCTCCCCCCCCGTCCTCTCCCTGTGGCATGCATGCTTCCTTCCTAACATCATCCTGTCCCTCTTGTGTTCCTCTGTGTGCGTCTCCTAGTGTCTTTGTGCACTTCTGACTCCTGTATTTGACTGGATTCGACACTTTGTTGCTAAACGCCCTCGTGATGAGACGTTTGTAATCGGTGCGGTTATGTGAGACTCGTTATAGGTTTGTATTAATGCAACTTTTTACCCAGTAAACCGGTTTGGCTTCTAGTCAGACATGGTGGTGTTTTGTCTAAAGTTGCTAAGACAAAGTTGATCTTTACATGCGGACGATACCCGTTAATATCCTCGTGTTTGTTGCCGTGTGCTTCTCTAGGTGTCTGCATCCATCGTGGCCGCGGCCCGTCCCTTTTGTCTTGCTTGTGTGCACAGTGTGTGCGGTTACGTGTTGTGCAGGGGGGCTAACAGCGGTCACTAGCTCACTGCAGCATGTCGGGGTGTGCGTGTGCATGTCACGGTTGCTGCTGTGGCTCGTGGTGGTAACAATGTGGTGTCCGTGTCTTTGCAGACGGAAGGCAAGGTGGGTGTCAGTGCCTTGACTGAGTCATGGACATGCTGCAGGCCTTTTACTGATCACACACACACACACACAGCTCACGTCGAGCCCTGACGTCCTGAAACACAGCACAGGCACGGCTAAGTATCCTGCACCTGCTGTGAAGCATCAGCTCCTTAGTGAAGCTCACTGGGATTATTATGAGCCGACGTGAATAAACACTGTGTGTATCTGGAGAAGTGTCGACGTAAGTGACCAGTAAAGTTGCCTAACTGGTGTAGACATTCCTCGGGTGCCTTAGAATGACGCTGCTGTTCATTGGTTCCCAGTAACGTAAGGCAATAGGTTTCCTGCTGAGTCGTGCATGTCATATGCTGTGCATATTCACTTGTCACCCGTTTTCTATCCTTCTCGATCTTCTCTTCTCTTTTTGAATCACTCCCCTTTTCATCTAATGTTGTATGTTCAAATCCTGAACCCTCCTCTGTGTGTCTCCCCCACCGTCCTTCCTCTGCGTCTTACTTTCACGGCTGTTTGGTATCTGTTTCCTCTTTGGTTTCTTCATCCATCTGTCCTCTCTATCACTTGTTCCCTCTTTCTTTCTTTCTTTCTTCTTTCCTTCTTTCTCTTCCTCCCTCACCCTCTCCGACCTTCCCTCCCCCCCACCAGGAAAGTGGCGCGTAGCGAGAGCGCCCGCACGGACCGCCACCCGTCCCGCCGCCGCGGCTCTTCCCGAGCCAAACAGTCTCGCTCCCGTAGTGATGTGGACCTGCAGCCGCCTTCCGCCGCGACAACACCGGCCGCACCGCTCAGCCCCCAACACCTCCATCCGTAAGATGGACTGACCCCCGTCCCCCCCCCGTCCCACCCGATCAACACTGATCAACAAGCTCCCCTGAAGTAACCCCAAATCAGTTAAACTAAATCATTGGTAGACACGAGAGCATTGATCCAAGCTGTCATCCAGGGTGTTTAGACGCTGCTGTGGCCCTCTGCAGGCTCGCAGGCACCGATTAGTGGTGTTTAGTCCACCATGAGGGGTCCGTTGTCCTGCTGTTCATATGTTAGAATTTACATCAGCGAGGACCATCCTGAAACAATGAATGAAGCGGAGTTTGTTTGAATTCTATACATTTCTTTCTAGTTTTACTTGAGCAATCGGCTCTTAATTGCTGGATGAACAAATTGACAGCTTTAAGAGAATCATTTGCATCATGTGATGCTTAATGTGCCAGAAAACCAGCAGGGATTTTTGTACTTTCCCTTTTGAATCCTAGTTTTATTCTGACAAACGTTGAAAGCTCCTCTATCCTTGTAAGATAAGAACACATTAATCTGAGCGCTTTGTACCTGAACGTCTAAAGCAACGCTCTTCCCACATCTCTGCTTTGTCAGTTTTGTTTCACCGGTCTTGCCTCCCGAGGGGCCCGGCCCCTCCATCTTCAGCATCTCCACCCAGCTGGAGGAGATGGAGCCTCGCCTGCTGGAGTTTGAGGCGGACTCGCCCAACTGGAGGGAGCTCGCGCCCCCTGAAGCCCTGTCCAAGCTCAGCAAGAAGGAGACCAAGAGGCAGGAGGTCATCAATGGTGAGGAGGAGGAGGAGGAGGAGGAGGGAGACGAAGCAGCACGTGAACAGCGCCTCACGTTCCTCTTCCCTCTCAGAGCTGTTCGCCACGGAGCACGCCCACGTGCGCATGCTGAGCGTCCTGCAGATGATCTTCTCCAAGCCTCTGGAGAGGGAGGAGCTGCTGAACGGCAACGAGTTGGACGCCATCTTCCCCAACCTGGATGAGATCATTGAGATGCATTGTGTGTTTGTAGCCCCCCCCCACACTTCTGTTGTCATTGCGCGCGATAAGGATGATCTGAATGTGTGTCTGGTTGTGAGGCTGCGTGTTGTGTGTGTATCGCTTGCTGTGCAATCTTTCAACCGACTGAAAGTTCTCTCACTCTGAATCCAGACAACTTCTACGAGAACCTGAAGAAACTGCGTTTGGAGGACAACTTCATCGTCAAATCCATCAGCACCCCGGTGCTCAACAGAGTGAGTCCTCCCAATTAATGTCGCCAGCAGTTCAACACAACTGGCCAGTAGTTCGGCCACAAAACATTTATGAAAATACATTTTTATATTAGTTGCCCGGTTTTACTCCTTTTACTTCCTTTTTAGCTTTTTTGCCCTTTCGCCGTATTCTGCTCATTCGTTGCTTCTTGCTGTTAAGCCGTGTGTGTGTGTGTGTGTGTGTGTGCGCACGTGTGTGCGTTTCAGTTCGGCGGTACGGAAGGCGAGTGGTTCCAGAAGCTGACGGCTCGGTTCTGCAGCCACCAGTCCTGGGCCTTGGACCAGATCAAGAGCAGGCAGAAGAAGGACGCACGCTTCAACTCCTTCATACTGGTACCCACCACGCGCGCAGACGACACCTGGCGCTTATCGACCAGGTCACGTGACCGGCGCCGCGCGTGCACGCTCGCTGTGACTCTGTGTGTGGCTCTAATCCGCAGGAGGCCGAGAGTAAACCCCAATGCCGCAGGCTGCAGCTCAAGGACATCATTCCCATCGAGATGCAGAGGCTCACCAAGTACCCGCTGCTGCTGGAGAACATCGCCAAGAGCACAGGTGTGTGCGCGCGTGTGTGTGTGTGTGCGCGTGCCAGTCGATACTGTGATTTATGTCTTTTTGTTTGCGCTGTGAAAGACGCTGTGAGTTGTCTGTCGCTCCCCAGAGGACCCGACGGAGAAGGAGAGGATCCAGCAGAGCGCAGAGTGCTGCAAGAGGATCCTCAACCACGTCAACGAGGAGGTCAAGGAGATGGAGAACCTGTTGGTGAGAAACGGACAATCCATGATGGAGCTCCGGTCGGGAGTCACTCTGGGGCCTCTGAAGGGCTCTGCTTGTTAGACGTGGTCGGCTTCTGGTCCTTGACCTTCCTGCGCGTTTGTTCCCAGACTCTGAAGGACTACCAGCGCAAACTGGACACCTCCGGCCTCAAACCGAGCATTTCCCTCTACACAGAATACAAGGCAAGTCTCTCTCAGCGCACCGTAGGACTCGTGTTGAGCTTGTAGTTCTTTTGCTCATTCTTCTCCCGCTGTTGTTTTCCAGAACATCGACCTGACCTGCAGGAAGATGCTGTACGAAGGCCCTGTGACCTGGAGAGTCACCAAGGAGAAGGCAATCGGTAAACATCTGCTGCTCCGTGCAAACAGAGAAACACTATCACGCAATTCATTTAAATAAAAACATGTGTTATGCTGATATTCATGATATGTCATTATTCACTCAAATGGCCTTTTGTTATCGGTTTCCAAAAGGCTCAAATAAAAGTGGTTTATTTTGGGATATTGGCAAAATTAGTATGAGATATTTGTGTTTTTATTCAGCCTGGATCAACGGCTCCATAGAGCCGATAGCTACCGTTAATAACCATTAACCTGAGACAATCTAGAGCAGTGAAAAGGTGTCTCAGAGACGATGTCCCCCACCGTGTCCCAGATGTGCAGTGCGTGCTGCTCGGGGACATGCTGGTGCTCCTCCAGAAGCAGGACGACAAGATGGTGCTGAAGTGCCACAGCAAGAGCAACATGGCCGTGCAGGAGGGCAAGCAGATGCTGAGCCCCATCATCAAGCTCGACTCCGTCTTCCTGCGCGACGTGGCCACAGGTGGGACGCGCACGCCGCTCCTCCGCCTCCCTCCGCGCTGCAGACGCTTACGTCCTACGGTGACTCTCACTCTCCTGTCCCCTCAGATCGGAAGGCCTTCTATGTGATCTTCACCTGGGCCAGCGGGGCTCAGATCTACGAGCTGGTGGCTGCATCTCTGGGAGAAAAGAAACTGTAAGTGTGTAATTGGGGGGGGGCGGGTGGGGGTCGTAAGATGAATCATGTATGATTTTGTGTGTGTGTGTGTGTGCGTGTCTTCACAGCTGGACCGAGGTGATAAAGTCGACGGTGGACGATCTGAAGAAGGGAGGAGGCCTCCGGTTGACGCTGCCTCCTGGAACCGGAGGACTTCTCAGTCCCACCGCGTACGTGTGTGTGTGTGTGTCTGCGTGTGCGTGTGCGTGTGTTTAACACGCCTGTTTACCCGTCTCGTGAAAAGCTCACTCCTGTTGTCCTCGTCTCCCCGTCAGGCTGACCGCCCCTCTGAGTCCGAACGAGCACGGCGGTTTGAAAAGCAGCGGCGGTGAGACGGCGGCGCTTAACAATCCCGACACGTTTGTTATTGGTTCACGGGTGTAAACTTTAAATCCCCTGCGTGCGTCCGTAGATCCAGATAAGGACGTCTTGACCGACGACAAGCCTTCAGACCCCCGGCACAGGCTGATTGATTTCCTGTCAGACAAAGGCTTCGACTTGATTGGCCACTCCAACAGCGACCGGGACAACATGGCCAGCGGCGCTCTGGACGAAGGTGAGCGACGGCGCCTCTGGGGAGGATCCTCGCGTCCCCGTCTCTCCTCCCCCTCCCTCTAACGAGTGCTTCCCCCGTGGTAGTCATGTCCCTGAAGAGGCTGGTGGTCGGCAGCATCAGCCTATCGGACGACTCGCAGCAGGCGGAGCAGAAGCCCGGTGAAGAGACGGAGGCCTGTCCATCGATGGGTGAGCGCTCGTGTGAAGCGTTTTGAACAGAATGGTATCGCACACCTTTTTCTATGAGCGGTGAGATGGGAACAGCTAAGAAGTGACGTCATTCCATTAAAAAAAAGATGTAAGTTGTTGTTAAGCGTTCACAGGTGCACACAGGTAGACAGAGACCGGCTTCAGTTAAGCTAAGCTAACCATCTCCCAGCTTCAGCTTCATGTTTAACGCAGTGAAATGGAACTATTTTCCCATTTTGCTTATTTACCTTGACGGACGCCATCAATTTAGCTGTTCTTCATCACTTATTCATTTGGTTGTCTTTGTTCATATTACAAAATCCTGCCCAAATGAGACTTTTTTTTTCCCCCTAAATTTTACTATTGCAGTTATAAAATAGGACTTTTGAAACGTATGCAACACTTTTAGGAAGTTACGCTGTGACAGTGACGCTTCCTGGATTCTAAATCGAGTCTCTCTGTTTACAGAAGAAAGCCAGAGCATGGATAGGGGAGCAGTGGAGGAGGAAGAGAAGGAGGAGGAGGAGGAGGAGAAGAAGGAGGAAGAGGGGAAGGAGGAGGAGAACTCCTGTGAAGTCGGAGGCGCGGAGGAGGAGAAGAGCATCAGCACTCCCCTCGTGCTGACCCCGGAGAGGATGGAGGAAGTGTGCAGGAGGCTCCGCTGTCTGGAGGAAAAAATAAAGAGCTTACAGGTGAGGAGGAGACGGCGAGAGGGAGAAACCGGCAGCGTGACGGGGTGAGGCAAAGATGAGCTGCAAAGGGAGGCACACGCATTTGGGCATCAAGGATTCCAGCGAGCAGGAGTTAAGCGAGGAGCGAGCTGCGGCTCACTTTGGAAAAATGGGGCCAAAATGGCACAAAAGAGAAACTAGAGAATAGAAAACCATTTAACCACTGCTGTTATTGCTCCGCTGAAAATTGCCTGGTGAAATTGGACTTCTCTGAAAATGGCTATTATGTCTCGCGCCCTGCGATGGGATGTCAGAGACGCAGCGAGGGAGACGAGGAGAAGACGTTAAGAGGAGGAGGAGGAGGAGGAGGAGGGGGGGAGGTGAGTGTCTCTCTTCACATCCTCAGGTGATATTGATTTTGTGTGTTGCAGACTGTGGAAGAGGAGCACCACAGGCTGCAGGAGGCCCTCTCCGAGTTCTCTCTGGAGGGGGGCAACTTCCAGTGAGGCACCACCGCGCCACCTGCTGGCCACGAGGTGAGACCGCGGAGGCGTTTATAGCCAGATGATTGAAGTGATTCACAATGTGGTTGTTCGCTACACTACTACTACTAATAATAATCACATCTTTATTCCCAAAACTCCTTTTCAAAACGGTTGCGACCGGATTCACATGGGAATAAAAGAAAAAAGCATCAAAGTGCAGAGAATTCAGTCAAATACCCAACGCATGCATTCTATTTCCTTGTTATCAAAGTCCAGATAATGATGTTAAACAGAACACAGCACAGATTGTGTGTTATTCATTAAAGCAGCTGTTTGAATAGCAGAGACACGGCGATTAAATTGTGTGGGTTTTTTTTACACTTTTATACATGTTATGCCCATAAAGGGCTCTGAATGTCCTTCACATCTTTCTCATGCTGTTATCGGACTTTCTTTCTTTCAGATTTGTAGTGGTTGGGAGTGCAGGAGCAACTTTCAGGAGCTTCCCCGGAAAAGCCTGATGAAGTCCGGCCTGGACCCGTCGCTTCGTGTGTGTGTGTGTGTGTGTGTGTGTGTGTGTGTGTGTGTGTGTGTCGGTGAGCATGCTTGGTAGAGAGGGAAAAAAAGAAGAAAAAAAACTTTTAAGTGGAAGATTGTTTTTGCAGAGAAGTGCCAAAAAACCTGTAGCAATATTTTGCTGTGAGAGAGATGCAGCCTGACAAAATGTAGTGATTGTAATCTGCTGTAACACACGTACACACACACACACACACACACACACACACAGCAAAGGATACTATTAGCAGTTAGTGCAGCAGAGGACATGCCAGGTGTAGCTGGCTATAAACTATAAACAGGTGGTAGTTATTTCTACTCTATGCCAAAGTACAGAAAAGCACTCAAGTCAGAATCACACTGTTTTTGATAAATGTATTGACTCTCTTTAGTTTGGCTTCACGCATGCAGCACTCCTGCAAGAAAGTGTTTGTACGTGTGTTACAGTTTTAAATCCATGTGTGCGTCTTCGGAGGGTTGTCGCTGTTATTATGTCACACAGAGACTTTTATGAATAGTGTCCGTACAGGTGAATCCTGCTGTTAATAAGGGTTGGTATTTACCGCTTTTTATTTATTCCTCTGCTGATGAGTCGGGGAGTTGAGAGGAGGTGTTAGAGCTCTGGACCCAAAGAATAAGTAAATACAGAAGTTCTGTCTGTTCGAGAAAAGACGAAACAAAAGAGAGCAAACTTGGTATGTGTAATGAAGATCAAGGTGCAGCGACGAAGACGAAGGTCGGAGGAAGGTGGAGGGTTTCTGCAGCGGCCCATTCCCCAAATCCACAGCTCCCGATGGAAAACACAGACCTAAAATGCTTTTACGTAGCGTTCGTTTCACATGTTTTTAGCTAAAGATTCTTCCCAGGTATGAAAACTGAGCACCGCCTTTGTATTTAATTCACCAGCTGGTTGTTATTCTAATGTAATGGCCTCGCGCGCGGCAACAAAAAGACCAGACCCACTCCGCCAGTGGAACGCTAACGCAGCCACTGCTCTTCCTCCCCTCCTCCAACTCCCAACACGGGCAGCTTGAGGGGAAGGGATGTCACAGCTGTCTCTCGGATGAAGAGCGTCTTGATACCCAAACTGCTGACCTGTGATTTCGAGTGTGTCTGCGGCGCCCCGGACGGAGGACGGTTAGCGAGCACGTGATCGGACCTGTCCCAGCTGCAAAGGAAACGTCGATCACTTCCTGCTGTGCGTCCCCTCCCCCGTTGCATCAGCCATCTGTCCCTCCCCGCGTCTTCCTCGTGTAAAATGTACATGGATGTTAGCTACGTGTAGGTTTGAGCTTATTGGCTGAATCACCTTTCCCTTCTGCATAGTCTTTACTATTCGTTGATTTACTTAGGAGGGTGTTTTCTTTCTTTTTTTTGTCTTTTGTTATCTTTTGTTTATCAAGCTTCTTAATTATGTACTTTGCATTCGGCCGCGACGGTGCGAGAAACAGGACTCGCCTGTAACGCGTTAATGCATGAATGAATTTCACAATTATGCAAACAGTGTGACCGTGTTGTGTTTTCTTTGCCTTTTTGGCAATCAGGCGTCCAGCCTTCCGATGGGACACGTTAGAATTGTCCACCTGCATCGATCATCAGGTGAAACCCATGAAGACCAGCTGACAGTGAGGCTGAACTGTCCTCCTGCATTCTATATACAGATACCTAGATGTATAGAAAATGTATTTATAGTGGTGCCTTGTTACAATGATCGACTTGTTTTCCTGTTTTGTTCGGGCTGCTGTCAAATGACCAACAACAGTAAAAAGTGTTTGTGGCCCGGATGGAAAACCTGCCCTCGTGTCTATAAACCATGAATATGCAAGAACTATACTGTGTATTTGGATTTTGATCTTCTTAAATCAAGTAAGAGGCTTTTTAATGATGTATACTTAAGAAAATTGTGGTACGTTCTGTTTTTTAATTCTTCACTTTTTAAATAAATTGGGGAAATCAACTCCTGTTTGGTCATTTTATATAGTTATGAGCTAAAACTCGAGCATAAGGTTTGGTGCCCACGGCTCCTGTTTCCTTATATTCCTTTTTAAAATACAAGAAGTGAAATTAACATTTCTAAATAAATATGCAAATGTGGGACGGTCCAAGATCAGTGGAGCGTAAATCCTGACCGAGAAAAACAAGACGGCAACGTGTGTGTCGGTTCGCTGGTACTGGGATCAGTGTCCAACGTATTTTTGATCTCTGGATCAAACTTCTGTAAACGCGATGGAGACGGTCGTGAACCTTCTACTCTTTAGTTTTGTTGGTGAGTCACATGAATTCGTTTTTTTGAATGCGATGCTCTGTAGATGAAAGGATTCGTGTACAGCTCCAGTCATTTGATTAAACGAGAAAATGTGTTGAAGCTTTTTGACTCGAGTGTGGATCCGTGTACCTTTTAGCATGTTTGTATATCCCAGCTCGTATGACCCCGTGTTCTCTTTACACGCTTGGCCGTTCTGCTTCGGCGAGCCACGTCTCCTGTCAAAGCAGATGTCCCTGCGGTCGTTGCACATGTTGGTTTACATGTATTCTGCCCGTTGGTTGTACAGGTCATGCGTTGTGATAAATATAATCATCAAACGATGTGAGCAAATGTTCAATAGATGCTCAAAACACCACGCCGTGGTCTCTGCTTGCTCCGCAGTGGGTATTGCACAAGCTGAGACCCTTTGGGAGCCGGACAGGCCCTCCCTCAGGAGGCAGGTCTATGACAAAGCTGAGCTGGAATGCTGCTACCGGAGCAAAGATAACTCATCGGCACTGGCTTGGATCAAAAACACTGTCAACACAAGCCTGGGAACAATCGTCAAGCAGCTTGCAGGACATGCGGCTCAGGAGGCTCAAAGAAACGACACGGCCGCCGGCAGGTGGTGCAGCACCTTGCCCTTCGAGTCGGCTCCAGCTGAACAACTCTGGGTTCTACTGGTGTGAGCTGAATGTCAGTGGCACCAAGCTGGTCTCACATGGCACCTACCTGCAGGTCTACAGTGAGTGTTCACCAGTGGGGTGAAGGCGAGCGAGCTCTTCGCCGGTTACCACCTTCGTAAACCACAAATCCTCATAACCTGCATCCGTGCATTGCGGAGCTTGTTGCATCTCCACGCGTTCAGGATGCTCTACTTCATTTGCTTTAGGTAGAATCGCAGATGGATCAAGTTGCAGTTTTTCATACTGACATTCTGTTTTGCGTAATCTCATTTATCTCGGATGATAGCTGTGCAAACGGGTAACAACACAACTGCCAAATTGTCTGGTCTTGATGCTAGAAACTACATTTTAACACCCTTATAATTCTTTCCACATTGCACTTCAGCATTTGCTTCATTTCTCTGTCTGTGTGCCCAGAGCCGATGGAGAAGACAATAAACCTCAGTGAAAACACCAAAAACACGATCCTGACATTTGAAGGAGTCTTACTGCTGATCTGCGTGCTCGTGCCTTCTGCCAACCTTCTCCGCCAGGTCAGAAGATCCCAGTATTATGGGGAATGCTACACCATTACGCACTACCAAACAATCTTTTATTTCTAGAATGTCTCATCATGTGAACTCGGTAGAATGTGTCTTGCCCACCTCGTCTGTTGCCCCAACATACAGCTGGTAGGTTCATGGTGGTAAATTTCAATGCTTTGCCAACTTGTGTTTGCCCTGACAGTCGAGGAGACTACATCAACTGGAGAAGAAGAAAGCGGTGAAGGAAGAGGAAAACATTTATCAGGTAGACGAGTCAGACGCGTAGCACAGCGGCCATGTGATGAACTTGTGAAAGTCACGTTGCTGAACACACGAACGAAGATACGAATGAGCCGAACATCAATTTAACATGGATATGTTTCCAAGCTCATGTTTCCTTATCCAACACTTCAGGGGCTGAATCTGGACGAATGTTGGTCTGCTTATGATCAGATTGAACGCTGCCAAGCTGATGGGCCGTACCAGGACGTGGGCAACATTAGGGAGGAAGAGGAGGAGATCCAGCTGGAGAAACCCTGAAGAAAAGGCTGAAGGTTGAGAAAGGGAAGAGTGTTGAGTTGATATTTCGGGCTGCATTTTGAATGTATCGTATCCGAATAAAACTTTGTCATTCAGTTTTGTACAAAGTCTGCGTTTACAGTTGTAGCATCTGATCTGAACATAGTGTTATATCTTGCACAAATCAAGTATGTTTTCCTTCCAAATTGAAATTCAAGGACACACAGTCTAGAAAATAAAAGTATACAATTAATCTCCAATTAGTCAGCAGCTTTCAGCTTTTGTTCATTAAAAAAGATCTATATATAATGCCTGTTTTGACCTTACTGAATGATTTCTAAAGATTAAACGTTGTGCAAAAAATACATCGTCGTAATCATTTAAAGTGCCGCCATTGTCTTCAAACACAATGCAAAGTGTCTGTTGAACGTGATCTGCCTTGAATTCAAGCCAAGTAGTAGGAGGCGGACTTTTATCGACTTTACAGCGTCGCGATTGGACACTGGAGGCGGCGCAGTCACCCATTGGCTTCCTCCCTAGCGTGGGCGGGGCCATTGCGGCTGGGATGCAGGTAACGTTTAGAGAGATGACAGAGGCCGAGGGTAAACAGAGGGGAGGCGGGGGGGAACATGGCGTCCAACAGGAAGAGTGGTGGAAGCAGCCGCTTTGAGAAAAGTGTGAATGGAAGACGCTCGTCCAAACACAAAGAGGCTCCAGAGGGTGAGTGTGTTTGTACCGAAGCCTCCTCCTCCCCCGGCGCCCTTTTCTTGTTCCTCCGCTGCTCTTTTCGACGCTCCGGAGCCGTGACCTCCTGCTAGCCCGCGTTAGCTCGCGTTAGCTTCCCCCGGGTCGGTGTCAGCCGCCCGGCTCCTGTGATCACTTTGACCGCGTTACAACGAGGTCTCGCCGGCGGTGTCTGCGCGTAGACCGTTAAAAGGAGGTACGTTACCCATAAAAAGGGGTCTGGGCGACCACCTCCGCGGCCGCGTGAATGGTCACGGTGACGTCACGTGCAACGTCACCGTCCGGGGTAGTCTGACGTAGCCCTCGTAGGGGCAGTAGACTTGAACTAAATGTCTGGCCCATGCCGTATCTGTATTCACCCTGTCACGTTATGTGCCCCCCCCCAAGTTCCCCTCGCGGATTATGACAGGACTCACCTGAGCAGGTACTCCGAACACTGACAAACGGGAGGGGAGGAGGGGTGTGTGTGACGGAATGAAGCTCCGTTACACTGTAGTACTGCGCGCAAATCGACAATGCAAATGGGGTCACTGGTGAAGCCGTCATCACTGCCTGGGGGACAGTAAAGCAGGGACACATGGGGGACGAGTGGACAGCAGAGCAGGGACACATGGGGGGACGGGTGGACTGCAGAGCAGGGACGCATGGGGGACGGGTGGACAGCAGAGCAGGGACACATGGGGGGACGGGTGAACAGCCCGGGACGCCGTCGTGGATCTGCTGTTTGGACCCAAGGCACTGCTAACTGCCGGGAACCTTCCCCGAACCAACATCACGGTAGAACGGCCTCCTTGGCTTTGTTGAGAAACTCAAACCTGCCTGATGCACATTACACCTTCCTGTTCATCAATGGGGGCATTTATAGTAGGCTTATTCCTGGGTAATGGGATTAGTAGAGTTTTAACCTAATCTTACTTGTTGTGTTTCGGCCCTGAATATCCCATTCAGTTTGTCTTCCCCTGCATGCGGTGCATTGTGCGACCGCTTCCCATGTGGAGGCTCATTGTTGCCCGTTTCCTGTTGTTCCGTGTGCCGTTGTGTGTCTTTGAATGTGCTTTCGGCACTTCCTCTCTTGCCTGTGCACCGCTCAAAGGTGGCTATTTTTACACCTGTAGACACGCGGTGGAGTTCAACCTCTTAACAGTGTCTGCAGCTCTGGAGTTCCAGGAGTTCTACCTCTGTGCTGTGAAGCGGAGTTTCAACTTCAAGGAACGGCCTTCGTGTTCGAAACAGCCGTGGCAAGATGGGCTCCGTTCGCCATGCCGGCCGTAACCGTTGCGTACCCGGAATTGTAAAGATGTTTTTTTCACATTAAACAAAACATTCTGCCTTCACTCCGAGGCGTGGCACATAAAGTCTACTCTTGAGAAACACAACTCACCGTCCGTCCAAAAGAAATCAACGTAAATGAAAGTCCTCGTGGACGGGGACGGTAAGACGCAAAGTTTTGCAACATACTCGAGGAATCGCTTTTAACCTTTTAACCAAAGGCTGGCCAAGCGAAATGTCCCTTTGTGAGACCTGTTTGGACTTGAGTCGGTTCTCCTGGGTGTGTTGGTCTGTCTGCGTCTGTGCGGTTGAGGGGTCACGTCTCAGAATGCTGGAGCTCCCAGCTGTGATATCAGCCGACGAATCTAAACCTAAGGTCACATTTTTCCAGTGGAACAGACTTTTGGCGTTGCATCCGATCCTGTTTTCTTTGGGGGGGGAGCGTCCACACAGCGTCCAGCATTCATTGCCAAAAATAAGTATTTCTTAAGGGTTGACAGAGAGCACATTTCTTCTGCCTGCTCAACGAAACTCAAATGTATATGTGCACACATGCACGAGTGTCTGTTGTGTACGGGTCAACTTGCAATGAAACGTTTAAGCAACAGCTGGAAAACTGTTGATTCCTTCTCGACTGGTGTCTTGAAACAATGTTTTTCATCCATGATCGGATAATCGGATGAAAGGTCACGGGGAGAGAAGCTAATAAATAGAATAGCGCCGGGAGGAGAAAGTTAACTAGGACGGGGTGTCACCCTCCCCCCCCGCCTCCCCCCTCCCCTGTGGGAGGAGGAAAGGAAAGGACAACACAATACGTCTGAGTAGAATTGATTAGGAGTCCGACACGTCCAGTCTTGAACATGGGGCAGTGACGGACGCTGACACGGACAGAGACAAGTCAAAAAACTCATCTCCTTCCTTCCTTCCTTCCTTCCTTCTCTCTTTCCCTCATTCCCTCCTTCTTATTTTCCATGCTATCACTGCTTTCGTGGAAGAGACGAGACAGACTGGGACAGATCCTTACACTCGGATGCTGGTAAACACTTCTCCTTTTTCCAGTAGTTAGCCTGTACCGCTGTGTGTTTGCGCCGCCAGAAGCAGCCCGGCGGTTGTTTTTAAGTCGCCTCGCACTGAGAGGACTCATCGTTTCGTCTGTGATGTCGGCGCTGTTGGTTGCTGTGCGTGACTTATTAATGCCCCTTCTCATCCATCGTTAATGTGGAGAGGTACAGTCGCAAGGGCATCTCGTTGGAACACGTTTGGGTTTTGGAGTATTCGCTATTGCCCAATAAAGCAGAGGTGCTGCGGGTGCGTCATGCCTTCCCTCCAGTGGCTGCCGTTATAGTT
Organism: Apeltes quadracus; assembly: GCA_021346845.1. Lineage (NCBI taxonomy): Eukaryota > Metazoa > Chordata > Actinopteri > Perciformes > Gasterosteidae > Apeltes > Apeltes quadracus. The sequence goes on from CM037936.1 coordinate 1,256,114, forward strand.
GGCAGGCTGGCGTGTGGGGCAAAGGGCAGGTCTCCGCTGCGCCGCGCCGTGTTTGAACTCGCGAGGACGCAGTGGTCCACATCATTCGACCTTTTGCAGGGCGTCTGCATTCTGATGTTCGACCAGGGTGTGATGATGCGTGTCGTACCCACAGTCGTTTTAAATCTCGTCCAGACCGGTCGACCTGGTCCCGCTGCCTCGGCTCCACCGGTTAGTCCCTCAAGGCCACACTGCCGCTTTCCTTTTAATGCAGACGGGTGGTTGTGTATTTATAGATGGTCTTTGTGCAGGTCCTCATGTTTCCAGGTTCATGCTTTCAATGAATATTAAGCAAATGTTCCCTGCGCGGTCGGTCAACAAATCAAAGGATTGCACGCTGAATCATGAAGATTTAAATTCTATTGGTATTACAATGTTTGTATCTGCAGCGATGCATAGTCTGTTGCTTCATTCCTGTGACACTAAATGCTTCATTAGAGCCTTTTCTCCACTTGTGGAACGTCAAGAAGGGATCGGTTGTCAGTCATTGAATTGATAATTGATAACGGTTGATAATGACCCGTTCGTTTACTGATCATAATCCGAGGTTCTGAATGTCGAAACGTAAATTCAGGTTTTTCCTCAAAGTCACGGGACGGGTTTGTCAGAATGTTGTTTTCACACACTTGAGTCGATGTGAAATCAGCATATTCCGAGCTTCTTTATTTAGCTGCGGGGAAATACATAGGACTTTATATTGTACTGTCCTAGGGGAAGGCCCCTACGCTTGCAGAGGGTTCAGCCTGGTCTCGCTGGTGACGTCGGCCACACAAACACACACAGGGTTTCCATTCAAAACAATATTTCAGTAGAAGTGTCTGTTCACCTTCTAGCACGCAAAGGCAAAATGCACAAGAGGAAAACCTACTCGGCTGACCTCTTTCTTTTAAAAATGTGCTTCAGCCCTGAAGTGAACTAACGAGCCTCCACAAGGAGGAGATGATGATGATGATGATGATGATGTTCCTTCTGTTTGCAAACCCGAAGCAACTTTCACTTCCACGAGGAAGGGCTTCATTTCCGTCTCTCAGCGCGCCTGCCACCCTGAACAGTAAGCACCTGCTCGTTCTCAGCCGTTGTGTCTCGGGTGACTTGGCAGACGAGCTCAGGCCTCCCGGGGGTGGGGGGGGGGGGGGGGGGGGGGGGGGGGTCCGATGGGGACACGGACAGCATCAGGGGTGCACGGACTGCACTGTGTACCTCCCTCTGGGACTCTTATGTGACTGTTCAGTGTGTGACTAATCTGTGTCCCCCCCCCCTGTCTCATCCCCCTGCCCCCCTCCCAGCAGGACGACGTTACTACTCTTACTGTTCTGTGCATGTCTGCCTGGATCTCGGCGGCTTAGCCGGGCTTTACATCGTTTAATTGCTTAACTGTTTCAATCAATGAACTTCCACACGTCAGGCCGCGGGGGGGTGGGGGGGGGGGAATAGTTGAACAGGAGAAAGGGAACGTTATGTGGGACGCATCCCACTTTGTACGGCGTCTACACGTAAAGAATAATAAGAGCCTCATGCGTAACGATCTCTCGTTCTCTCTCAGTGATGGACACCAAGGCCGTGTTTGAGGCCCTGTACGGCGTCTGCGAGGAGAACGCCGCCTTCTTCTCTGGAGGCTCCAAGGGGTCGCCGGGGGACGCGGCCCAGCGGCTCGTGGACACCATGGTCCTCATCCAAGGACACGCTCACAACCTGGAGCCCGTCGTCACCGGCTTCGCCGCCGTTTACCATCATTTTGACTTCGACCCCCACATACCGGCCAACGGCTACCGCTCGCTGGTCAAGGTAAGCTGGGGGGGGGGGGGGGGTGTTTAGTGTGCATCGCTCGGTCTGTGTTCTCGTTTCAGGGGAGTCCAGCCGTGAGAGTAATGTGCCCCCGTACGGCAGCGGGCTCGCATCCATATTCTCCCAACGGTGTGAGAAACGGCTCGGCGGCGCCGCTTGATATCGCTTTGTTTCAAGGGCAGTCCATTTGTTTTACAGATTGATTTTATGCTGCAAATCAGGTTGGATGAATTCCTCCAGCTGCGGAATATCTACCCCTGCTGTACCCGGGGTACTTTCTGCAGTTATTGATGAAACATCATGACCTTCAGTGGCTGCAGTGTAGCAGAGCAGCTGATGAATGCGGCCTGAAGCCTTCTCGTTCCCACTGTGGTACTGGGACTAATCTGTAGGATCCTGCAGCTTCAGCAGGCCTTTCGCATCCTCTCTTACCAGCACGCTGTCTCGCATTGTTCAGGCTGACCACCCTAATCTAGATTACCATTTAAGCAGACCCAGTGGACATTGCTCTTTAAGGCTTTGTATTCAACATGAATACACATCCTGCAGTGTATCAATCATGTTCTCCTAGAATTCGATAAGATGCAAAGTGTTATTGTTGCATTCTTTTTCCCTTTTTTCAGGTGGTGCGCTGCTGCCTTCTCCACATCATCCAGAAGGGGCGCTACATCACCGCCAACCGCCGCAGCATCTTCTTCCGGGTGGCTCACAACGCGAAGGAGATGGAGGCCTACTGCAACGCTCTGTGCCAGCTGCGCGCGCTGCTCTACCTGGCTCAGCGCATGCTCCACGACAACAGCCACGGCAACCTCTTCTTCCAGGACGAGAGCGGCCTGAGCGAGAGCTTCGTCCGCGAGTACTCGTCGATGCACAAGGGCTGCTTCTACGGCCGCTGCCTCGGCTTTCAGGTGAGGCGAGGCGGTGGGGTGGCTGGGAAACGGCTAACCATTAGCTATTAGGCCTCCTTGTGGAGCTGAAGTAGAGCGGCTCAACGCCCCTCACAGGGAGTAAAGGATGAAATAATGTCCAAGACTGACGTTCTGTTGTTTGTCTATATTTCTCTTGACGAACGGCTGCGGTATTAATTCTGCGTAGCGTCTCGTTATTAATTGTAAAGTGGATGAGAGTGTTTGAGTGCGTTTTTATTTATTTTCTCCTCCAGTTCAGTCCAGCCATTCGGCCGTGTCTGCAGACCCTCGCCATTGGCCTCGTGGCCTTCGGAGAAAACTACAAACGCCATCAGTCTGGAATAGGTTTGCATCTTCTTTTTGCTCATCGTGCCGTCCCTTAATTGTCAGTCACAGGTCGCACTTTCATCCTTTGGAGTCTTGAGGGCCGGCTGGTGTGCTTCTTCTATATTTCATAATGTTTGAAAACAAACACACTGTTATGTACAGAGGCAAAGATTGGAAGAACAAGCGCCGTCTCTCACACACACACACACACGCGTAAATGTTTAACACTCAAGAAGGAATCATTGGACTCTCATGGTTTCTTGTGCTCTATGCTGCCCCCAGTGGAGGTAGGAGGCATTGCACCGTATGGTGAGTGTACTGCAACATCTTACCCCTTCACCATCGTCCTCTGTAGTGAGCGCAGGCTGCGTGAACAAGTTGCTTCCTTCCTACAGCTCCTCAGCGGCTTTAGCTGTATTTTAGTTTGATAGAAGTCCGAGTGGTACAGTCATCGTAGCTGGAAGAGCAACTGCTTCCATTTCAGCCCCCCCCTTTTCCGCTCAGCTTTAATTTCTTGCAGAGGAATTAAAAGCAAGACCTGATTTGATTGCAACACCGTGATGAATTGCTTTGGTTTTCAACATTTGCACAGCAGATGTGAGACATCTGTGTGAAGATAAGATGTGCGATATCGATATAGTGCTGTGATGCTTTTCTTGACCTGCCTCTCCTTCTATCCCTCCATCTTTTCCATTTTCTACAGTTACTTACTGCACTTTGATTTGTCCCTGTTGTCTCTCCTCCGTTTCTGTCTTTGTGACATTGTTGTTTTCCACACACATTCCTCTCCCGTTGATTATCTCCTTCTCGCCCCCCCCAGGCGTCGCAGCCAGCTCCATCTTCACCTCGGGGAAGTACGCCATCGACCCAGAGTTGAGGGGGGCAGAATTTGAACGCATTACCCAGAACCTGGACGTCCATTTCTGGAAGAGCTTCTGGAACATCACTGAGACCGAAGTCCTGTCTGTGAGTAGACGGCACACGGAAAAGTAGTTTTATTTAAAAGCTGTATCAATAGCATTTGACTTTCTTCGAGCAAAGGGACTTTTAATAAAAAAGGATGTTGATTTATTCAACTGGTCTCGTTTCTCTGCGGTAGCCTGACTCGCTCTCTAACCTGTATCTCTCTCTCTCTCGCTCTCTCTCTCTCTCCAGGGTCTTGCTAGTATGACGTCCACGCAGGTCAAGGTGAACCGCGCTCTCTCCGTGCCCCCCCTGTCCTTTGACCTCCCCCTGATGGCCGACCACACGGCATCTGTAACCATCGCTCCACCGTCCGCGCACGTCGGCCCTGCTCCGGTTCAGATGAGGCTCATCTCCTATGACCTGCGTGAAGGACAGGTATGAAAATAAAAAACGTTTTGACTGACCTAGTTTTCCGCTGAGACTTAATCCCCTTCATTATCTCACTCTTTTTCTCCATCATAGGTATGGCTTTAAATCCCCCCCCCCACCCTAAAATCCCACTGCAACCCCAAAACGTCTTCTTATTTATAAACTGTGAAACACAAGCCTGCATCAGCAAAAGCCACAAGCACCAAACCTCCTTGTTTGGGTTAATGAATGGGAATTGGTGTGCGTTCCTGCTGGCTCGGAAGGGGGGGGGGGGAGGGGTGTCTGCAGGAAAGCTTGTTAATCCTCCCCTCAAAGGGGCTCTGTTTCCAACACCAGCAATAAAATGTATTCACAGTGAAAACGAGGCTCTGTTTCCAGTTCCCACAGTCGCGGGCAGCTGTCATACTGATGGCCCCCCCCCCCCCCCCTCCTCCCTCCCTTCCTCCCCCCTCCTCCCCCATCTGTCATCGGTTACTGTTCATTCTCACTTCTCTTAGTTGTAATTCTCTTCGTTAATTCCCGTCTGCAGGACAGCGAGGCCCTGCTGTCTCTCGCTCGCTCTGAGGGTGGCGCCATCTCCCTGTCGCTGGGGCTGAAGACGAAGCGCCTCCCCTCGTCTCCCTGCCTCCTGGTCCACTTCCACGGGGGAGGATTCGTGGCCCAGACCTCCAAGTCACACGAGGTGAGGCGGCGCCCCGAGATTCCCCCGCTACCCAGATGCATCCAGATGCTGTCGACCCCACAGCTCCACCATTGAAACCTGCACATTATTATAAGTGCTCAAGGTCTCATCTTTCAGGGGATCATTATTGGAAATGGTCAAATCTTTTTTGTCTTACTTTCTAAGTGAGGACATTAAAGGGCTACGTTCACTTTTTTGTATTAATCCCTGAACGTGTTGGTATGTTACAGCATAAAAATCCATTCCTTCTTTACTGGTAAAGTGCAAAAATGCCTTTAATCTTTCTGGCACATCATCTCTCTTTTTTTATCTTTATAGAGAACCTTGTGTCCTAAATCAAAAAAACAGCGCTTTGTCTTCGTGTCCTCAGTCATGTTGGATGTGTTTGGTCTTCATTCCATTAAACAGTGTGTGGTCTGCTCATGTCCATGCAGTCTTTATGTGGCATCAGGCTGATTTAAGCTCCTGGATTCAGGCGTTTTTCCATCATAGCAACCGGAGGCGGGACTCAACCCGGCTGTCGTGTTGCATTAAAGAGAAGACGAGGATTCCCAGGGGTTTCTAATGATAGACTTCTCTGACTAGCCCACATGTCCTTTTACATTGTTAACATTCCCTGTCTTATTTGGTCATTATAATCCCAAACCGTTCCTAACATTACCAGATGCCTTCTGCTCTCTTAATCCCGGAGGCCAAACCAAGAAGGATGGTAAAGAGCAGCATGAAGTTTCTCCCAAAGAGGAGGGGAGGGGAAGGGGAGGGGAGGGGGGGGGGCAGGCAGGCTTGTCCTTTGTACAAGTCACATGTCCTGTGTCCTTGCCTCAGCTGTCTTTTGGGTGAGATAGACTCCAGTGGCAGGAGCTTGTGGTGCTGTCAGGGCCCAATTATGCTGAGCAACTTGGACACACACACACACACACACACACACACAAAATCCCAGTAGAGGTATAAACTGTCTGAGAGTGAGTGGGACTGCAGCTCCCAGTAATCCATGCTTTGAGAACAGACTTTCTGAATCAGGGGCTTTTGTGAATAGTGTGTGTGTGTGTATGTGCGTGTGTGTGTGCGACATAAGTTCCCTGAGTCATCATGTAAAATGAACCAGCCTGAAAAAAAAAATGTTGGGATCCCTTTTCAGCCTTCTTATGCAGGCAGGTGAAGGGTCTGACTGACACACCTGTCCATGGACGCATACACTAACACCCGCTGTCAAACATGGCTGTTTACACGCGCACGCGCACATGCACTGTGCTTTTCCTTTCACAAGCAGTGCTGTCATGACTTCTCAAAGGTGTTGGAAGATGATAAGGACTTTGCAGGAGGGGATGTTTTTTCTTTCTTCATTTCCTCCATATGGAGTTTGGAGGCCTTTTCAAGGCCGCTGCATTGCAGTTGGGACGTAAAGCCCTCGCCTGCACAACACGCTCTATTGTGGAGTGTTGGTTTTTTTAGACTATCCCTGTAGAGCCACGCTGTTTTTCTCCTTCAAACAAGGACATGTGACACCTTTTTGTTATTGCTGTGTGAGAAGGTGACTGTCTAGACAGCAAACCAGACAGCAGGCCGATGACTTCAGAGGGACATATAAACCTTTTATCCTTTCTTATCGTCTCTCGCTCGCTCGTCTCCGCCGCCTGGCTTCCTGCCTTCCTATTGGTGCTGTGTCTTAAATTTACCAACGGGAAATATTTTCACTGTCAAACTGTTTAATCCATTCATAAAGCCCCTCCCTTCTGTCCGCTGCAGCCGTATCTGAAGAGCTGGTCCCAGGACCTTGGCGTCCCCATACTGTCGGTGGACTACTCTCTGGCCCCCGAGGCCCCCTTCCCGAGGGCCCTGGAGGAGTGTTTCTACGCCTACTGCTGGGCTCTGAGGAACCACCACCTGCTGGGTACGTGCACACCTCCCACCACCTGGGTTTACCAAAGGCCTACACCTGCGCAGCACGTAGTCCTCCACTCTACACGTGGCTCTGCCTGACAGTGACAGTGCTTTGACCGTGCTTTTTCTTCATGTAGCCTCAGAAAAGGCTTGATTTAATCTCTTTAATGCTTCTCGAACGGCGCTGTATTTTACAAACGTGGACTAACGAGGTTTTGGTGGTCAACGGCCGGGTTAACTGAAGTGATGTCATCCCGGACAGACGGAAGTGTAAACAGAAACGTGCCTTTTTGCGGAGGCTTACTGAACAGCAGTTCTACTTCTTCTTCGTCTGTGTTTTCCCATTTTTATTTTGCGTCACCTCCTGTTATAAACTCCCTGTTTATTTTTATTTCTAAATATAAATTCTCCAGGTTGGACCGGAGAAAAGGTGTGCCTGGCTGGTGACAGCGCGGGAGGCAACTTGTGTTTGACGACGACCATGCGAGCCGCTGCCTTTGGTGTGCGGATGCCAGATGGCATCGTCGCAGTCTACCCGGCAACCCTGCTGACCGCCTACGCGTCGCCGTCCCGTCTGCTCACACTTATGGATCCCCTGCTGCCGCTCAGCGTGCTCTCCAGGTGTCTCAGCGCCTACGCAGGTAAGAGGGTTTGTTTGTTTGTTTGTGTGGGTGCCTCTGAAAGGGAATCTTTTTAGTGGAAAAAAGTCAGAAAATATTAGGGTGGGGAATAAATGTTAAAAAAACGTTTTGATAAAAAGTCATGGAAATAGAAGTAAAAAAAAAAGGTAAAAAAATTGCTGTTAAAAAAAAACTAATATTGAAAAGATCAATACAAAAATGGGGTCAATGTTGATTTCAAATGGTGATTTGCAAATGTCAAAAAACATATTTATAAAAGAACTCGTGGAAAATGAAAAATTAACTCAAAAAATATTTCTACAGAATATGTATTACTGGAAAAATAAGTAAGGAATTGGGTCAATTTTCATTCTCATATTTCGACCGAAATCTGGGAATTTTTTGGGGGTTTGAAAAACGTTTTGAAAATGTCATTGAATTGATGTCATAAGAGAATCAACCAATGTCAGCACGCCCAGTCTGTTTTTAGTTTTATGGCTGTCACCAGTTCTTGCTGTTGTACACAGCGTGAATAACAAAATACATGAATCCATGAACTTATTAGCATATAGATTGTTTGTCATGTTTTGTCATCGATGGAACTTTCTGGTCTTCTGATGAATTGTCTTAGAAAGTGGAGGGTTTGGCCAAGTAACTGAACGACCGCAGCAGTGACTTTCTGTCAGCACCACGCGCCGCTTCACCCCGCCGTTACGCCTTTCCTATTTCTTTCCTCCCATGTGCTTTTGTTGCTCGTTCATGCTCTTCAAGCGTAGCAATAAAAACCCCCTCACATCTCACTTGTTCTGTCTTTCCCTCGTACGTCTTCCTCTCGTGTCTCCTGCTGGCAGGCAACGAGCCGCGGGAAGAGGCGCAGGTGGAGAAAGCGAGCGCGCTCAGCCTGGTGAGGAGAGATACGGCCCTGCTGCTCAGGGACGTGCGACAGGGAGCCTCCAACTGGATCCGCTCGCTGCTGGACTCCAGCGCAGCCCCGCCCCCCCCCGGCGAGGCCGGAGAGAAGCCGCCGGGAGCCACCGGTACGCCGGCTGCCTTTTGATCACATCTCTGTGCGCACGTCTTCAGCGTCTTCCCCACACCGCTCTGTGAGAGCATCAGCTGTTCATAAGTTAATTTACGGCCCAAATGGAGGAGATTATTGAGATGGATCCCCTTCATTCAGCCTTCAACTAATCAATTATCGCTCTGGCTCACCTTGTTGCGCAACACTCCTGTAGCCCATTCGTATCAATTCACCTGTTTCGAGCAGCAGGGCTTTGACAGTAATTATTAATTGTAGGCAACGAGAGATTGTGTACAATTTGCGAACCCTTCCCTTGTCCTCCAGCTGCCATTGAGCCTGATTCGGTATCCGTGACACGTCATTGCTATCTGTGTTTATTCATTTTTGATAGACACAGTGAGGAAGAGCATTTCCGAGGCGTGCTTCTCTTCTCCTCACGCCGACCCCCCCGTCGTCGCCGCCGATGCCTCAGAGTTCCTCTCCAGGAAATTATCTTTGAGGAGCCGGACCTGCCAGGACTTGGGATCCAACAACCACTCTGCTTCTCACGGCGCGCCGCTGCTCTCTGAACACGCGGTACGTCGCCCTTCAGCTCTTATCTGGAGGAAATGAACAGCATTGGGGACTTTAGTTTGAAGGAACACTTGGCTGTTATCGCATCTCCTCTGTTGGATGAGATCTGTATTTCAGTGATAATTGCTGTGCCATTGCAGAGGAGAAAACGCACCAGCTACGTCTGCTTTCATGCAGCTTGCCTTTCAAAATGATGCCGCAACCAGCTTCAAAGAGGCTGAGCACTTTATCAGCGTGCACATATTTTGGCCCTGTATAATACAATGTTGTATACCCTGCAGTGCATGTCGATGAACTCTGCTGAGATTAAGTCTCCCGTGCCTCATAAACGGATCTGGCTATAAAATGCTGACCGAATATCAAAGCTTTTCTGGTTGCACGGCTACCAGCAGATTATCTCTGCATGTATTTTCACACCAGCAGAGTGGATTAGTGGCCTGGGAGGGAAATAATGAATAAGGGTGACGCAGGATTTTAAATATGCTTTTTCCTCCCTAAATTGAGATTGTGCAGCAAAGGCTGAGGCAGCGAGCCAAAGTTTTAAGAAGATTCAAGGACAAAGGGCCGTTTGTGTATTTGGGATGAAGTTTGCCTTTTCCTTTCTTCTTACCTCCTTGACTTTACCGTCTCGGCGTTGTCTATCCTGAATCCTTTCTCGTCTCCTCTTTTTGTAGCCGGAAGATGTGAATTTCTTCTTCTCCAAGGAGGCAGATCCCTCAATGTCCAGGGACCTGTTTTCAGTGGCCATACCGCCCCCTGCTGGGCAGGAGGGATCGGAGTTCCCCCTGGGGTTCGAGCCGCTGCGCTCGGAGCAGCTGTCCGAGATGACGATGCAGAGCTCTCCCGTCGTCAAGGACCCGTTCTGCTCTCCCCTGCTCGCCCCCGACAGCATGCTGAGAGGGCTGCCGCCGGTTCACCTCGTGGTGAGTCGCAGCACCAGCTGGAGTGCCGGACACGACGCCGACGCCCTGCTTGACTCGTATGATAGTTGAATACACCCGGTTCGGCGGCGGCCAGCTTAAGTCAACGAGCGTTTGAGCCGCTCAGAATGTCCACGTTTGCTTGCTCGCGTGAGCCTCTCCAAGGAAGCTGATGGTTGCGTTCCTTCAAGTTCAGCAGATGTGCTGTCCTTGGTGCTGATTTGAAATCGTCCAGAGTGAGACAGCGAGATTGTAAGGAAAGTGGGGACAAAAGGCTCCCTTGTCTTCAGCCCTTAATGTGTCTGAAGTAATGGTTGTTCTTTTCTCCGCCCTCAGGCCTGTGCGCTGGACCCCATGCTGGACGACTCTGTGATGTTTGCCAAGCGCCTGAGGAGCGTGGACCAGCCCGTCACTCTGTGCGTGGTGGACGACCTCCCCCACGGCTTCCTCAGCCTGTCGCAGGTCTGCAGGGAGACCAAGGAGGCGGCCGACGTCTGCGTGGAGAGAATCCGCGCCGTCTTCACCCAGGAGGACACGCCCCCGGAGCCACGCAAGCACCGCAAGCTGGCGCGGACCGACAGGGGCGCGTCGGCCTCCCCTCCCCCGGCCGGCCCCGTCGAGGGAGGGGAGCTCGCCGTCGGGAGTTCTGATGGGGAGGGCGCAGCCGGCTGGGCCGCGGCGAACTGTACAGGCGCTGTTGGTGTTGTGCCCTAAATATTGTTCGGATAAAAAAACGCAGTTGACTCTTGGCGTGAAGGGAGGAATAAGGTGGAAGGAGGGAAGGAGGGACGGAGGGAGGGGGTGAGGCAGGGAGGGGGTGAGACCCGTGGCCGGACAAAAAATTAACCGCCTACAAAAGACAATCGCATTTTAGAATAAAAAATGTAATCAAGCAACTACTTGTATCAAAGAGCAGCACTCGCCCACACGCCCGACGGAGTTGCAGTCGGGCATAACGAGGCGCATGAGATACTTGAGACGCGGCCCGAATGGGTGATTCATCTCAGCCGAGGCAGAAAGTAGAAGGCCCACTCTGTGCTTACGGCGCCATCCCCGTCCTTCAGGGCGCCGCTCTAAATCACACCTAATAGCCTCACGCTGCGTTCTGCATCGGCCCGGTTTGGAAGTCGACGCTGCTCATTCTGAGAGGAGAAACTCTGTCGAGTCTCCTAAATCAGATTACAACGCTGAAGCGGCACCGACTGGATTTACTGACTATTTGTCTATGCAGTTTATGCTCTATTTCTGTATTTAAATCCTTCAGGGTTGTGCTGTTGGTAATCGTTTGCTTTGTTCTTATATTTACCTCGCTGGAACTCAAATGCTCCTCAGTACTGCACACTGATGGGGGGGGCAAGGTGCCCGTCTAGATCTAATTAACAGCTACAGTGGTGTTTGTGCTGATACACGATACTAAGAGTAAAATGTCAGCCCCATCGTTATACGTCTTTATAAGAGCGAGCATTGATGCCACATGTTTAAATTTAAAGTAGCCCCTTTGTAAAGTCCTATGGGTGCACCTGAGGTGTCAAAGGGACACCTCCCTCTTTGGACTAGATGCTTTTTATTTATTCTATTTATTTCCTCCCAACACCACATTTCAGGATTCCGCTGAAGCTCCGCGCGCGAAATCCTTCCCCCGGAGAACAGCGGCGCTTTAAGTTATGCTGCGGGATTAAAGCTCGCCGCACTATTTCTGTCAGATTGATGGAGAGAAGCACCGGCGCGCAGAGGAAGAGGGTAACGCTCTCATCCTCACGCAACACAGCAGCACTTTGTCGTTCGGTGCGTTCGGAGCTCGTGAACCGATCCAGAAAACTACGTTATATAAACTTTAATATGTGAGCTATTTGCTCATTGAACTCCGTATGCCTCTTTCCCATGATGCACCAGGCTCACCTGGTATTCACACAGTGTTACTTTGTTTTCCACATTCCTGGCACTGGTGGAGTTTTGCAGATGCATTTTGCAGACTTGTGTTGAGGACCAATCGGTGTCGTTTTAATTAGTGCTGCTGCGTTTTCCATCTGCGGTGCAGCCTGTTTTCTTTGAATGTCCCTGCGAGCGTGACGCTTGTGCAGCACACAACAACAGCTTTACTCTTTTAAAAGCTCTTCTCACTTGAGTTTTTTTTTTTGTTTTTGTTTCGTTGCCTCGGGCTGCTCTCGTTCAGAGCGAACTGCCTCCACATTTCCAGCAAAGCTGCGCAGAAACTCACCAGCACGACTCTCGGGCAGAGTCTCCTCAGTCGGAAACGCCGTGACGCCGTTCGTTGTGGCGCAGCGCGTTCCGATCACCTTGAGGTCGGAGGTCATCGTTGGCGTAGCGGCCTGTACCTCCACCTCCTGTTTGCTGACGCCGAACACTCGTTAGCCAAAGGCTGCAGCAACGGATGCGCTGCTGTTACCGTTTCCTGTTTGTTGTTATCGGTCGTCAATAAGAAGCGCGGGTTCCGGTCCCAGCGCCATATGCAAAGATGTCATTCTGACGTAGAATAGAAGCCTTTAAAAAACTGAAATCAAGCCATAGACCTCACAAAGATGTTTTAATGTTTACTTTTGTACGTTTCATTTAAGTGCAAACCTGTGAATACGAGAAGACTGTTAAAAGTAAAACGGTATATGATTCATGTAGCTATTTTTACTTTTGATTGATTACAGATGGATTGATTTGTCTTTCTGTGTTGGTTTTTATTGGAATAAATATAAATGTATTCTCCCATGAAGCTGCTGTTTGTGAATCGACTCTTTCATCGCATTGATCCACCTGAAGGTTGTGTGTGTGTGTGTGTGTGTGTGCACGCGCGCGTCGGGCATCGTCTGTCTCCGGGACGCTTCGTCACGTCACAGCCGCGTGACCTGATGGAAATGTGATTTTAATCGGCCACAGTATTTTTAATGTGCGGACGTGTCGCATTCTCAAAGCACGAGCAGAACCGGGAACGAGCACTCTGTTCTTCTCCAAACGTACGCGCGCGCACACACACACACACACACACACACACACACACACACACACACACAGCTTCAAGCTGCTGCAGGGGCCCCCAAAATGCACTGACGCGACCGCCGTGAACGCGCCCAGGTCCTCTCGCGCCGTGCCCGAGCCGTTCCTCCGCGCGCGCTCCCGCCCAGAGGCAGCTTGCGGGGAGCGCGCAGAGCAGACGAGCGACGGCGCGCAGAGGGGAAGATGGAGGTGCGGGTCGGGGAGACACTGCTGTGTCTGTCGGTGCTGTCCGGCGTCTTCTTCGTGGATCCCGTCCTCGGGAAATACGTCAAAGGCCTCGTGAACACCAAAGAGGTGAGCGGTCGCGTCTCTCCGCGCGTCGAGTCCGTTGCCCCCGCGTCCCCGCTCGCGCCAGGTGTCCCCGCGGCGCGCGTACGGAGACGCTTTCACCAATTCTCCGTTAAGTTGCCGCATGAGACGCTTTCGACCGGCTCTGCCATTGACGCTGCGCGCGCCTCACGTGTGGCGTATGTTTGACCCGTCGGGGTAGTCTTTTTACCCCCCCCTTACCCCCTCCCCCCTAATCGAGCCCCCGGCAGCTCCCGCTGCCTGCGTGTAGGTCTCAGCGGGTCTGATTCAGTTACAGGTGTGCGTCACGTGGCTGCTGGCGCGCATCGATGGCCGTTTTATCCCAGCGAAACGGGCTCTGACCCCCCCGCATCGTTATTATCAGTGTTAGTATCCAGCTTCAGAGCGTCCTCTCTGACCTCTGACCTCCGAAGTGGTAACTGCTGATCCGCATCACCCGTTTGTGGATCGTCTTCTAAATGCAGGAGGTCGGAGCAGTGAGGTCTGTTCAGTGTGAGAGGTCATCTGCGCCTCCAGATACCCGGCTGTTAATGACAAACTCCAGACGCAGTGATGCAGAACTGTTCCCCACATCCATTGTTTCCAATGAGAGAAACGTAAAGAACAGCTGATGAGTCATAGTTGAATCACTAACTCACACAGTGGATTTCAGTCCCCCCCCCCCCACCCCCCCATAGGGGTTTAGCTCCTGGTGGGATGTGCTGCAGAAAAAGGGCCCTCAGACCCTCATGTGTGTCGTGGGCCACAGACTCCATTGTTGCCAAGACGCCACTTGGCAGCAGAGAAGGCCTCTAGAGTCTTCCCCTCCGAGCGCCAGCCTCCAGCATGTCCCCTGCGCTTCGCCGTAATCCACCGAAACGCCGGAGTGCTGCGACGTGTCGGTGGCGTCGCCGACCTTCCCTGAACTTCAACTACATAGAATTGTTAAAAAAAAATAGAAGAACCTGTAAGAGGCCTGTAAGAAGTAAGAGGCTGAAGTCGGCGGTTTAAGGCGACGGGGGTCTGAATGGGGGATTTGAACAAGTGGCACTCGTCCATCCATCACTGCTGATGCCACGTCCTTGGGCAGAGCGCTGGATCTGCTCAGTGGGGGGGGCAATAGGTTGCACTCTGTGTGTGTGAGGGAGAGAGACTCCAGCTCCAGAGTCCTCTGCAGTCATAAGCATTTAGTTTTAGTCGGCTTGCTGTGTAAAGCTCAAATAAATGGTTTTACACAAAAGTGCGGTGCACTTCCACTGGATTGTAGGACGCTACGAAAGGAGGATATCATTGTGGGACGAGGGGGTTGTTTCCTTGGGGTCTCGTTTTGCCCAATGAACACTCAAAATATATAATATTATAAAAGAAGTCAAACGATATTGATAGCAATGATAATAATAATTGCATCAAGTGACACCAGGAAACACCTGCGTGACATTTCAATGGAGTGTTTTATATCAGTCAGGCTCGTATGTTCTTGACCCACTAACCCGACTCCAAAGAAATGTGCTTCCTCTCAGATGGACTCACGCATGCACACACCCACGTGCACACGCACACACACACGCACTTTGTAATGGAGCACATGGAAACAGCCGAGCTGAAGGCAGATTTTCTGGCCCGCCGGGATAAACGCAGAGGAGCCGAGGCGCCATCGCAGCAGATCGGTCCAGCTTTCTTCTGCTCGGTGTTTGGAATCAGGCCTGTGCAGGCGGATCTGGGACAGGGACACAAGCCGTGCGCTGCTTCGTGTTTCCTCTGGGACACGTCAGCTTTCTGAAAACCGACATTTTCAATGATTCAGCCTCGCTCTTTGTTACTCCTGGGAATTGAGTTTTGGGGTTTAGAAATTTATGAAAAATGAGACTATTGAGGTCAACAGTTAATGGAAATATGCAGATTAGACCAGAAAGGTCTTTTGTCTTTGGAAATGAATGAAAATCAACACGGCCCTTGAAAGTTTCCTAAACTAAAAATCTCAGCGTCCTATTGATGGAAACCATCATCCCACCCTGAGGGGAACCATGTGATGGATGGTGGAAATATAACAAAGGATTTCTGGTCTTTCCTTAAAAAAAACAAAAGTTTTACGTTCTTAAATTTCTGCAAACGTTGCTTTTTTCAGTCACGCCACAATCCTGCAGGTGTACAATTTCCAACTCAATCAGTTCAGCTGCATCATTATTTAATGGGACCATGTGATTGGATACAGGCCCCATGCGTGTGCGCGTGCACGTGCTTTAACCCTGAGCGACGCAGCGGCTGCGTGTTTGTGTTTGTCGCTGTGCGTTTATGTGTCCCAGCGCTGTGGAACCCTGACTAATGAATCATTGAGAAGTCCGGGGGGGCGTGGGGGGGGGGGGGGGGGGGGTCGACTAGATGATTGGTAATTAATCGTTAATGAGGCTTAGAAAGCAAACAGTGATCCGCAGAGAAAGAAGCGAAAAGACCGAAAGATGAAAGCAGAGAGACACCAGAGAGACGGGGGCCGCTGGACTGGCCGGATACTGCATCAAGGCATGTCACTTGATTAATGGCACACACACACGGAGACACGCACACGCACACACACACACACACGCACAGTGGGAGAGGTGGCTGAGTGATTCTGCATCACGATGCAGCGGCCGTAGGGGAATAAGAAGACACCTCATCCGCTGTGGTCGTTCTCCTGGGCTCGGTTCCTGCTCTCCACTGACGCTGTAACACACACGCACGCACACACGCACACACACACACACACACACACACACACACACACACTCTCTCTCGCTGAGCTACACCAGGCGCTTTCTACACATCAGAGTCTCAGGGACGGTTCCTTTATATGTGCAACAACAAGTGTGCGGAGTAACGTATGAAAAGGCCCCTTGAGTCGTCCTCGGTTCGGATTCTTCTGCAGCGTGTTGCTCACCTCTGCTTGAGCACGCTGGCTCGCGTTGCATTGTGGGAAATAAGGAGCCAGCGGAGAACAAATACAGAATGAAGAGGATGTCTTTGGTTTAGATCTGTCGTTTCTTAAACATCTTAATGCCCAATGAACGAGGTTTAAATTGAACTCTCCATTTTAAATCTATTTGCCTGAAAGTGATTATTGCAGATTATTTTCTCAATTACCTGCTTGAATGATTCACTTAATGTCACACGGCGGTGAAGAAATCGCATTAATATGTGCGAGAAACGGAGGCGAGTCGATGGACCATTCGGTTGATCCAACGTTGTTCCGGGTCCAGCTGGCTGTTTCTGAAGGGACGCCGTCAGGTGGCACGTTGATGTCCATTTCCCACAATGCCGCGGGGTGTCAGTGTGCTTTCTAATGTTGGATCAACTTCCTGTCGCTTTATCCATCAGCTGTTATCGCTTTACGTGACGTACAGAGAGAACATGCGTGTGCGTGAGATGACCAGCTTGGTCTGTTGATGTTTCCATGGCAGCTGTGTGTGTGTGTGTGTGTGTGTGTGTGTGTGAGACAGATGTTTGTGGGGGATTCTGTGACTGCGTCCAACAAGGGGGTCTTTTATAGCATGTGCTGAGTTAAATGATCCCTCCCCCCCCCTTCCCTCCACCCTCCAGGGTTTCATCTCTGGGTCAGCGCTCCCCTCTGCCGCCACCCGGTTGTCATGGTCACGGCCTTAAGCGTCGCCCGGGACAACGCAGAGAGGTGCGAGCGAGCCTCGAGCTTCAGCGACTTTTGGAGCGCGCCATGAATTCTAAAGGGGGGGAAACGTGGCTGTGGTGCACGTGGAGAGCAGGGGCGTGCACGTGGAGAGCAGGGGCGTGCACGCTGTGCCCGTTGACGTGTGGAGAACGCGGGCGGAGGTGATTACAGCCGTACGCTGGTTCGGAGATCGGGAGCTCGTGGCGACCAATCACAGGAGCCCGTTTAAGTGAAGAGGAGGAGTGTGGTGCCACAGATCCTCGTGTGTGCGCTGCAGGCCGTGTAGTTCTCCGTGTGCACGTTATGAACGAGCAGAACAAGAAACCTGACCTGAACTTGAAGATGCGTCGACGTAACAGCTTCTGTCTTTGTCGCCTGGATTGAGTGATTTTCTTATTCGATGCAGTTTTCCGGCTCATTTGAGTGTTGTGTGCAGTGATGATTAAATACCTGTTGTTTCATCTCCAGTCAGGATTGTGTGTTGATGAAGGGCCAGACACTCAACAATAGTATAGCTGTATCTCTCTCTCTTTAGATTCCACCTCCTGTTCAATCATTGTAAATCAGGACGGTCATGTAACCAAGGTTTTTATTACCAGTTCATCAACTGCAGTCTCTGTGTGGCTGCTTGTTAGGAAAACATGGACGCACTATTGTTCAATGAGGCTTTGTGTGAACCTATTTTTATTCTTCTTTGTAATGGCACCTGAAAGAGAAGATGCACCAACAAACTGCAGCACATCGTTTTCCTGTTGATCATTCCGCCGTTTTCTTTATTCAATTACATGATCGTATCGTGCACAAATGTTATTTCCTGGAGGCAAAGTTGACATATTGCGTATTTTATGTCACCAAAACAGCACAATGAATGAGAGCAAATACGAACCTCAAACGATGAATCACCATGAGCTTCCATCTGCAGGAGAAGACGAAGGTGACGGCTGAAATGAAGCCACCTTCAGTGGGATTAGAGGCTTTTGGGGATGCAGCTGGTTGCATTGTGTACATTCACCTCCATTACTTTGCTTCCCACCACGAGAACAGGAAACTAAACCCAAAGAGACTTCAGCCTCGAACTGGAGTCTCATTCGTCTAAATTTGTTGCCCTCGTGAAAACCGGCTCTCACTTTGTCCTTTGGCTTTGCTGTTTATTCTGGCTGCCTGTGGCAAACGGGGCGGATCCACATGAAGACAAATGCGTGTAAACGTTGTACAAGTGATTTAGTGTCCACGCTGGATCCATATCTGCACCATGTATCTGCTGTACAGAATATATACATATATATCTCTTTAGAGCAAAGTGCACCATCAGCGCTGTTATCTGGTCTCATGCTGCCAAGCTCGAGGCTGAATAATATTAAGAATGGATATCTCTGCCTCTTTAATGTGCTCAGCAGCTCCTTAACCCCCCCCTGTCACCCTGTTGGGAGCCCCCCCCTAAAGGGATGGGCGTCCGTCAGCGCCAACGCGTCCTCCGCACTGAACTCTTGGCTGTCTCACGGACGGGGATCACTTGCAATGAATTCTGGGTAAACGAGTTGTTTTCTCTCCAAAAGGGCTGACCGGAGCGCTGGCCGTTCCTTTGGCATCCGCATCGGTTATCGCTCCACGCCGTCGGCCGCCACGCGTCCTCAACGGGGCGCGGTGTGGTGGACCGTTACCATGGAAACGTGACTTCTTTGTGACGTGTTTCTCCTTTCCTCTCGTTCCCCTGGACTCCAGGACTGGCTGTTCCTCACTCGCTTCTGCTATCTCACCGATTTTGGACGTCTGGACTTCCGGTTCCGCTACCCGAAGGTAGGCCGACCGGCTGCAGGTGTGTGCCTGTGCGTGTGTGTGTGTGTGTGTGTGTGTGTGTGTGTGTGTGTGTGTGTGTGTTCTGGCTGGTTCATTCACGTTACATCGTTCCCATTCTGCCCCAGCTCGTCTTCTCTGGCAACAAGAGTTTGACTTTTCCTCCTCCACTTCAGCGTCTCCTTCTCTCTCTTTCCTCATCACAAGTGACGCCATCGCTCCCCCCTCCTCCTCCTCCTCCTCCTCCTCCTCCTCCTCCCTGCTACGTCTTTGCCCTGCTTGCTTGACTCTGGGAGGCGTTTTTTTGTGCTGCTCTCTGATCTGTGCTCTCTGCCTCAGTCCCACTGCTGCCAGAACATACTGCTGTACTTTGACGACAGCTCCCAGTGGCCGGCTGTGTACAAGAGACACGAGAAGGTGAGACCCGACTTCAACGCGCCTCCATCTACTCATTCACATGTCATTGGAGAAGCGGAATGAAAGCCAGGTGTCGTTCTCGGTGGGTGAAGGTCTCTTCACTCGAAGCCAGTGATTCACCGTCGATGACAAACCATCCGGATCCGAGAGCTCAGTCTGAAACCTGTAACGCTGCGTTTGGTTTAGTGAAGTATTTCTCCCTTGATTTGCACCGTGGCCTCGTAATCATTGCCTGAGCACATCAGTGGCTTCTGAAGCTCATGCATCTCAGGTGTGAGAGGCTGGTTCCATGAGATGTGACGTAATACTGACATATAGTAGCTTTTACACCCAATGAATAATGTGTGATGGAACCGTATATTGTTGCCGTTTTAACGCTGCGTGTAACCTTCCCAGTGTTATTTTATCGGCCTCTGCATTTAATAGTTTATTGAGTGCGTAAAGTAGGACTGGTATTGGTGTTATCGCGCCACAATTGACGGAAACGTTGTTCTGACCTTCTGACGTGGAGATGGGACTCTGTCTGTTTCCATCATGTGTTTTTATTCTGTGTCGTCTCCCATCAGAACTGCTACCAGAAGGAAGCGGTGCTGAGGCCCGAAAACAGGCAGGTCATCAACCTGACGACGCGCTACACCTGGTCAGGCTGCGTGGTGAGAGCACACACACGCACACGCACACACACACACACACAGAAGCAGTTGTGTTTGCGTCACACTTCCTGTTTGTGTCTCTCAGGTGGAGGGCGACGGCGACGAGGAGGTCCTGAGCTGCGTCGGCGGCCGTAGTTTCCGCTCGCGGAGGGAGAGATGGTGGTACATCGCGCTCAGCAAGTGCGGGGTGAGCGGCGACCTCTGACCCCTCTCTACGAGGCAGGCCGGCGGTTGCCGCGGCGACGGACCACCTCGGTCACGCGGACAGCTTTCTGTCCTCACGCCGCCGGTCACAGTAACACGGAAGCGTCTGCTGAAATGTGTAGTTTAAATACCCAAAGAAGAAGAAATAATGTAACATGTTAAATCAAAGCTTTTTGAAAATGTGAATACTCGCCCACAGGAATACTTTGTGCCGTCTCTTGCTTTTTAAATCGACTATGATTTAGTATGTTTTCTGTTCCTCATTTCGCATTCTGCACCGAGCCGCATTTTAAGCTTTGAAATATTGATAGAACGGCAACGAAATGTAACCCTTTGGTTTACGGCTGCTTCTCCAATCAGCGTCGCGTTCCTTCGTAACGGGGCTCATTGGGGTGCTGATGCTGCGCCGGGAGGACAAAGAGCACAACAGCCGCGTCCAGCCTCGGGCCCCCGCCGTCCTCCAGGCGGTTTGCGTGCGCCGGGTCTTCATGTTGGGCCGTCGCGCTGCGTGAGGGTTTCTCTGTTTGTGTAGTGGGTCTGTGCAGGACGGACGTGATCGCAGCTCGTCTGGCTCCTCACTGCTCCCCTGCTATCTAACTCTCATTTCCTGTCCTCTCCATCACAAGTGGGTCTAAATCAGCCTCTTCATTAGACATCAGGAATGAAATGTGTCTCATCCCGAATGAGCAGGACAAAGTTTATCAGGAGACGTTTCATGTTTGGTTCTACTGCAGCGGATGTTTTTGCATGAATAGTATTTCTCACTTTCTTTGTTTTGGCCTCACATTAAACTGTTGAGGAGTGACAATAATACAACAGCGAACTTCCCATAAACATAAAAGTCTGTCTGAGCGTTTTCTTTAAAAATGGAGAAACGGAGGCTTTAGATGGTCGTAATCGAGAGTAAAGACGATTTGCCGATTGTGTCGCTCACGTTGTGGAACAATGGAGGCTGTGATGTTCTTGTGTATTTCATCTGGGTTATTAACCTGGGGGGGATTTTCTGGACCAATGGATTATTTAATGGCGATTTAAGGGAATCGTCCTCACGGCTCCATTTGATCCAAAGGACTCGGCCATGTGACTCTGCATGAAGTATTCCTGCAGCTTGACTTTCCCACACCTCACCTGCCAGTCTTAAACCTCCCCCCCACCCTCCCCTCGCTCCCTTCCGCCCAGCATCCGTCTCCTCGTTGCTCCCTTCGCTTCCTTCTCGCTGCCGACGTCTTTCGCTCTCTTCATCTCTGTGTGTCTCCTTGCTCTTTGCCTGCGTATTGATTTCCTGCCGGTGCGTCTCGCTCCTGTCGCAGGTCGTCAAATAAACTCAAAGTCCCTTTTTTTATTCCACTGCGACAACCGGCAACTCGGTCGGCTTTGAACTTCGTGTTTGTGAAACGAGCTCCCGGAGCTCTCGTTGTTAAGTCGTCTCCGTCGCCCTTCTGTCTTCCCCCAAAGTCACCTCCAGCGTGACGCTTTCTATTCGTGTGGCTGCTGAAAAGGAAAAGGATTCCTCAGCGGGTTTGTGGGTTGGATTCCTCGTCCTGCCTGTGATTCAGCGCTCATGAATCCATCCGTCCATCTTTGACTCGTATTCAGCCTCGACTCCTTTTTACATTCCTCCACTAACTCCTTCCGACTGGGGGGCTGAACTGCCTACGTGGTCCGATTACACCGAGCGGCTCGACCTGCCCCCCCCCAGTGGCAGGCAGAGATTCTGTGTCCTCGTTTAGGTTTATTAAACATTAGATTTCATAGAATTGGTGAATAATAGATAAAGACTGCGTCTCTCCTACTTCCACAGTCCAGTGCAGCTTTAAGATTTAATGCATATTTTGTACAGCTTCACAAAGCCCGCATCAATTTTTAATTTCACCAGCCTCGTCTCCCTGTCTCCCTGCCTGCCTGTCTCCCCGTCTCCCCGTCTCCCCGTCTCCCCGTCTCCCCGTCTCCCTGTCTCCCCGTCTCTGTCCTCTCGCAGGGCGAAGGCCTGCAGCTGGAGTACGAGATGAAACTGACCAATGGGCAGTCCTTCTGGACGCAGCATTTCTCTGCGGATGAGTTCGGTGAGCGAGGCCGGAGGGGGGGGAGGATCACGGGGGAGCAGCACTCAGCACGGCCGATAAAGCACAGCCAACGGAACAAATGACAGTAATGAAGGGACGGCAGCGGGAATTAATGATGATGGATGAACTGAGAGGAAGAAGCTTTTGAAGGACTTGTTCCTCCATCTCCAGCTCTCTGTTTCTTGATGGAGGAACAAGTCCTTCTATATATATATATATATATATATATACGAACACCCTCTGCGCCTCATTGACCTCTTTACTTGCTGGTCTCGATTCCACCACCTTTCGCGTGCGATTTTTTTTTTACTCAAACCTCCCTTTTCCTTCCTCCTTCCTTCATCGCAGGGATCTTGGAGACGGACATCACCTTCCTGGTCATCTTCTCCCTGGTGTTCCTCCTCTCCTGCTACTTTGCCTGTAAGTACTGTCTTTTGCACTTAGCTGCATGTCTGCTCCTCCCTCTTTGTTCCTCAGATCTATAATAAAACGGACAGGCTTCCTGCGACAGAAGTAAGTTCTCGTGTTTCCTCTGATGAGTAAAGCGGGAGCTCTTTTTCCTCCGAGCAGAAGGTTCGAGAGAGCAAAGCAAGAACTTGGTAGAAAGCACTTAAATATACTTGTAATGTACAGGAAACGGTTTCTCCTTCACCTGCTGCTCGCTTCCTCTCGAAGCCCGAAGCTGCACGCTGGATGGCTGAAGGCCGCGGCTCTGCTCTCACACCTCCTCCCCAACGAAGGAGGAGGAATGATTCTATTACTTCTATCGACATGAGAACAGTATTCCCAGTGCCTTAGAATGCGCCGGTTGTGAAAGACGGGGTGATGAGATGTACACGACGAAGCATTTCATTGTGTTTTTCCTCCCCTGCAGACAATCTGAAGGGACGACAGCTTCTTCACACGACCTACAAAATGTTCATGACGGCGGCTGGTGTTGAGGGTGAGCGTTCACACACACACACACACACGCCGAAGAAGACAATGAGCTTCTGGCTGCAGCGTCTTGGACCTTTAATCCCCCCATGAGGAGCGGAGGCACCTTGGGCCTTATTAGCCGTTCAAACTCCTTTTATCAATTCCGCTTCCTTCCTGTCTTCTTTCTCTCCTCTGGTCTCTGTCCTTCTTCCTTCCCCATCGCCTCCCTTCCTTCCGTCTTGTTTCCTCACGTCTCCTTCGCTCTGCTCTTCTGCTTGGCAGTGCTCAGCCTGCTGTTCCACTGCGTCTACTGGGGCCTCTACGCCAGAGACGGAGTCGGCAACGGCAGCCTGAAAATACTCGGTGAGTATTTCGCAGAAACTGACTGGAGGACGGAGTGACTGGAGGACAGAGTCACTGGAGGACGGAGTGACTGGAGGACAGAGTCACTGGAGGACGAAGTGACTGGAGGACGAAGTGACTGGAGGACGAAGTGACTGGAGGACGGAGTGACTGGAGGACGGAGTGACTGGAGGACAGAGTCACTGGAGGACGGAGTGACTGGAGGACAGAGTCACTGGAGGACAGAGTGACTGGCGGACGGAGTGACTGGAGGACAGAGTCACTGGAGGACGGAGTGACTGGAGGACAGAGTCACTGGAGGACGAAGTGACTGGAGGACGGAGTGACTGGAGGACGAAGTGACTGGAGGACGGCGTGACTGGAGGACACAGTGACTGGAGGACGGAGTGACTGGAGGACACAGTGACTGGAGGACGGAGTGACTGGAAGACGGAGTGACTGGAAGACGGAGTGACTGCAGGACGGCGTGACTGGCCTCTGCACCGCCGGAGGCAGTGTCACACACGTCCACCATCACACACGTCCATCATCGTCCACAGTGAGTGGACGATGATGGACGTGTGTGTGTGTGTGTGTGTGAGGCGACCTGACACTAATCTCTCCCCTCTGTTATTACAGATTGTGAAACCACAACCTAATTACCACCTTTTGTCTTGTCTTTCTCACTTCCTGTCTCACCTGTCCTCTCTGTCCGTCTCCAGGGAAATTACTGTTCTCAGTCAGTTTCCTGGTCTTCCTCCTGATGCTCATATTGTTGGGAAAAGGTTTCACCGTCACCAGGTGGGGGGTTGCACTTTTTTTCAGTAGTTCATCCCAGTACGTCACGCCAATGTTAGGTGTCCTTGAACTCATTGAGTTCATCTGTGTGCTTCTTTCTGAACCTACAGTGAAAATATCTACAGCCATAAAATACTTATGAAGCTGTTTGTAGCGTGTTGTGTGTTGAATATCTGCTTTGAAGATGAAGGCGTCTTTGCTTCGTGTGTAGATTCTTGTGTGTGTTTCAATGTGTTTGTGTCGTGTGTTCTGCTCTGACTGTGTGTGTGTGTGTGTGTGTGTTTCAGAGCACGGATCAGTCACAGTGGGTCGGTTAAGTTGAGCATCTACATGACCGTCTACACGATCACCTACGTCATCCTCTTCATCTACGAGGCAGAGGTAACACACACACACACACACACACACACACACACACACACACACACACACACACCGCTGCGCTGGGGTTTTCCGTCGAGTCACTTAATTCTGTAAATCAATTGCTAAATGTTTTTTTAATAAAGTTGAACTCCTTGATGAGATTCTAACGAACAGCTTTTCTACTTGTAAGTAACTCACTGATCAACATGCTGACATTTGCACTTGTACATAAGCTTATGGATTAAGGAGAGAGTGAAGGTGGTGCGTTCAGGTGACCCGGTGGGGATATCGGAGCTGAAGCCCATCGACATTTCCCACCCGACATGTGGCCCTGAAGCTCTCGTCTATTAAAGAGTGCGAAACTCTAAAAATGCACCCGGCGAGGTTAAAGAGCCGCAGGCTGCGGTTGGCCGGTCGGATGCATTATGTAGCAGGAGGTAACCGGTACGGCCAACGCCGCCCCGCCACTGCACTCCAGTTTCCTCACACACACACACACACACACACACACACACACACACACACACACACACACACACCTGATGACCCTGTTGGGAAGAAGAGGTGTTGATGTCAAACAGTGACTCATCTGTAATCGGGGCACGCAGCGCCAATTTTCAGCCTGTTCAATGAGTGTGTGTGTGTGTGTGTGTGTGTGTGTGTGTGCGCGTGTGTGTGTGTGTGTGTGTGTGTGTGTGCGCGCGTGCAGTTCTTCGACCCGGGTGACGTGCTGTACGCCTACGACAGCCCCGCCGGCTACGGGCTGATGGGCCTGCAGCTGCTGGCCTACGTGTGGTTCAGCTACGCGGTGCTGGTCTCTCTGAAGCACTACCCGGAGAAGCAGCCCTTCTACATCCCCTTCTTCACCACCTACACCCTGTGGTGAGCTCCACCCCGACGCAGCCAAACACACACACACACACACGCGCGCGCGCACGGCTCCGTTGGAGGCCCCTGCGGCTTGAATAATTGATGCCGCTGTGTGAAAATGAGGAGAGGCTCATGAGCAGCAGCAGATGAGATGCGGCAAAACAGCGTTTTTGGCTCCGCTGACGAGGCCTCGCCTGTCGGAACGATGTGTGTTTCGTTATGTACAGTGTGGGGAGGATCACAAAGAGGAATGTTATGTCTGTATCTAGTTGTCTCCGTCCCTGCTGTCCCTCCTCGTCGCGTCTGTCCTCGTCCTTCCTCTCGCCGCCTGAATCTCCCCCCTCGTCCTCCGCAGGTTTTTCGCCGTGCCCGTTATGGCGTTGATCGCCAACTTCGGGATTCCTCGTTGGGCCCGGGAGAAGATCGTGAACGGGATTCAGCTCGGCATCCACTTCTATGCTCACATGGTCTTCCTCGTACGGAACACACACGCACACACACACACACACACATACACACACACACACACACACGTTGTTATCTCTACATCATAGGATGCTTTTCGCCCGTCAGGTCATCACACGGCCCTCGGCAGCCAATAAGAACTTCCCGTACCACGTCCGCACGTCACAGATCGGGATCCTGCTGTCCAGCCCCAAAGCGGGCGAGGGGGGGGAGGGCTTCCCCCACCACGCCTACGGAAACGGCTCCTTCCTGGGAGACTCCCAACCCAACTTCACGGAGCTCTTCTCCATCCACTCGGTGAGTCGGCCTCACGCGGCGCAGTCTGCTCCATCGCAGCTGGCCGTTCGTAGGAGGTCATGATTTTACACTGAGTGGCAATAAATACGCTAAAGTATAATAAACATTCAATAGAAAACCTCCCCGTCACATGTTCTTTCCTGCAGGACCCGGTGAAGACGGTGGAGGAGACGGTGGCGCGCAAAGCCCCCGAGGTGGCGAGGAACAGCGAGCAGAAGATCATCACCACCGCTGCCGACCTGACGGCCATTCCGCCGCCGCCGGTCCCCCCGCGCCCGGCCGCGCGCTCGCCGCCCCCGCCGCCCTCCTTCACAGAGTACTTCAGCATGCAGGGCGGGGGGGGCGGCATCGGAACGAAGGCGTGAGACGGGACGGAGCGACGGTCCGACTGGAGGAAATGGAGAAGGTGTTGAAAGGTGGATCCTTTTCACCTGCGAGGGAAACGACCTGGTTACTAAAGAAGCAATAAATATTAGATGTTGACCAGGAGGAGGAGGAGGAGGAGGAGGAGGAGGAGGAGGAGGAGGAGGAGGAGGAGGAGGAGGAGGAGGAGGAGGAGGAGGAGGAGGAGGAGGTCAGAGCGGCAGGGTGATCGCTGCGGAAACAACAAAATTCTTAAGATACTTCTCTTCAAAAATTCACGAGGCGTTGAGGGTCTGCAGGAGTTTGTAAATAGCTGAACCGCACAGAGCTCGACTGTAGTTTCATTTCAGGAAAAGGACGTTTGTTTTAAGGCCATTAGATTCATCCGAGTCGTGTTAAACATCAGAAAAACTAGATTTTTTTTAATGTCGGACGCATTTTGACAAAGTGTGGATGTCATACGCAGTTTGTTGGGCTCATCTCATTGCAGCTGTGTACTGTGGCACTAAAACACGCATGTTTCTATTGTATTTCTTGTCAAAAAGCTGATACGTGTACCTCCATGTGACCATACAATACCAGCGTATTGTGTTTATTGAAATCTATACTTTTATAAATGCATACAGTAGGCTTTTGTATACTTTCGACTGGGTCAATTGTGTATCCAATGGAAACAGTATCCCCGTCGGTGTGAGCTGAATGTCTTTAATGTGTGTAGACGTTGGTGAATGTACGAACGCAATACAGCACAACAGGGGGGACGTTCAAGTTACAAGAGTACAACTTTTGTTACGTTTTCCTATTCGAGTAGGGGGGCTTTCTTAACTCCACCCCTCCCCCCCCGGTACCTGAAACATGCACATCCTTCCGCTTCATCTCACTTTGACGTTTAATCCGTGTGAACAAATAAGTAGCTAAGATTGAGCTAATACATAAGAGTCTTGTAGAATAAGAGGAGTCAGCAACTCAACTGTACATTTAGTCCGTCCTGCATGGAGCACTTCACTGTTCCTGGTCCGTTTGTTGGTGTAAACGTAGTCTGAAGAACGCTCAGTTTGCCTCCAGCACCCAACCAACGCCGTTTCTCCCGCTGCTCGTGGTCGACGGAGCGCCGCAGCTTGAGAGCGTAACTTAGCGACGCGATTTAGAGCACCAGTGGTTTATTTGTGATCGTGTCCCGTTTTGTATTTGAGACGTCTGCCGTGGTCGTGACTCACTGCTTCGAGCTGGCGCGTCGTCACACAGGGGAGGAAGTGATGGAAGCAGATTATTATGTATGCATGACACTAAAAACGGCACAGCTTCTAGGAGAGCACATCACTGTTGAAATGCATTTTAATGGTGTCAAATGAACATTCGGAATACGACGTGTATACATCTACACCTTTTTGCCAAAATAATAAAACCGTTTTTATTAGCGCCCTCGTCTGTGTGTGATTTTTTTTATTTCATGGTAGTTCAATCAAATGCTTCTGTATCTTTACACTTTAACAAAAATAGTCTTAGTTTTGTAAAGCGAGAAGATTTATTCGTAAAACGTCCTTTTGTCGATGCCAGAGCTTTTTCCTCGATGAAGAAGCGGACGTGGTCCATGAGCCGCGTCAGCAGCCGGTTGCCGCAGCGACCACGAGGTTCTCCTCAACTCGGCCGCGCGGACGACTCCGCCTCCTGCCGGTAGCCTTTGAGCAGCTGGTTGACGAGCGTCAGTTGGTTCTCCTGCTTCACGGGGTGCAGGGGCGGGAAGGGGTTGCCTCTGTACTCGATGACGGCCATCGGGGCCCGGTCCAGGTTCTGTCTGTTGGGCAGGCGAGCCATCCGCGTGTATCCGGTGGACTGCGTCTCGAACCGCGGAGCGAGCACCTTGAAGAGCTTTGGGACCAGGTCCTTCTCCTGGAGGAGGAGAAGAAGAACGCTTAGACGGAACCGCGCCGGCAAAATACCGGGCTGGAGATCCGCAGACACGTACCGTGAGCCAGAAAGTGGCCATTCTCATCGCCTTCTCGTCGGTGTCTCCTTTCTTGGCGTAGTCAACCAGCTGTGTGGGAGAACGACAGATTTAAATCTGAATTAATTGCATTTCAGATTCTATAAATATGAAATAATCTGGATACGGTCGGACGTTGCAATGATATCAAAAAGGTTGCGTTTTGATTATAGAGTTAAAAATTGAGTTTAATTTGCTGACATTTTGGCCAATATATTATCCACTGACTTTTAATCACTTGTTGCATTGGTGACATTTACAACCTTTCAACAAATTCATGTGTTCATAAAATCCTCCTGGGGATCCTTCACTATTTCCTCATCGATTAGTGACACAATATGTATCTGATTTGAGCTTCTGTTCAGTTTCCGTGTGTAACATTTAACTGATGCTCAGCTATGTCGGTTAGCTTAGCTAGCTTAGCTTAGCATCAGCGGGTCGCCGTTACCTTCTCGGC
Organism: Apeltes quadracus; assembly: GCA_021346845.1. Lineage (NCBI taxonomy): Eukaryota > Metazoa > Chordata > Actinopteri > Perciformes > Gasterosteidae > Apeltes > Apeltes quadracus. The sequence goes on from CM037936.1 coordinate 1,285,145, forward strand.
GTAGAAGCGGACTTCGTCAGCTCGGGCCGCCGTGGTTTCGATCCTCTCGTGTCGGACCAGCCCGGTCAGAATGTTCCGCAGCATGTTGATCCGGGACTGCGGCCCGAGACCGATCCTCCGGGCCACCCGGCCGTGGGAGATCAACGCCGGCAGCGTGAGGCGCATCCTGCCGGATTCCCCTGCGTCAGTCGGCGGCGGTGCGGCGGCCCGGAAAAAACAGAGCAAACGCGGCCGGTGAACAAACGACACGCGTCCAACGTGCAGGAGCCTCCGCGTAGGACCCTCCGTGCGAGGCTGTCAACGAGCAGCGACCCTGCAGCGAACGAGTCCGGAGGTCAGGCGAGTCGACGCGCAGCTCGCAGGCTTTGACATTCGTTGTGCGTCGGAAAATGTGTCCGACTTGGTCCCCGCGCTGCGGCGCGACAGTTCCTCTGCAGAGCCGGCGAGAGGACACGTCGTCTATTCTTTAGAAATAAAAAGCAGGAAGTCTGTATATTTTGGTTGTCATTTTTTGTATTATTATCCATAACAAAGCTCTGTTCTTGATGAGAAAATCAAGCTCATTGTTTTAATTTATTTCAGTGTTTGCTAATGATCACCTTACTTATTACTTTGTATTCCTATTTGTTCAAACATCTGTTTAATTATTTAATCATGTATTTATCTATTTAATTGAGGCACTTTTAGTCCTCCATACTTCATAGGCACAGCACGTTACAATATGTTATAGCTTGTTGAGATGACTGGTCAAAGCCCCACCTGCTGGCAGCAGGAAAACTATGTGGTTTCAGTGGTACATGCCTAATGCCTAATTGATGCAGGCCTGAAGAGCAGTAATCAGAAAATGTTTCTATTGTTCATTTATTGTTTCAGCTATAATTATGAAAATGTTGGACACAAGGGCAAAAACGAAGAGAAACCTGATTTCAATGTCGCGACTTTCAGACTTTATTGACTCAGATGGAAAAATAATGCACATTTTTTAAAACTCAACCACAATAATGCAGTTAGAATTTAGGAAGAAAGGCCCCAGAGTCGGATAGAGAGGGCAGCATCACACTTAGTTGCTGGCCATGGTGTTCTGCAGCCAACTGGTGAACTGGCAGACCTGTGGAAGGAGACAGGAGGAGGTTTGTCAGCACAGGCAGCCGGTGGACAATGTGTCTGGACTGAACTACGGCACGTTTCAATCTGGGCCTGATGTTTCGGGGTTACCTTGGCGTAGACACCGGGATTGTCTCTCTGAGCACATCCGTAGCCCCAGGACACAACACCCTGCAGCTCCCCGTTGCACACGACGGGTCCACCGGAGTCACCCTGAGGAGCACAGAGCGTACGTGGAGAAAATCGGGATTCTAGAATCGGCAGCTGAGAAGCACTGGTCCTCCAGGACGAGGACCAATCACAGAGTCCCCTTGGTACCCACCTGGCAGGAGTCCTTGCCTCCCTCCAGGTATCCAGCGCAGAACATGGCATCGGTGATCATGCCGGGGTAGGAGTTATCACAGTCCCTGGTGGACAGGATGGGGATGTTCAGGCACTGCAGCTTGTCACCGTCGTCCACTGTGGAGATGCAGAACGAGAGATCCGGTGATGAACACAAAGGAAGCTTCTCTAACCGCTCGCTGGTCAACATGCGGATGTTACTCACTGGAGCTCATGGTGTTGCCCCACCCACTGACTCTGCACATGGTGCCTGCGGGGGCGCAGGCTCGGGGGAGGGCCACGGTTGACACGTACTGGTTGAGGACGGCGGGCGTGCTCAGCTTGATCAGCATGACGTCGTTGTCGATGTTGTAGGAGTTGTATTGGGGATGGCGGATGACTTTAGAGGAGCTGATGAACTGCTCGGTTCCCTCTTTGACCCTGATGTGGTGCTCTCCGAGACGCACCTCGATGCGCCTGAGAGGGGTGGGGGGGTGATTAGTGGCAGCTGTGGTTCACAAAAGCAGACTTAATACGTATCTCCACAATAATTCCACTTACGACTTGTAGCAGTGAGCAGCGGACACGACCCAGTTCGCGCTGACCAGGGAGCCACCGCAGAAGTGGTATCCGGAGTTCAGGGACACCTGGTGGGCCTGGCTGTGGGGGGTGCACTCATACCCGCCCACAATCTTGTCCTCCTCCGTGGCAACTGGAAACACAAGACGCCAAACAGTCAACAATCAAGTGCCGCTTTCTTTCTGTATTCAGTAAATGGAAGGCGGGCGGAGAGAAATGCTTACAGGCAGCTCCGATGAGCAGAACGAAGACCAGAGACCTCATGGTGGATGTGTGATGTCGTCGATGAGAGACTTCACCTGGCGTTCTGCTTTATAGAGCTCGGCTGTTGTTGAACACACCCCCGGCGTTATTTTTGACCAATCAGGCCGGAACGTGGAAACATGCTTATGGGAAGAAAACCATGTGCTTGGTTCTCTGTATTTGCCTACAAGATGTATTGAGAATAAATGTTTTCAGAAGCATTTTGAAATGAGTTCTTTAGGGAAACAAGTAAGTGTGTGCATTCATATGAAGAAGCGCTACCCCTGATGTATGAGACTGAACATCACCACCAGTCACCACGTTGGGTTCATTGAGTTTCTTTGTGATAACTGTTTATGTCCTGGCGGGCCGCCGAGAGTCGGCCTTGAGTGAAAGCGTCCTGTGAATAACCCAGGCTGTTCAATGATTATTAGATCACTCTCAGTCACCTGAATTGAACCCCATTCGCCTCGTGGTCAGAATCTCACTATGTAGCTTTAATTTGTATTATTATTATTAATTTGAGTATTATTGAACCAATCGGGCAGCTTGGAGCACATATAAAACTAGAGTTTAACGCTGACAGGATCCCACCCTGCTGCCATGGGGCCCCTGTGCTTTGCTCCGTGTGGAGCAAGTGTTCGATACCCACCGGAGCTCATGGTCACACCCCATCCAGACACCAGTGCACGCGGTCCTGGCTTGAGCGCACCTCGTGGGCCGAGCCACGGGCTTCACGGGCTGGTTGATGGTGGCGGGTCGGCTCCACTTGATCAGCATGACGTCGTTGTTAACCAGCCACGACTCGTAGTTTGGATGAGGGATGACGCGGGCGGAGGGAATATTCTGTTCATTGCCGTCCGTGAACCAACGATTGTGATTGGTTCAAAACAGACAAACAGACGCTTTTTTGGTGTTTTGTCCGGTTGGAGATGATGTTCGATTGGACCTACGGCTTGTAGCAGTCGGCGGCAGACACCACCCAAGTCCTCGTGGACCAGGGAGCCCCACAGAAGTGATAGCCGGAGTTCAGAGACACCTGGTGGGGCTGAGAATTGGGCGCACACTCACGCCCTCCAACAATCTTGTCATCCTCTGTGGAAACTGAATATAACGTTATGGACATCTCTGCAAGAGCCCAATACGGTTTTTCTGAATCATAGCTTTACCTTTTTCAAATAACTAATCCCCATCTGAAAGCCTTTATTTCCCCTCTAAATGAATTCCACGTTTGTTTCTACTCACACGCGGCTCCGAGGAGCAGAGCGAAGACCAGAGAGTTCATCATTGCTCCATATGGAGAGATGACAGGTTTTTTTATTGAGCACCCTGACCGGTTCCAACTGTTTGCAAAACACCCGTGATGCTGCTGACCAATGAAAAAACTCTGCTGTCCTTCCATAATAGGGCTGCATCGTTTTAATGCGACTATGGTTTGAGGTTTGATTATATGCTGACGACATGACGCACTGCGCCAGGTTTTTCTCGGATTGGACCTGTTGCTGCTCTGAACTGGTTTGAGTAAAATCTGTTTTTTATGGTTTGTAATCAGCTTGCTGACCTTCATTCCGGCTGAAGCTTTTCTCACGGAGCGAATCTGTTGTTCACAAAGATAACGACCACAAACAGAACAACTTTAAAAATAGTTTATTAATTGGAATGAACCGATAATGTGTCACAACAAAGTGAGGTTAATACTTAATACATTAGCCATGGAAAAGATATAAGTATGCACTCGGATGAATCAAACAGGAGGCTAATATTACATTACACGTCCTTTAGCTGACGCTTTTATCCAAAGCAACTTACATATACTCACAAATCGAAAGAAGAGACTGAAGAAGCTGTAAAATGGTTACATTTATCACATTTTAAGAGGAAAAAAAATAAAATTTTCAGTCGCTATATTTTCATCAGCTCCATCTCAAATACTTATCAGTTATAATATACTACTACTAAACATTACTACACTACTGTTTTTTTATGTTTATTTCATTTGTTTATTTCTTGGGTCTAATTCCTCGGCAGGGTTTTGTTTGGTTAATGGCTTAAATAATGGCTGAACGTGACATGACTCCCACAATAATGGGGTGTTTGCACAGCTGTATATTTGACAATTATTACATGTTATCTCAGTGAAGGAAGTTCAGCGCTGATGGAAGCAGCTTTCATTGAGCCACAATTACAGTGTGCGTGAAACAGAGGACCATTCAAAGGCTATAAGTAGGAAGTGCTTGAATTAATTGGGAAAGTTCTGTGAGTTCTGTTAAAAAATCTAACACCAAATGAAGCATTACAGTGGGGTTCTTGTACAGGATTAACTTTCTTGTAATTAATGTAGCCACATTATCAATGAGATTGTCTGTCTGTTCATTTGTGTAAAAATGACTGCGCTGGACAAATGTTTCTTTGTGTTCATTTATCATTCATTCAGTCCTAGTTAATGTACAATTACGAAACAAAATGCCTAATTGATGCAGGCCTGAAGAGCACTAATCAGAAAATGAAGTTTCCATTGTTCAACCATTGTTTTAGCTATAATGATGAAAATGTTGGACACAAGGGCAAAAACGGAGAAAAACCTGATTTCAATGTCGCGACTTTCAGACTTTATTGACTCAGATGGAAAAATAATGCACATTTTTTAAAACTCAACCACAATAATGCAGTTAGAATTTAGGAAGAAAGGCCCCAGAGTCGGATGGAGAGGGCAGCATCACACTTAGTTGCTGGCCATGGTGTTCTGCAGCCAACTGGTGAACTGGCAGACCTGTGGAAGGAGACAGGAGGAGGTTTGTCAGCACAGGACAATGTGTCTGGACTGAACTACGGCACGTTTCAATCTGGGCCTGATGTTTCGGGGTTACCTTGGCGTAGACACCGGGATTGTCTCTCTGAGCACATCCGTAGCCCCAGGACACAACGCCCTGCAGCTCCCCGTTGCACACGACGGGTCCACCGGAGTCACCCTGAGGAGCACAGAGCGTACAGTGGAGAAAATCGGGATTCTAGAATCGGCAGCTGAGAAGCACTGGTCCTCCAGGACGAGGACCAATCACAGAGTCCCCTTGGTACCCACCTGGCAGGAGTCCTTGCCTCCCTCCAGGTATCCAGCGCAGAACATGGCATCGGTGATCATGCCGGGGTAGGAGTTATCACAGTCCCTGGTGGACAGGATGGGGATGTTCAGGCACTGCAGCTTGTCACCGTCGTCCACTGTGGAGATGCAGAACGAGAGATCCGGTGATGAACACAAAGGAAGCTTCTCTAACCGCTCGCTGGTCAACATGCGGATGTTACTCACTGGAGCTCATGGTGTTGCCCCACCCACTGACTCTGCACATGGTGCCTGCGGGGGCGCAGGCTCGGGGGAGGGCCACGGTTGACACGTACTGGTTGAGGGACGGCGGGCGTGCTCAGCTTGATCAGCATGACGTCGTTGTCGATGTTGTAGGAGTTGTATTGGGGATGGCGGATGACTTTAGAGGAGCTGATGAACTGCTCGGTTCCCTCTTTGACCTTGATGTGGTGCTCTCCGAGACGCACCTCGATGCGCCTGAGGGGGGGGGGGGGGGGAGGGTGATTATTGGCAGCTGTGGTTCACAAAAGCAGACTTAATGCGTATCTCCACAATAGTTCCACTCACGACTTGTAGCAGTGAGCAGCGGACACGACCCAGTTTGCGCTGACCAGGGAGCCACCGCAGAAGTGGTATCCGGAGTTCAGGGACACCTGGTGGGCCTGGCTGTGGGGGGTGCACTCATACCCGCCCACAATCTTGTCCTCCTCCGTGGCAACTGGAAACACAAGACGCCAAACAGTCAACAACCAAGTGCCGCTTTCTTTCTGTATTCAGTAAATGGAAGGCGGGCGGAGAGAAATGCTTACAGGCAGCTCCGATGAGCAGAACGAAGACCAGAGACCTCATGGTGGATGTGTGATGTCGTCGATGAGAGACTTCACCTGAAGCCCTGGTTTATATCCACGGACAGGAGGGCTGTCCCCCTCTCCGCGTGTCCTCATTGGTCAACCACGGGCCAATCAAAGCCGTAGGATGTTTGACTAATTTACAAGAATTACATGGTGGCTTTCCTCTCAGTACCTTTGCAAAAGCTTTGGGGAGACTATGGATATAGATCACGTTGGCTTATATGGGTTTAAAAACGTAGGCCACACAAAACAGCCAAATAGATTATCACAAATTGTGTTTTATCTTTAACAAGCATGATGAGATTAAAGGTTTTCGTTTAGTGGAATATTTTACACAACAAGTCGTCCTTTATTCGGTCATTTTGAATATTGCTGCATGCGTTTTGCTGACGTATTAAAGCCACCAGCTGGAAGTTGTTCCCTTTTTTTCTCCGGTCAGATTGTACAAGTAAACACAGGGACTATGCATTTGGATGAGTGAACACGGTATCTCACAGCTGTGTGTTTCCCAGCACCTGTTAACTAAAAACTAAATTCAGAAATGACAGTTGATACTGTCTTGAAAAGACATGATATTCTTTGTAAAATCTTTAATACTGCAGTTTTCAATAAATAAGCAGAGAGCCGTGGTGGAGTAAGAAGTAAGATACTTCACGTAAAAGTAACAACACCACAATAAGAAATGTAAGGGAGCCATTTCTGCATTATGAATAATACTGGAGTAAAAGTAGAGCCAGTAGAAATTTAAATTAAAACTTCACCCTGTATACGTCTAATATTCCCCATGAATGGGAAATAGACATATCAGATTTGTTCTATAATGATGTATCATTTTTTTGTGTGTAGTTAAAATACCTATTAACTAAACAGTGTCAGATAGATGTGCTAAAAAACAAACAGATATTTGCAATGTAATAAAGTAGAATTATGATGAGTAAATGTACAATACCAAAATCAACATTGTACCGACGTACAACCCTGTTACTGTTATATCTCCACTTCATTCATTTTGTTTTGATCTTTATCTAATTTCCTGTTAACAGCGTTCTTCTCTCTGGAAGTTGCCGGAAAACCTTTTTTTCTACATAAGTAATTTATGTTAAAGTTGTATTAATCATGAAAACACGTTTTTAACCAAAAGGAAATCATAAATGAACAGAAGGGCAAACAATTCATTCCCAACTCTTTATTTGTTTTGTATGAAGTGCAGTAAAAGCAACGTTGACGTCGTTTATCGTGACGAGGAGGTCGAAGGGCGAGTTAAGAGACGCCCGTCGTCTCCTTCAGCCCCTCAATCTGCACACACACCTGAAAGTGGAGACATGGTAGTTTGTTTCTTGTTGTGTAGCATGAACCACATTAGGAGGGTGATGCTTGTGCATTGAAATTGCACCTTGGAGTAGACACCTTGGTGGTTTTTCTCAGCACATCTGTAGCCCCAGGACACGACACCGCGCAGCTCCCCGTTACACACAACGGGACCCCCAGAGTCACCCTGAGGGAAATGCCAATTTCAATCAGAGAGGAGAGTGAGGAAGTATGTATTTCAGTAAGAAAATCCCAAATGCAGGAGTCCTTGCCTCCTCCCAGGTATTCAGCACAGAACATGATGGTCCACCATGCCGGGGTAGCAGCCGTCGCAGTCCTCGTGGGACAGGACGGGCACCGTGTACTATGAAAATGAGCTCTAGTGGATTCAAATCCTTTGATACCTCAGTGCACCTGCTCTGGTTAATCGTCCACATAACGGCTGTTCTTCTTCTACTAAAACATCTGAATTGCTGATCTGCATTGAGTTTTAACCAATATATCACTGTAATTGACTTAGACGTTTTTTAACATTACATTACATAGTTAGTTATTCCTTTTATTGATCTTGAGTGTCTTGAAGTATCAATTTTCCCTTCAACAAAGATAATAAAAAGATTGGATTAATAAAGGCGATAGAACTAAAATTTAAAATTGTGCACTTCAAATTAATCAAGAGCCAAATCCAACCACCGTGGTTGTGAACCAGGCCATCTGCACGTTACAAAATACACCCTGTGCTGAAAGCGTGAACACATGAACACGTGGGATGTTCAGTCTCATACATCAGGGGTAGCGCTTCTTCATATGAATGCACACACTTACTTGTTTCCCTAAAGAACTCATTTCAAAATGCTTCTGAAAACATTTAATCTCAATACATCTTGTAGGCAAATACAGAGAACCAAGCACATGGTTTTCTTCCCATAAGCATGTTTCCACGTTCCGGCCTGATTGGTCAAAAATAACGCCGGGGGTGTGTTCAACAACAGCCGAGCTCGATAAAGCAGAACACCAGGTGAAGTCTCTCATCGACGACATCACACATCCACCATGAGGTCTCTGGTCTTCGTTCTGCTCATCGGAGCTGCCTGTAAGCATTTCTCTCCGCCCGCCTTCCATTTACTGAATACAGAAAGAAAGCGGCACTTGGTTGTTGACTGTTTGGCGTCTTGTGTTTCCAGTTGCCACGGAGGAGGACAAGATTGTGGGCGGGTATGAGTGCACCCCCCACAGCCAGGCCCACCAGGTGTCCCTGAACTCCGGATACCACTTCTGCGGTGGCTCCCTGGTCAGCGCAAACTGGGTCGTGTCCGCTGCTCACTGCTACAAGTCGTGAGTGGAACTATTGTGGAGATACGCATTAAGTCTGCTTTTGTGAACCACAGCTGCCAATAATCACCCTCCCCCCCCCCCCCCCCCCCTCAGGCGCATCGAGGTGCGTCTCGGAGAGCACCACATCAAGGTCAAAGAGGGAACCGAGCAGTTCATCAGCTCCTCTAAAGTCATCCGCCATCCCCAATACAACTCCTACAACATCGACAACGACGTCATGCTGATCAAGCTGAGCACGCCCGCCGTCCTCAACCAGTACGTGTCAACCGTGGCCCTCCCCCGAGCCTGCGCCCCCGCAGGCACCATGTGCAGAGTCAGTGGGTGGGGCAACACCATGAGCTCCAGTGAGTAACATCCGCATGTTGACCAGCGAGCGGTTAGAGAAGCTTCCTTGGTGTTCATCACCGGATCTCTCGTTCTGCATCTCCACAGTGGACGACGGTGACAAGCTGCAGTGCCTGAACATCCCCATCCTGTCCACCAGGGACTGTGATAACTCCTACCCCGGCATGATCACCGATGCCATGTTCTGCGCTGGATACCTGGAGGGAGGCAAGGACTCCTGCCAGGTGGGTACCAAGGGGACTCTGTGATTGGTCCTTCGTCCTGGAGGACCAGTGCTTCTCAGCTGCCGATTCTAGAATCCCGATTTTCTCCACGTACGCTCTGTGCTCCTCAGGGTGACTCCGGTGGACCCGTCGTGTGCAACGGGGAGCTGCAGGGCGTTGTGTCCTGGGGCTACGGATGTGCTCAGAGAGACAATCCCGGTGTCTACGCCAAGGTAACCCCGAAACATCAGGCCCAGATTGAAACGTGCCGTAGTTCAGTCCAGACACATTGTCCTGTGCTGACAAACCTCCTCCTGTCTCCTTCCACAGGTCTGCCAGTTCACCAGTTGGCTGCAGAACACCATGGCCAGCAACTAAGTGTGATGCTGCCCTCTCCTATCCGACTCTGGGGCCTTTCTTCCTAAATTCTAACTGCATTATTGTGGTTGAGTTTTAAAAAATGTGCATTATTTTTCCATCTGAGTCAATAAAGTCTGAAAGTCGCGACATTGAAATCAGGTTTCTCTCAATTTTTGCCCTCGTTGTCCAACATTTTCATCATTATAGCTGAAACAATAGTTGAAAAATGGAAACTTCATTTTCTGATTACTCTCATTGATAATGTGATACATTAATTACAAAAAAGTTAATCCTGTACAAGAACCCCATTCGTAATGCTTCATTTGGTGTTGGATTGGTTGTACATTTTTTTTAACAGAACTCACAGACCTGTCCCAATTAGTTCAAGAACTTCCTACTTATAGCCTTTGAATGGTCCTCTGTTTAACGCACTCTGTAATTGTGGCTCAATGAAAGCTGCTTCCATCAGCGCTGAACTTTCTTCACTGAAATAATATGTAATAATTGTCAACTATACAGCCCTCGTTGTCCAACATTATGACATTTTCATCATTATTTTATGTCATCAGGTTGAATAACTGTGGTGATGATTGTGATGATGATGATGATGATGATGATAATCTGTCTGTGAAGAGCAGATGGGAGATATTTCGGTGCAACTTTCCAGCAATCCTTCCGACAGTCATTATTCAATGTGAGTTGTCTCAAGACCTCCACTAACCTTTCATGGACCAGAAAACTAACTAAGGTTATGCGTTTCAGTATCATCATTTAAGCTAATAGTATAGAGTCATCTTCGAGCCCAACAATATAAGGAACTTACTGTCCGCTTCATTTGATCCATTTTGTGGTGAAGAAGTAACTCCAGACCAAGTTCTTTGTAGTAAATGGAACTCATTAAGCAATTTGAAATAGAGATCCGACTACTTTTCCATTTCTCGTGGGATTCAGAAAATCAAGATGCGAACAGAAGTCGAACAAACCCTTCAGGAAGCACCATGCACGCAGCTTCTGAATGCTAACCACCAATCCTCAACACACTTATTGAAAGGTGCAGCCAATGTCTTATTTTGATCTCATGGATTGATCATGACTTTGTGAGCTGTTACCTTGTGGTTTCTATTGGTTTTGGTGGGCTTGTTACCACTGACTGAGGGTTAGGTCTATTGCTGCAATGGGAACGGATGCTACAGGCCTGTCAACAATAATGTACACATTGGATGCATCACAACAATGTAGGTTTTATTGATTGTGCCCTAAACCCCACTACCTCTCTCTCTCTCTCTCCCACTGCGTCTCTCCGCTGCCTCCCGTGTCCGCTTCAATCTCCGTCCTGTTTCCCCTCTCTCTCACGTAGCTCTGGGTTGGGAAGTCCAGGTCTAGGCGTATGTGGAGAGAATATCTTTGATCCAGGGCATCAGAGAGCAGACTTTGGTGTAAACGCCGGGGTAGTTGGGTTGAGCACAGCCTTGGCCCCAGGAGACGATACCTTGCAGCTCCCCGTTGCACACCAGAGGACCACCAGAGTCTCCCTGGGCACGGAAGAGAGGAGAGTTGATTCCTTCATCGTTTCATCTACATGTAAACATGTTTTCTCCTGTGGAAACTGTGTGGAAATACCTGGCAGGAATCCTTCCCCCCCTCCAGGTACCCGGCACACACCATGCGGTCAGTGATCATGCCGGGGTAAGAACCATCGCACTCCTTGTGAGACAGAATTGGGACTTCCAAACACTGAAGGTGAAACGGGTTGAACACTGTAGATGTCAGCAAGAAAGAAAGATAAACAAGGTGAGGGGCGGGAGGTATTATTTGTTTATCATAATTAGGTAGAATTACCACATAATATCAAACCACTATCGCAAATTTTATGGAGCTAAGAAGGAGCAGCTATTTGGTAGTAAATTATCCTCCACCGCTGAACCCTTGAGTCCGTCAGTCAAATTGTGTTGAACGGGTTCCAGAAATGGGGAGATTTATTTACAGCAATTGCCCCAGGTGAGGTGACATACAGAAGGCTATAGTGTAGACCAATCACTTGCCAGGCTTAGTTTCTTAAGGTGACCTCGACAAAAACTTGCAGCTGAATGAATCTTCTGTTTTTTCACCCTTTTACTGTGAAGGCTTGGTGCCTCCCCACCTTGATCGGTGTAGATGTTGCCCCATCCGGACACTGTGCACTTGTCCCCGGGCGCGGCGCAGGCTTCGGGCAGCGCGACGGGCTTGACGTACTGGTTCACGGTGACGGGGTGCGCCAGCTTCATCAGCATGATGTCGTAGTCCAGCGTCTGGTAGTCGTAGCGCTCGTGCCAGTAGATGGCGTCCACCGACATGTACTGCTCCGAGCCCTCCTGCATCCAGATGTGGTGGTCCCCCAAGATGGCAATCTGTGAAAAGGGGCTGAAGTGGAGACAAAAGACAACATCTTCACAGTCCTCTTTAATCAAATATACTACTTGTACAAAAACACTGAATGGTACGCGCACTTTTGCCAGCAGTGGGCTGCTGAGACGATCCACCGGTCGCTGATGAGGGAGCCGCCGCAGAAGTGGTAGCCGACGTTGAGGGACACCTGCCAGGGTTGAGAGTGGGCTTCACACTGGTAGCCGCCCACGATCCTGTCATCCGTGGGCGCTGCGGCTGTGCGGTTAAAAGAAAATCTTATCAGGTGTCTTATTCACAGTTGAAGTTGTTCTTGAGCCCAAAGTCGTCGCGCGTGCTGCGAGTACCTGCGGCGCCCAGGAGCGTAACAACGATCAGGCCGATCATCTTGTGTGGTGGTCTCAAGCCGTCCTCCAATCGTCCGCCGCATTTATAGCTCAACTGCTCTGCTCTACCTCCACCTCCACACCTCCATGCCTCCACCCAATACACACCCACCCTCAATGCCCTGATCCCGGCCCTGAAAAATAACCTTATCTCCTCCATGTTCAGCCTCTCGGTTAATAAGTGAGCCACGTCTTGTATATTTTGGCCTAGTTTTTTTACTCGGTTTTTGACTGATAATTGTCTGCACATAAATAAACGTGCTTGTTCTTTTGATGGGGGACACATTTCTCCTTTTTCCAGACACACAGTGAATCATTTTTACCAGCCAAACAATACAACACTTGTTCTGCACTCACATGAGCTTAAGGGCTCTTTATTTCTGGCTGATGCAGAAGCAGAAGAAAACATGTTTTGGAACATATAACCTTCTTTTCTAATTCGCTTTAATTTAAGTGGAACCCACTTAAATATAAGTTTGGTCAAAGAACATGTACATTCTTTGAACAAACATGTTGTTACATAACTGTTTTTCGTGTTTGATGTTTCAGCTTGCCAACAATAAGTGACCAATGAGAGAAGCTTAGACAGGTGTTAAACATGTTGAGACCCTGATCCACACGTGAAAAATAGGTGCACGGATGACATAACCATAGGGGGTATGCTGCAATGGGGTCGCCAGGGAGAGGGAGGGCAAGAGAGCGGAGGTAACGGGGCAGATATAAATGCTAGCCAGGAAGTACCCAGGTGCCTTCTGATCATTCACCTGACACCATGAGACTGCTGGCTCTGTTGCTGATGATCGGAGCTGCTGGTAAAGACCCCCACACACACACACACACACCCACACACACGCATACAAAGCCGTTCATGTGCACTATTATTCCATAAAAGGATGGAAGAAGGCTATTGAGCATACCTTTAACCCAGATGTGTGTCGTAGCGGCGGTTCCCCGGGGAGACGGGAGAATCATCGGCGGGCAGGAGTGCCAGCCTCACTCCCGTCCATTCATGGCCTCTCTCAACTACGGTTACCACTTCTGTGGGGGGGTGCTGGTCAACAGACAGTGGGTGCTGTCCGTCGCGCACTGTTGGTACAAGTGAGTACACTTTGACGGAGGAAGCATTATGCCTTGCCTTACAAAATATGTAAGAAGCAAAATTCGGAATTTCTTTTTTCTTTTTCAGCCCTTATGCCATGCAGATCATGCTGGGAGAACATGACGTGCGAGTGTTTGAGGGCACGGAGCAGCTCATGAAGACCGAGAACATCATCTGGCACCCGAGGTGAGAGCAAAAATTCTCTTTGCCATTTCCTTCTTGTCTGGTTCATTTGGTCAGTGCAGAGAAACAATCTTCATCCTTCTCTGCGTGCAGTTACGACTACCAGACTCTGGACTTTGACATCATGCTGATCAAGCTCTTCCACCCGGTGGAGGTGACCTCCGCGGTGGCACCGATCCCTTTGCCCACAGGGTGCCCCGTGGGGGGGCTCCCATGCTCTGTGTCTGGCTGGGGCTACACGGCCATCAATGGCGAGGGTTGGTCGATTCTAATGCTCATTGTCATTGTCGTGTCCAGGCTTCTGCTCAGGGCTGTTCAGGGCTTTTATTTCTGTGCAATAGATCACAATTGTTGTCCGTCAATTGAATACAACGAGCGGCGAGGTTTAACATGTAGCTCACCCCACAAACTGAGGTGCTAAACGCTTATTAACGAGAACGAGAATCCCAGACGTGCTGCTAAAGCGGGTATTTCACTCCGCTCCGGCTGCCACAGTGAACACGCCCACGCGCCTGCAGTGTTTGGATGTGCCGATAGTGGACAAGCAGGACTGTGAGGACGCTTATCCGGGCATGATCTCCCCCAGGATGGTCTGTGCCGGTTACATGGATGGAGGCAGAGATGCATGCAACGTGAGTTTTACAGCTTGCAGGCACCGGTTGGATTCACAGGCCCGTATCTGAGACATTTGTCACATGCTCACACTCCCTCTTCAGGGGGACTCCGGCAGCCCTTTGGTGTGTGAAGGAGCGGTCCACGGCCTGGTGTCGTGGGGCGAGGGATGTGCCCAGCCTAACTACCCTGGAGTGTACGTCAAAGTGTGTGAGTTCCTCCCGTGGATTCAAGACACCCTGGAGGCCAACCCCTGAAGGAATGACCCGTTTTAACTTTGAATCTTTGCAATTGATCCCCACAGCCCTGACTTTACTTTTCTTTCTCTCTCTGATGGCTTGTCCCTTCTGGACAGTTGTCATATATCTAAAATTAACCCACATGTGCCAGAACGTAAAAGACAAAATAAAAATATATTCAATTTTCATGTGTCTGTATACATCCATAATGGGAGAAAAAACTCAAGTAGCGGAAGTATGTCAGTTACAGTTTTAATACAATATAAGACGGTTTGTCGTAGGTACACAGAGGCCTTTATTTGCTCACTAACTCATTCGTAGGAACACACTTAAATAATAGGTTAAATGATGAAGTGGTATATTTTTATTCTTTCAAATTTTATGAATTTCTATTATTTTTATTGAGGATGAAAATCATTTCAGTTATAAATAATCAGTTCTGAACCCTTTGAGAAGTTAATTGCAGTGTGAATATTGAACAGCACGAATTGCCCCCATTCAACTTCAGCCTTATGGTCAAAATACGGTAATTTAAGGTTAAACGTGAAAGCAGATTCAATGAGGGCGGATTTCTGGATTTGAGATATGTTTCAGTATTCAGTCTTTATTTTGTGAAGGATGCTTTTTCTATAAGGAGAACATTCTTCTCGCCGTCTCCCCCGGGTCACATCTATCGTCTCTGAGCGCCTCGTTCCTGTTCTGCCTCTCTTCATGCTGTTGTCTCTGTTTGGCTGGACTGCAGCGTCCGTGCCACGCTGCTCTACCTGCACATGGACACAACAAGACATCATACTAGAGTGGCCCTGCATGCATGTATGTACAGTATGTTGGTGATGTGGTAGCAAAAAGGATTTGAGAAGCGACTTTTAGGAGAGATACTAAAGTAGAATCTACTTATCTCCTGAAGGTGAAGAAGGAACCGAATGACAAACTTAAATAAATAGCAACATGAATGAATGTGCATGGATGCAGTTCATAATCTTAGTATATCTTAGTATATTATTATTTATTTTATTAAAAGTATATGTATAAGTTGCGGATTCTGGGGAGGATCTTAACTCAACAGAAACAACGTTGGAACCAACAGCTTTTAATCTTTTACATTTTTAGAACAACATCATCTGCATAGTGTAGAATAATCAACACGCTGTAATGACTGTGCACAGTTCAGGTTACAAAGTTATAAAATGAGATGACTTACCCTCAACACTCTCCTTCTCACTCTGAGAGGGAGGCAAAAACCTTGCTGGTGGGATTAATTCAGTGCTGCTTAAAACATAACAACAAAACTAACATGTCATGATCCTTATCTCAGTAGAAAAAAAAGTCACTCTAAGCAGGATGCTTACAATTAGTCTCTAAAAGGTTTGTAATGTATATTTAAACTACTAATCTGCATTAAACAGTCTTACCTTTTCATATTTGTCTGTTTTTTCTGTTTTCTACGTGCGTCATTGGCACTTTGACCCTGCTGACGAGAGCAAACATGTCAGGATGACAACGCCGTCAGCCACTAGGATGGATGAAGGTAAATAGACTAAATGTGTAATTGGCTTATTTCCTTCCCTGGTTACTACACATATACATTCTGAACATTATCATTCCTCAGAGGAATGAAAACAAGTGTCTGTTGTGACTTACTGAGTGGGCGGGGGATTGTTTGTCCGCAGTCGTGGTTTCTCGTGTCCGGAGGCGGGAAGGAGATGGACATTGTGGACTTCTGTGGGTTTTAGGGGGCAGAGATGGAACGCTGAGGGCCAACCTGGGAACCTGGTAATCCAAGCTTGAGAACTACTAAGAGAAGATAGTCAGTGAGGAAAAAAAACTCTGCGATTGAAAGTTGTAGATTCATAATTCATCCTGAATGAGTCAGGGACAGACACAAGCAAGGAAAGTCTGCAGCCGTACTAGTTGTACTGCAGCAATGCATCAAGCTAAATGCTAAAATGTCAAAATGGTAACCACGATCATCATAACATGCTGTGTTTAGCAGGAAGTGTTTAACAAGGTCATTCATCAGCAAAGCACCACTAAAAACCAAGAACAATCAACCAACAAAATCTCCAACATGTCGATCCAATTAAAACAAAACAAATGATTGACCTTTTTGAGGGCAGCCATTTCTTTGACTATCAGTTCGATGTCCTCAAGGTCCTCTTCCTCGTGGTCTTCCTCACCCTCCTCCTCGCTCTGACCGCTGCCAGGCCGGTAGGGCTCCACCAGGACGGACTCCGTCCCTCGGATGTCACAGCGACAGTATGGGCAGGTGTGGCCGGATGACTTCTGCTGGATGGTTGTCAGGGGCAGAGAAACGCTAAATGAATGAAGGGACCCATCGACAGCCATCGTCCTGAGAACAGCGCTGTGCATGCGTTGGACTTCTCTTCAAGCATAACCAGTTATTTTTAGAGATGGAGGGGGAACCACCGGGTTTAGCAGACTGTGTAGATTGTTCTTTCCACAATCCAGTTTAAGAAGAACTACAGTAACTTTCATTGATTGAGTCGCTAACAGGCTTTGTCTCTTTCCAGGTTTTTATGGCATTCATGCATTTCTATTTCATTCTGAATCACATAACCTCTTGACAGATTCATCTTCATAGTTGACAGGATCTTTCAGATTTCTCCTCTTATATGAAAGCAATCCATCTGAGTGATGTTCTTGCAGATTGCACCACTGATATTCTTTCAAACTCTTTTACTTTCCCGCTCTACCTTTTCTCAACCTGTAACAGAACTTTGGTATTTTTGGTTAACTTTGGGGATTCAGCTGCAAATGTGTCCAGATGGCTTTAAAAATGACGATTTGGTTCAGCGTTCAAGTGCTTGTGAAGATCATTGTTTGGTAAACTTGCTGCTGATGAGGTCTGGCTTACAGCTTAAAACTTTTCCGTTGAAGTGTAACGTCCACAAAGCACATTTACTCTTCTTTTCCTGTCGAACTATCTCACTAGACGCACCCACTTGTGAACAAAGAGAATGTGACCCGTGCAGTTTGAGGAGGATGTGAGTCTGTGCTCACACAGGAAGTCCTCAGACAAATGTCAGGACCTACTGTGCTGCACCTTTGCAAAGACTTAAACGCCCCCAGAACAGATCGGGGGATTGTTGAAGGTTGAGCTGTAGTCATTGAAAAGAGGAAGTAGGCAGACGGGAGACAAAGAGCACACAGGACATGCTGTTTTAATTTACTGGCAGACTTTTGGGAATTTTGTGCAATCTGGTCAGATGTGATGGATTTCATTGTAGACTTCATGGTCTGTGACTCTCTCTTGGAAACTCACATATAGGTTATCAGGCCACGTCTCCATGGTTACAGTGGTCAGTTCGCATACCGCGTGACACCTGTCATCGACCGTAATGGTTCAATTCACAGACGTTTTTTTTTTAACCATTGAACCGATGCTTGTTTCTGCTCTAAGTTATCAAACTATTTGGTCATGCAAAGAATTGCTCTAAGATCCTCTGGAGACAACTGCTCTTTTTGGGGCCTGGGTTTCTAGAGCGAGACTACTACTTTGTTTTAATGAAGAATGTTTTGCTGAGCTTGAATTGTTATTTGGGGGCAATTCTTTATTTTCAATGAAACATTTTACCTGGAGATACTGAGAGGTATTAATGTGTATGAAATGAATTCAGTAGTCATGTCGTCGTATTAAAAAGCACGTGCGTATTACTCAAGCCTTTTGTTAAACAGGTGCACAATTTGACATCAACACCCAAACTCATTTAAATACAGAAATGAAAAAATCTAGTTCAGTCTCCCGTTTAGTCTTTCCCTTCACTAAACACATACAGCAGTGACACACTACCTGTCGGTAATAAGACGAGCTCGTGGTCTGAAGCGCTGCACAGTCAGGCTACAACGAGGAAGCGCTCGTGGTTTCATACCTGCCAGCCTGAGAGGCAGGGTTGGCAAAGGAGATGCCCACAGGGCTGGATCCGAGTGTCCTTGTCCCTCTCTGCACAGATCTTGCACAGCTGGAAGGTGCTGCCTACGTCGCAGTAGAGCTCGTACTGCTCCTGGGTGACGACACAGAAAACCATGAGCCATTCGGGATGCGAGTTACGTTCTTGTCTTGGTAAAGGCTCAGGAGGCAGTTTGATTCATTGATGAAGGGGCGTGAAGAGCGTCCGCTTACCTCCGTGACTTTGACTTTGCCCCTCTGGGCCGGCTCATACAGGCCCGTCAGGTCGGGGTTCGTGTCCCGTCCGTCTGGGTACAGGTAGCTGCACAGAAGCACACGGCACTTAGAGGAAGAAAGAAAAACAAACAACGGTACGAAATGAGGGAGAGAGATGTGTTTATTGGTCCTGACCAGCCTTCCTTGAAGCCCTGAATCAGGGCCTGGTAAAGGGGGATATTCTGGGGTATGGTCTGGATGACGCCGCCTTCACTGGTCACATGGCCAATGGCCCACTGGCCCATTCTTGTGCAGCTCAAGCGAAATATGTAGCTAGAAAAGAGATAATGATCCTTGAAAATCACACGTCAAAGCAAACAGACAAGTCACTTCTGCAAACATACCAGCTTTGATCTGCACTTAGTTGGTTGTTTTCTGTATTTGAGCAATTCATTACAATAATATTCATCTAATTGTTCACACAGCTAATCTATTGATGCTACATGTAGTGTATGGGCCACAGTGACTAAACGATCTATGAAGCCTTTTGGGCTTATATCATCTTCTGCTCGTCCTCACCTCCCCGGTCTGTGCATGTAGTGTTGCAGGCGGGCTATCGCCTGGTCGTAGGTGAGGAAGGCCATGTAGCCTGGATGAGTCACTGCCAGCTGGTTCCAGTTCCTTATGAGAGACCTCCACGGCTGAAACGAGAGAGGACGTTATTGCTGTTTCCCCATTGAAGGAATAGTTCTTTGCTCAGCATTGAAGAGACAGGCGGACAGGTTGCCTGGCTCCATCTGAGGTAACGAAATGAGCCAAACAGAACCTCCTGAGGTGACTAAAAAACACATTACATATCCTTAGTTTAGAATTGTAGGTAGTGGTTTGTTCCCGCAGGGACTTCCTGGAGTCTCGTCATATTTGTGAGGTTCCCATTGACGTGTGCACCACTTAATGGTACGGGAACTTATTGCGTTGACACCCACATCAATGCTCGCATTAAACAGGATGGTGACACACAAAGGTGACAGAGCCTATTATGTAAAACTATTTCTTTAAGAATGTAATATTTCACCCTACCTGAAAGAGCCGCGTGAAGATGTCAAACTCAAACACAGTGATGTAGTCACTGCAGGTGAGATCTATCGTTGACTTCAGGGCCATGGACTCCATCCCCTCCTCAAACGGGTGGACACTCCACAGCTTCTCTTTGAAACTCTTCCACTGCACTATGCACCTGTCAGAGCACAATATCAGCACATGGCAAATGTGGACACACAAGTTGTCAGCCAATAAATGACCCACACTCACTTGTTTCCAAAGGAAGAAATCCAGAACTCCTGTGCCTCTGTCTTGGTCACCCTGTAAGTGTCACCTTGAAAGCTGCCCTCTGGAAACATGGCCCTCAGCTCCCAGAGCATGTGACTGAACAGCAACGACAGTTTGGTCAAGTTCCTCCTGAGAATGAAAAGGCAGCAGACGTTGTTTTGTGAGAGAGAAAGAAAAAGAAAGCATGACATTTGTTTGGATGTTTTCTGGCCTTGTGGCATAGAAGTCCATTTGACAACTACGAAGCCACTGAATAGAAATGAGATAAGATGAAATTCTACAAAGGCCTTTTTAGGGGAACAAAGCTGCTGTTTAATTGAGGCCCTGCCGCTACTTTCCACTGTAAACAAGCGTTGCCGCTTCTTTCCACAGAGACACACACAGACGCAAACAAACACACAACAGGTAGTCCAGCGAGCAAACAGGATGCTCTGTGCTGCAGGCGCGTCTCCACAGGATACCACAGAATGTTCCAGTGGCCAGTGTGCCACTTCAGACCAGTATCATCTCTTTCTATGCTCTTCATGGAATGTGATTCATAACGTGTATAAAAAATATGAATACATAATAGGATTTCAATATTCTACCAATTGTTCTTAAGCATTTTTCAACACTTTGGGATTTCATGGTCTCCGAGTGACCTTATCTTAAAACATTAATGCTCCAAATTATTTATGTGTCTTAAGGTCCATGTAGATCCATCATCATCTTTTGTTTGCTAATAGAAATGTGGATTACATGAGAAAATCTTTTCATTGAACTCAACATTAAAAAGCCACACCGTGGACACAGCGAGTTGACTAAGACTTCCTCCAAATTAAACCTGAATAGTTTTGGCTTGTAGTTGCATGTTTATTGGAGTTTGCACCTTTGCATAAATTGCAAAGATAAATTGAATTCCAGTCAGAAGAGGTCGAAGCCGTTAGTGTGTCACGGCCTGTAAAATCCTCCGCTGCCCGTTTCTGTCGCCTCCGGCGTCGGCCGTGTCTCATATCTGTGATCTTTGATAATAAATGACATATTAAAAGTAGAAGAGAGGATTTCGGCCACATGCGGGTTTGAAAATTAACAGTTAAAAATGCTCTCAAGCTGCTCACGTACTGAGGTTGTTTTTGCCAAGTTTCCTCCACATTAACATCACAAAGCAGCAGCATTGGACCGTTTTTTCCGTCTTCGTCATTAGTAGGCCCAACAAGAGACGCAGGTTCCGCCCCGACTCCAAATAAAAAGTCGCTCTTTTTATTCTGCTCTGAAGAACCAAGAAAGTATTCGCTTTCTCCCGACAGAAAGCAGACCAACGTGGTCAGTTCCCTTTGCACACAGTGACATAAGTGAGGATGGTATTTACTTAGAATTTAGTTATTCTGCGGAGCCGCAGCTTCTATTTATCTAAATCTAAATCAGTTATAATCTGTTATAATAAACCGAAATCATGTGTTTACTTTATAAATAGAACAGCTTTGTTTTTTGTGTAAGTAAAAGTTCTATTTATAAAGTAAACACGTTATTTCTGTACATTTATTTTAATGTCTAAATATTAAACATAGTGTTTATGTGAGGGAGACAATATGATGAATAATAATGAATGTATTTGCATTAACCAATTCTTCTTGTTGGGTTTCACATTCTTTTCCATTATTGTTTGTAAGTTAATTTATAATTTTGTCTCCAAATGCAAAAATAAAAAGCTCAATCCGAATTTCTACATAAAAGTACAAAACAAGAACCACCACCCTGCAGCTGTACGTCTGCAAAAACCATCCAGCTGCATTTGAATGAATTTCATTGTTTTGATGCCGTTGGGTTTTTGTGTGGATTTGAGTTATTTTACAAAGTCAACGTGACCTTGTCATTTAACCACTAAACTGTAATTGGTTCATCCTTGAGTCTCATCGGGCGTGTGAGCCACATCACCGATAGTTCACAACGTCTCAAAGGTCACGATGGCCCCCGTGGAGTCCGGCTCCTGAAGGTGTACGACGGGTACGATTAGTTGATGATCAGAACCGTTGCTGATTAATCTTTTGTTCCCCAAAAAGGAAAGAAGATGGGACGGAACACAACAGCGTTTTTTGGTTTCCTGTCGTGAGTAATGTTCCACAAATGAATTACATCAGAATCATAATCGTGTGTCTACAGAAATATTATTTGACGTGAGGATGTCGGGTCCCGTCTCACCTGCAGCTGGACGTCTCCTCAAAAATCTTCTCGCGTCCCTCTTTGAACAGCAGCAGCGCTCGCTCCGTCTTGTCCAGCAGGTTTCGGGCATGAACCCTGAGGTACTCGGCCTCGTCTCCCCGGGGGGCCGCGTGGCCTCGGTGGGGCTCCCACACCTGCGTGAGCAGCGCCGCCGTGTCCGACAGCAGCCCCGGCAGGTACGGCGGGCTGAGCCTCAGGCCCAGCCGGGGGTCGGCGCACAGGCGCCGCAGTTTGACCAGTCGTTTGAGGAGTTTGTCCACCAGCCGCCGATCCCCACTGGTGGGGGGCTCGGAGCTCAACTCTGCTGCTGAACCTGCCGCCGCCATCATCGCGAGGTGAAGAAACGCTTGAAAGGTCCGGCCGCCGTAAGGAGGCGGGAACAAGTAACAACGGCCAAACCGTTCCGAGAGAAAGTAAAAGCTCTGCTTTGAATATGTGAATCTTTATAATCAAAAAGAGGAGCAGCTACTCAAGTTTTAGGATTGTATTTATCGTCCTGTGGACATTTCTGTGAGTTCCCGGCTGATGCCTCCTTGAGCAGCATCCATGCTCGTTCCACGGACCACCGATCCGCTCGCTCCTCCGTCAGATCTGCAGAGAAACACAGAAACAACAATCAGCAACACAAGACGAGAGGCCGAGTGTGAGGCGGCCTGTGAAACGGCCTCCCCCTTTGCACACGCCACCTTCCCTCCCGCGCATCGAGCACACGCACTCCTCACTCGTCATCGGGCCCACACCTCAGCACAGGCGACAGCAAAGAGGCTTCTACTCACAGCACGGCGGAAACGTGTCCTCAGGCATCGGCCAGAAGGCTTCTGCTTCTTCTCTGTTCTCTTCTTCGTCACGGCCGCCGTCCCTGCGTCTCTCACTGTCTCCCTCTCGCTGTCTCTCTCTCTCTCTCTTGCGCTCTCTTTTCTTGGTTCACCCTTTGATTTGTTTCCTGGTTGCAGCCAGACAGACAGGTTTGTTTTCTTTGTTGTGGAAGCAGAGAGAGAGAGAGAGAGAGAGGGGGGGAGAGAGAGGGGGAGAGAGGGGGAGAGAGAGAGAGAGGGAGGGGGAGAGAGGGGGAGAGAGAGAGAGAGAGAGAGAGGGGGGGGGGGAGAGAGAGAGGGAGAGAGAGAGAGGGGGGGAGAGAGAGAGGGAGAGAGAGAGAGGGGGGGGAGAGAGAGAGGTAGAGAGAGAGAGGGAGAGAGAGAGAGAGTAACACGTGGTATCCACATTCAGGCTGCTTTTCAACTGACATTATGCTCAAAGAAAATAGTGACTTTCAACAGTTGTGATGGTGAAAACGATCAGAATCCTCGTCTGACTACGAGCAGATGAATTCTTGTTTTTGTATCGGAACATTACTTTTGGTTGATTACTTTTTTAATACCCAACTCTTGTTGTAATGAGTCCTTTTTTATCACCGCCATCAGTCCACAAATGTCTATTTGTCCCTTAATGTACATTATCAGCAACAACAAACTATATTTGAAAAAAGGCTTTCTACATTGGAATGATATAAAAGGAGAAAACCTTCTGGGTTTGATGAATGTAGCTGGACTGCTCGACATGACGCATTTCAACAATGCCAGATTAAAGCCAAAGGACTCAATAAGCATTTGATGAAAGATGCAGAGCTTTTTGTCATTTACTTTTTTTTCAATAAGAAATCAAATATTGTTTGTATATAGGTTTATATTATTTATCTTCAGTTCGGTTTAAACCATTTGTACACTATTTGTAAACCATGTGCGGCTCCATTTCCCTTCCAAAATAAGAAAACCAGCCACTAAGTAAAGAACCAATAAATCATGCCTGTGATATGACTAAACTAAACAAGATAATAAACATCTACTGATCTGTATCGTTTATGAACACATAATTAAAAGCTAATGTGTAAGGAATAGTTATAACTATAAGTAACAATACAAGTTTTGCTTAGTATTTGAGTGCAAGAAGCACAGTGTGGGGTTTGAGTGGGCGTCTGAACGAGGCCTGGTGATTGACTCCTCAGTCGAGCTGCTTTTTCTACGCTTCTTTAACAACCTTTTGAGTTGGTATTTTCCAGAGCACCATGTTGCTCCGGGGTTCATTCAGCAGAAGGTGGCGGTAGTGCACTTCGAGCCTGACACCAGGAAGCCCCGTTAAATCACTCAGAAACACGGTGATTTGCAGACCCTGCAAAGACCCGACTCCATGCGGCCGCAGCAGACGAGAGGAATCTGAAGGGCGTCTGTGGATCTGCACCAGTGCTGCTTTAAACCACAGCCACGGCAAAAAGGCCGGCCAACATCTCAACCAGAAACGAAGAATTAGAAGGAACTCGTGAATGAAATCAGCACCCACAAGAGGGAGACACCATGTGGGACCATGTGATCATAACGCTCTGCCACTCACACGTCATATTTACTAATGTCGGTATCATTGTGTTGCCAGAATCTGTCTGTGTTCCTTCAGAGGCTCTCGTTCACTGAGCGCTGTGAAATATGCACATGGAGGGTGAGACAGACCGTTGGAGGCCTGTGTTTCTCAGGAACAGTGGCGGGACTCTGATGGTTGAGCGCATTGACAGCTGCACGGCCTGTTTTTTTGTGGTGTCGGGTTGTTTTAGGGACTTTAGACACCGATTTTGACTTTCCGTTGCCAACTCCACACTTCAGTGGAAAGAGGAAAGTCCCAAATTGACCCTGGTAATCAGACCGGGGTGGAGTCGGAAAAGATTAACGACGACGGGGTGAGGCGTGCATGTGTGACAATATACGTGCACATTTATGACCACACGCAAGGCAGCAGGGGCAGGACATGGACCGGACATGGGCCTCGCTGTCTGCAGCCTGGTGGCATTACAACGTAACAAACTGCACATCTGATGGAGTGAAGTGTGCTACTTCTGTCCTGCCAACGACACAATAACGCCCGCTTGAGCTTTGTGTGTTTACAGCGTAATACGTCCATGTATCTGCAGAAATGCAAAAGATTCAGCACATTATGGGAGAGCTGTGATGTGAATATGAGAGCAATCAGCTGTAGCGTAACATAAATGAGTCACCGGGTGTGAAAATCCACATTATGGTCGATGATTTCAGGCCCTGAGAGATGAACAAAACAACATTTCTGTAACATCATTTAGAGGGAACATAAACGTCAGGAGAGGAGGTTCACCTTCCGATGTTAACGTTAACACATCGGAACAGCAAAATATGTGCAAATATGCCAATTTTCATTAAAAAGAGGCCTTTGAAGTGAGAAAGTCAGTTAGACCTTTGTGACAAAGTAAAGAAAGACACTTCATAACCAGAGACATGAAACGGCATTTCAATGAAAAGTGGTGAATCTAGAGGCTTTATTATTAACACGACTAAAGCAGTAAAGAAATGCCTTGTGTGCATGGCCAGTTCTGATTGGCAATGGATGTATGAGGTCGACAAATAGGAAACCACATGCAAGCGGTGTCCCGGTCCAGGAGGCTGCAGCCCAAAAGCCCGAAGTCCCTGAACCGAGAGACGCATCGGTTCTTCAACTTCTTGAGAAATTCACGAAGATGTTTAGAACTTTCACGCAAAGCAGACAGATGTGGAAGAGAGGTCGGACCTGCAGACATTATTTAGACTTCAAACAAGTGTTTTTTTTTTCTTTTCCCTCCTTCACTCAGTTTAATCGAACCGAAACAAAGACTGCAGCGCTGAGAGGGAAAGCACCGCACTCATTAAAGCAGATGCGCGCTGGCGCAGCTGCGGCACTACCTGCAGCGCCGGGACGCGCATCAGCCACACTTCTTCCCAAAGACGTTTACTTAAATAAACCAATGACACAGTAGGAAACACACTGATGGTTTGACTCCGTGGGGATGGGGGCAAAGCGCACGGCTGGTCTCTTTGGATTGAAGTAGCCCCACCAAGCTGTCACTGAACGTGGAGAAGTTGGTTTCTTCAGGCGCACACACCTGACACGTCTCCGGGTCCCGAGTGCCTCGCACCCCAGTCGATGCCGAGGATAAGGACCATGAACGGGGACCACCGGTCGGTTGCCGTCGCGCCGCTGGATCTGCGCACCACAATCCGAGAGCGTGGGAGCGCCGGGTCGAGGAACGCGGACTGCAGAGGTCGCGCCGAGGACGCTCAGGGGACCGACGGCTCACCTGCGTCCCCGGCGTGCAGAGGGAAAGACGGGTCGGCCAGGAGCGCACCGCACCCGCAGACCGGTGCTGCGCGCAAGCGGCCAGCGGACGCATCTTTTTGCAGGCTGCCTTTTAGGAAACGCCCGATAGTCGTCGAGCCGGAGACCCAAACGCAGCCGTCGCTTTTACCGCAACGCGCGGATCGGCTTTCTTCGGCGGCGGACGCGGACTCCCCGTATCGGCGGGCGGTCGCCGGTCGATTGGAAACAGCCGCGCAGGACGGCCGGCCGGACGCGGCGGCGGGCAGCCAGCGGCGGGCAGCAGAGGCAGGGCACGCATTTTGCTTCCTGCAACCGTTTGATTACGGTAAGCGTTTCTCCCCAACAGCCAGTCCATTGCGCACGTGCACAACAACGGTTTATTCATTTATTTTGACTATAGGACATATGACACGAATCATTTCTGATCTTTATTCCACGTCTACCTTTTGCTCAGACATGATTTCTCATAGCTGACAAGAGGGGGGGGGGGAGTATACCCTGTTGAGTGGTCAAAAGGAGAGCAACCAGTGACTCTCTACGGATGGTTGGAATAGTACTAGTCGTTGGGGCATTAGTGTGTCACAGAGTGAAGTGGATGCAGCAGCTGCTGAATCAATGAGAAAACGTCCAGTCAGCATTTCTCCTGCGTTGGTTCAGTGGCTCACTGGGTCATAACTGAACTTCCACACCGCGGTTTAATTGGTATATGTGTCTTAATGATGTCTTTGTCCCTTCTGTGTCTCTCTCTTTGGGGTGTCCCCCCCCCCCCCCCCCCCCCCTCAGGCCGCTTCCCAGTGTACTGTCCGCCCCCCGTCCCCGAGGTGAACCCCCTCCAGCCCCGCCCGGACGAAGGCCTGCAGGCTGGCGTTGCTCTGGCCACACGTCAGGATGAGGACGGAGACACGTATGTTGATTTGTTGATGTTATAAGTCACGTGTGGAAACTGTTTTTATAATCAGAGCTTTAGAATCGCAGTGTAAATGTGACTCGGTTCTCAGTTACTTACCGGTCAGAGACCTTTCTGGGATGTATGACAGATTTTGGGCATTGATGGTGATTTCCTGTAGACAGACCCAACTAATATCGACCTTCAGAGATCAAGGGTTTGATTGAGATTCTCACTTTTGCACATACAGAGCATCGTAACATGATCAGTGAATCTTTCTGTTGCGCTGCGTCCTAAAATGTATAAACCAGCGGACCTTTTCCACAGCAGACATAGTAACAGGTTGGAGTTCAAAATGGCCCCAGTAAGCCATCCCAGTGGCCCACAGAACCTGAACCCAGCCACCGTCAATGATCACCAAATGTCACCAGTCACTCCTGCGTTATCATTCAAAGTGAAATTAGATCTAAAAAGGATTCACGTGGCTGGACCTGGACGTTTACTGGTCTTACCTCGTCCACATAGCTGAGTGTGGTTTGTGTAATATCGTCTCAGAGTATTTGTTTCAGCTCTGTGTGACATCCAAGTGGTACAGTCACCCCCCCCCCACCCCCCCCCTCCCCGTTCACCCAAATGCTGTTTCACTTCCTGCCAGGGGGGCTGTTGAGTGTACCCAGATCATCTGAGTGGATCATGGATGCTGTGGTCTGGTATCTCAGGCTGTAAGGTGGGGGGGGCGAGGGGGTATGAGAGGGGGAGGGGTATGAGGGGGGGGGGGGGGGACACTGTGCAGGACACTGGAGGAGTTCTCGAGATAAATGCAAAAAGTCAACAGTAACGCATGGTTAACGTTACTTTGTCTAAAGTTTTAACACCCACCCGCCCACACAAAAACTTAAATGTCAAACTCACACGTGCACACACACACGTGCACACACACACACACACACACACACACACACACACACACAAACACAGGGTCATATGACTGAAAACACAGCATGTCTAAGAATGAAATTACTCTGATTTTGCATCACCATTATTTACATCACAAGATGAACCCGTGATGACCAACATGTGGGGGCCATGAGTCCCGTGATGTTTCTCAGCTGCTTATTGTCCCACATCGGTTTTAATAACCACACCTGCTATTACACCGTGAGGACGATGCAACGCGATCCAATGATCCAATTCAACTTTTGCCCCGTGCTCCCGTTTTTATTTGTCAATTGTTGTGTCTCTACATCAACTTGTCGACGCTTACATTTACCAACAAGAACTGATGTAAACATTTTCTTCTTGGGAATTGGCTCGTTCTCACGAAAGCGAACCCCTTTATGGTGCAGTTCAGACCCCGGCCTGGTTGTGTTGTACCTACTTTGTGGTTGCTTCAAACTTAGTGTGAGTTCAGCCCCCCTTCGCAGGCCCGTATGCACATGCGTGTGTGTGTGCATAATGTAAATGTAACCGGCTTAGTTCTTACGTCAATGGGGTGTCACTCGTCTGTTCTCAGCGCCTCTGAGCCCCTCAGTTTCGGGAAGAGCAGTGAGGGCTCAGTTTTTAGACACCACTGCGGTTTCTCTCAGGTGTCTCTGTCTTTCTCATTTTTCTTCTCTGTGTTTTTAAATGAATGGTCTCAAAAAAACCAAACATCCGCTCCTTACTTCCTCATTTACCGCTTTCTTTTTTATCAGCTTCATCTCTCTCTCTCTCTCTCTCTCTCTCTCTCGCTCTCCCTCCCTCTCCATTTGTGTCATGCGTCCCTTTCTTATCCTTTTATGTGTTTGTGAGATGTGCGTTCAGCTCGTTTTGCCACACGCTTCCAGTCAGTCTGTTTACTGCACAATAACACAGTTATAGGTGGAGTTTGGCGAGACTCTTATCATTGAAGCTGTCACGTACTTCTTGTACGATATTGTAATCTTAGACTTTATTATTTCACATGTGCTGTGTCATGTCGACCCAATGCTTTGTTTTTCTTACTTTCCACACATGCCCTGTCGTGTATAGTCACATTGACGGGGGGGATTCAGGGGGTCGCGAAGGTCCTTAGGATTCACGTAGCAGACAGAAGCAGGCTCTCATTCCGTGTTCACACTGAAACAACACTGTAGGAGAAGGCCGTGTTTGCCTACGGCGTGGATGCGTCACCGGGTCCTCTGACCAGAGTCCACAGTCCTCCCACTTTGCCTGAGTGACAGGCTGCAGATTGGGTCACGAACCAACGATGCAAGCCCCAGTTTTCCATCGCCGTCGACAACTTGATGTCTGCACGGATGGATGTTCAGCGCCCTGAATCACCCGAGCACTGAGCCCGAGTCATTGCGTAACACACGTGCACGGTGATGACTGTGGACAGTAAGATGTGGCTCTCGGGATGAATTCTGAGCGGCTCCTCCGGGCGGAAGAGGAACCCATCGTTTTGCGTCGATGACCGGGGGGCCCGTTGCGTCTCCGCTTCTCTTTTGTTTACTATTGACTCAGACCACACGGTCTGTCAGGCTTCAGTCGGATTCGCCCCCCCCCCCCTCCCTCCACACCAAACAGGATACCACACGGTGCCGCCGGGTCTTCTTACTCGCAGTCTTCTTGACCTCGGACACACACACTCACACAAGGACAAGCGCACACACACACACACACACACACACACACACACACACGGTCACACCGGCGCTGTCAGTGTTAATGCGGTGCAACTGGTGCGCACGTCACTGCTGCTGAGCCTGAGGTTGTCTGGGGCTGTGGTCTTCCCCACTTCCAGGAACTAGAAACAGCACAGTTTCCTCTTGTGAGGAAAAGAGAGTGATGGAAGCTGACAGAATCCCTTTAAAGCTTGACCTTTTGTCTCACATTCGAGGGATTGATGAACATGTCTGACGGCTGCTGGTTTGGTCACTCCAACCACCGAAGGACTTTGTGCTGGCGTGACACCGCATGGGACTTTTAGGGGCGAATGACGTGAAGTACAGTAAATTTGCGAAACAGAAGGCTTTTGATTCAGATCTCTTCACTTCTCTGAGCTCAGTTACAGGAACGGGCACGAGCTGAGGAAGGAACCGCGGCGCTCCCGTCGCAAACCACAGTTCTGCTTTTTCAGATTGTTTATTGCAGCGGCAACCTGCTGCTGCACGGGAGGCGACTTAGTTTGAGAGTCGGTGTCCTCGTTGGCAGCTCTGCACAGGCCGATCATCCATGAGCCAGTAGATGTTGTAGATGGCGCGTTTTCAGCATTATTCTTTTTCACTGTGAATGTGGGAATTGCGTAAGCTGTTTGGTTTCTATTTGATTGGAAGAGGTCATCATGTTTATGCGATGGGGTCGATTCCCCGAGGAGTTTTCTTACAATGTGCAGAAAAGTGTTTCATTTGCATCTGGGAATCTGTGTCTTCATGACTTCACGTTGCTTAGAGGAGGTGTCGCAGTTGAGTCTGTCACTGTGTGAATTTCTCTCTCTCTGATCTTGAATTCTAAGCAAGGGAGCCTTCCACTTCTCACGAAGCTGCCCTGCTTCCTGCACCGCGGTTGCGCTTCACGTCCGGATGGGACCTTTCCATCGGACGGGAGCAGAAGCTGAGCAAACCTGCAGAAAGCCCCTCTCGAAAACTACACCTGTGATGAACGGCTGCATGTCACAGGACCCGCAGCGAGATAAAGAGCGTTGCCGTTGTCGTTGACAACAGGAAGTGACATCAAATCAGTCGAGCTCTTACTGGAAGCTGCTTTGTTGAAAAAGAAAAATGCGAACGTTCTTCAGCACGCCCTTCCCCCTGCTTGGTTTTCAGCTTCTCCTCGTCCTAAACTTTGGCCCCACTTTGTGCTTTCGCTTCACGTCGCGACCACAGTGTGGTTTCCCTTTAATCTTGATAAGGCCGTGATAAGCGCCGTGTGAGTCATGAAGCTGAGTTTCCTCGGTACAACTGTTCCGGGGATAACGTAAAGAAATCTGGTCTTTTTTGTTCTCGTCAGGGCGGCTCAGTGGTGGTTTGATAAAAAGTGGGATACTTCTGAAAAAGTTGGGGATTGCCACCCCAAATAAAGCCTGCTTGTTTTAGATAGATAGAAAAATGAACACGATATAACATGAACTTTACAGGTGCTGGTAATTTTACCGTCTTACCTGGTGTAAGACCTTCTGTTGAATATCAATCTTCTCATCTGATTCTCAGAAGGGAACTACATGCATTCTCCAAAAGGCACTCTGATTTTTTCATAAAACAAATCCTTTTACAAACTACGCTCTTAACAGAGTCCTTGTTGAAGTGCAGTGAGATCAACAGCTCTCACATGTAAGTCTCTTGTGCTGGAATGAAATGCCATGTCAGTGTGAAGACCATCGCCTTCACGGAGCCTTTACACAGTGAAAGGGATTCTCTGCTTGGACCTCCTCAGTCCGCCTGGCGCCACACTGTCACCAACCTGTGTAACATTCTGCATTGCATCCGTTACAGAGCTCTCCACATAGCCGTGGTCCAGGAGGAGTTCACCCTCGTACGCGAACTGATCCAGCTCCTGCTGCGGGCCCGCAGAGGCCTCGACGTCTACAACAACCTGCGTCAGGTAAAACACGTGCACCTCGAGCGCACGGACACACGCGTGCTCCCACGGGGCCTTTGCAAATGCAGGATTGAATCTTTTTAATGTTTTTCGGTCGGTGGTATGGGAGGGTCGTCGCGTCAGAGGATCAGCGGTTCGATCCCCGGTTAAGGCAAGCCAACCCCCCCC
This sequence comes from Apeltes quadracus, assembly GCA_021346845.1. Lineage (NCBI taxonomy): Eukaryota > Metazoa > Chordata > Actinopteri > Perciformes > Gasterosteidae > Apeltes > Apeltes quadracus. Next base: position 1,317,182 of record CM037936.1, read on the forward strand.
CAAGCCTGAAAGGGTGCAGGCCGGTATGAATGGTGTCCTGTGGCATCAGCGCGTGCAGGGTTGAGCGGCGGGAAGACGATTATAGAGAAAGACGCAGAGAGATGATGGGGTTTTCTGAGCAGCGACCACAGCGTGTGAAGCACATTCCCCCGCTGCCTCACCCATCTGATAACAGTAACATGGAAAAGAATGAAAGAGGAAGTGCCTCGGTTTCCTCCTCGCACCAGGTTACTGCACACTCTTCTGGTTATGGAATTCACCCCTTCTGGTTACTTCAGCTGGGCTCGCCACAAGTCCAACCCATGCAAAGGCTGGGAGCGGCCGCGCGGGTGTTTTACAGCACGTCGTTTCATTTTACACGTGGTTTTATGGTGTTACATTTCCTCTAACGTTTTTCAGGATCTTCTGGGGTGGAACGTTGGATTTTTGATGGAAACTATCAACATTCAATAAGTGACTTATTATTTTTGTCTGTCAAACTAAAAGCAGGTTTTTGGGGAAATGGAATAACTCACATTCCAGCACTGGACATTAAGGGTCTGCACAAGGTTCCGTTGACTATTCACAGTTTTAATTCACGTTTGCTCTCATTGAACTTTTGTTTTTCTGAGGAAAGGAGACCTTCAGCTCCCCGAATAGCAACGTCAACAGAGAAAGTACATTGTACTTTACTGGAATGTGCACAAGGAATTGTCTTTGAGTGTTTCCCAACCCAGGGCCGTCCCAGCCACTGGCCCGCAGCCAGCACTCCTCCCCCGGCCGTCTCCACCTCCTCGCCCTCCGGCTCTGCCTCCCGCCGGCTTTCGTCTTTCTCGTTCCTCAGCAGTCGAAAGCACCTGAGCTGCGCAGAGCTTTAGTTCTCAGGGCTGGAGTTTCACACCGCACAGGACACCACAGGCCCGCTTACCAGAAATAACGCTGCCGCGCTCATCGGCTGTTGTCTTTCCTCATTGCTGAGGCTTCAAAGCACGGCTTCTATGATATCCTGTGTCTACCCTGAGCAAGAAACACACACACACACACACACACAGATATTATGCCACATGCAATTCTCCCCAAAAAGGGAGATTTTGAGGCACGTCATAGTCGTTGGCATACCCAAATGTGTGGTTTGAGTGGATATCAGAACTTAACTTTAAACCTTTCAAAATAGTAAATGTACACGACAGACCTACTCCACATATTTTCTGACCTTGGCCGACTTCTCAAAGACCAAACGGGTGAAAACACAGCGTTTCCAATATTGATGACCAATCCTGAGTTTCTGTGGTTTTAAATAGAAGGAACTTTTTGACAGAGTGTTACTATCGGTACCATTACGAAGCAATACTGCGTGAGCAAGTAGCTGGTTTGCCTTCCACTCCACGCGCTGATAGTCCCACGCCGGGCGCGCTGCACGCGCTGGCTCCTGATGGTGCCACGCGGGGCCCCAGTGGGGCCGAGGGACCGAATGCCCGGGGGCCACCTGCACTCAGTATACATGCGGCTCCCACAACGCAGCATGCAGGCCACCTGCTGGGATGTAACATGTCTGTCACTGCACTGTGAGATGAAATGGCATCCTTTTTTTTTCTATTGTTGGTTTGCGGGCATTCTGGTAACGTGACGTTTTTTTTCTTCATTTTTTTATTTAGTGCGACGGTTCGTGCACTAGCGAGATATCCGTGTGTTTGTGTTTGTGTGCGCTTTGGTATCCTCGTTCCGAGAAGTCACATGACCCCCCCCCCCCCCCGCCTTTCTGCTGTGGGCTGTTTCTCAACACAACTCGGTTCAGAGGGTAGTTCGCAGGGACTTTCCCTTGCTGTGCGTCGCTCTCTCTCTCTCTCTCTCTCTCTCTCTCTCTCTCTGAGTGTCGTTCTGTTTGTGCTGCCCTCATAGCCGTCGCTGCATCTCCCTTGTGGGAATCCAGGGTCTGTAACAATAACCGATCAGCTGGCCGGTTTCGTCGGTATAATTTTCAACAACCCTGACGTCAAAGCGTGTGCTGTTTATTTGTGCAGCAGGCTCGCCTCACCGCTAAGGAGTAATCTCCGTCAGTGTTGCCTCGCACCTTCTTTGAGTTTGGCCCGGCCTGCAGCGCTCGCCTGTTTACCTCCTCCTTCATGCAGGAATGCGTGTGTGCATGGACAGAGACGGGGGAGGAGAAGGGGTTTTCCCTTGCCGTCCCGTCTTTTCCCCGGACCAGCCTTAAGTTGCTTCCGTTTCTTCCTCATTCCTCCGTATCTCCGTCCGTCATCCCTGCCGCACTGCCTCCTCTTATCCTGCAGGATTTTAGTTTAAGTTTGTCTGAGATGCTTTACAAGAAGCCACAGCTGAACTCTTCCAGCTGTGAGGTTTATTCTGAAGGCCTCGAGCGGCGGCCTCGCTGTGGAACGGAGCTGGTCAAGAGAGATTTCTTCAGTTCTTTGTGCGGCCACAATAGCAGCTGAACTTTTTCATAACGTCAGATTGTGGGAAGAAAGAAATGTGAATCTTTGATGGGAATATGTGTGTGTGTGTGTGTGTGAGTCACAGGATTCAGGGAAACAGAAGCTGAAGGTAGAATCTCTGGCATTGAAACACACAGGAATTCCACAGCGACTGTCTCTCACTGAAAGACTTCTTCTAAATGTTCTTTCCTGGAACAAACCCACAGTCCACACACACCCCCGTACACACACACACACACACACACACACACCCACACCCACACACACACCCACACACTTACAGAAACAGTAGAGAAACCTGGACCAAACCATCTGTTCCCGATTGTTGTGCCAATTGTGTAATCTCAATTGCAGCACTAAAAAGTCCAGTCCAGAAGACTTCCTTTTATGGATGAAATATTGCTCGGCTTAATTCAAATAGTTGCGGGTGCCCCCCCCCCCCCCCCCTGGCCAGAGTTAAGAGAATTATCAACAGGATGACACACGCTGCTCTCGCCCAAAGGAACATCCCCGATTGCTCAAGTTAATTCATTCAGCACCTCTTTGCGTAATTTGTGTTTTTCCTGCATATTTACACGCTGCCTCCCACTGCAGGTTCCTCCCAGGAGAGAATTAATCACACAGATTCCCGCATTTTTTGTCAGCCATTTTTTGACCTTTGATTTAAATGCTGAAAAATGTGTGCGGGTGTGTGTGTGTGTGCACCTCATCATCCTCTCACATTGTGTGGCAATGATAACTGTAGCAGACAAGGTTCCTTGTTCCTTGAAGGCGTTGGCCTGTTTCCTTTGTGTCTCTGACCTTTAACGTGCAGAACAGGTTAGAAATGAAAGAAAGGCCTTGACTGAAAATGATAACGCTTTTCCTTTAAACTAACTTGTAAGGACGTAAGAATTCATGTTCATTTACTTTTATCTATTGGATATGCATACGTTTAGTTCGGTGGATGGAGGAGTGCTGCGTGTGCTGCAGGGTGAAACCCTTTTTGTGTGTCTGAACGGTTCTTCACTGTTCTCTCATCCTCCCCCTCAGACTCCTCTTCACCTGGCCGTGATCACACAGCAGGCTGCCATGGTGGAGGCCTTGTTGCGAGACGGCGCCGACCCCGCCGCCTTGGACCGCAACGGCCAAACGGCGCTCCACCTCTGCTGCGAGTACGACCAGCCGGGCTGCCTGTCTGTGGTGCTCCCTTACGCCCAATCCGCCACGTGCTTGGAGATGAGGAACTACGAGGGTGAGTTGTACTAAGGGGCTGCGCCTGCGACCTAGTTTTATTTGATTTTAGAGGCATTCGCACTGCACTTGCAAGCAGTGAAATGGTCAAGTGGTGTGAACGACGGCACAGACACTCCCACGCGTGTGTTGTGCTCAGGCAGCCGCGGACGGCGCGTCCTGCGTCTCTATTCTGGTGTCGTCTAGTCGCATTGACTCATTTCCTTTGTGTTCCTGTGACGTCACAGCACAGCGGACCGTTTAACGCTGGGTGTGCAGGAGAAAGCCCCCAACATATTCACAGCTACAATGTGGAACTGGAAGTGAGGTTGAATGTCGGGATTAGATCTAAAAACAGCGCAGCGACTTCCGCTGAATAACAAACTTTAATATCCCAGAATCATACACTTATTTCCCCCTCCGAATAAAGCACGGTGAACAAACATTTAGTGACTTTTCCTTCAAACGGAGAGAAAAACACCTCCAGGAGACGCAGCATCCTGCGCAGAATCATTTTAAAGTTCACTTTAAATTGAAGCCCCTACTCCACCTCTGTGTAGAGAATGAGCAAAGTACCGCCTGCGTCTCTGTGGGGTGCACTGTGTGCGTGCATACTCACAGTCTGTGCACGCTGTCTGTGTGTGTTTGCATTGAGCACACGCTCAGTCTGCTTTCTCCCTGTTCTCAGGTCTGAGCCCTCTCCATCTGGCGGTGCTGCGTGGACAGAAAGATTTATCCAGAATGCTGGTGGAGGCCGGCGCCGACATCAACGCCATGGTGACACCGTGTTTCACAGCACCACAAACCCGATGGTTACCGTCTGCGCGTCCTCTAACTTTTCCCATGGTGCTTTTTTTTTTGTCAGGACATCAAGAGTGGCCAGAGTCCCCTCATGCACGCGGTGGAGAGCAATAACGTAGACATGGTCCACTTCCTAATTGAGGTAATGAGGGTGGTTGGGTTGTGACTCAATCGGATTGTTCTGTTTTTCTCTCTTTCTGGCTCATAAACTCCACACGGAGTTTCTCATTCTTTCCCTGCTTCACGATGGTAGTCATAGTTTAGCTCTATTATCACAGCTGACGTGTGTGCATGGGCAAAACGATCTCTTCTCCTTTAGCATGGTCTCTTCCTCTCTCCTGTCATCTATCTTCTGTTTCACTTTCAATGCCCGACTGCCTCTCTGTTGGCTTTCTTGACGAATCACATTTTTGGCTCAACTTCTTGTTTTTCTGTCGCAGGGAGGCTGTGATGTCAACTGCCAGTCATACAGCGGGAACACGGCCCTGCACAGCGCCTGCGGCCGGGGTCAGGTGGACACGGTGCGTCTGCTGCTGAAGAGCGGGGCCGACAGCAGCCTCAAGAACTACCACAATGACACCCCTGTGATGGTGGCCAAGAACAAGAAGGTGAGCCAAATCACCCTTTGGGAGAAAAAAGAAAGGAATTCCATTCTTACAGTGTTGTTTGTGTTGCCACTTTATGTGGTTGCGAGTTGCCGCCTCGGGACAATTATGAAAAATAGAAGCTGAAAGGTTGACAAAATGAGAATGAACAAGTAACTTGATACTGTGAAAATGTACAGTTAGTCAATGTAGTTTCTGTGATGGAAAATCCCACCACCACTTCAGCTGTGTCAGAGACAAGTCAAAGAACTGCAAGATCTACCTGGTTGAAAATAAATGTGTGTTTCCTTCCCTCTAGAGGACGGACCTTAATGGTGCAGTTTTTTTGCCAACAATATCACAATGAAAGAACGCTTTGTAAGCAACTACAATTATCTTGCAGATAATAGATGTGTTACGAGGAAGAGGTTCCAGTGCGATTAAAAGTCAAGATCAACACTGTGTGTCCGTGTCACCACATGGGAGCAGCTTTACAGATAATGGTAAGCACACGCACACTGACCCACGGGGGATCAGGTACAAAGGGATACTTGTTGCACATTGCAGTAAGAAATCGGAAGACGTTTTTTCACAATTTGCTTTTCCTTTAGGGTCCCCGTCTTCCAATCACAGTTGTGGTTGTTCACCTTTGAATACACAGCACACCCCTCATCATTGCACCTCCCATTCTCCAAAGACTCCATCCGCACTTGTATTCCCATTTTACTAGCTCAAAGTCATTGTTGAGTGCAATTTGAAGCTACCTCTTCCCAGCCGACCAAAACAAACAAGAAGGTTCAGTTAATGGGACGACAAACCAGCGAAAAAGACTGCACCTGAAATTAAACGTCCCGACAAGATTGTCTTCTTCTGGATTCCATGGAAAAACAGGGAGCGCTCCTTTGAGTTTAGGCGAACACCGGACCCGTACCTGCTCGTTCAGCTGCTGGGACCCGACGGGCATCTGAAAAGCTACTGCAGGATTCCTCCAAATGCATTGCTGGAGCAAAGTGAATGTGCCACTTGTGCACATGCAGCCGACATGATCAGTAGATGATGAGCGTGGGTGAACCCTGAGTCCCACTTTATTCATGTATTTTGCTCCTTACTTCTGTTCACAGAATGACTGTGGACAGTTGAAGAACAGCAACACAAATAAAAAGCATCACCCTGTGTCTTATTGCAGTCTGCTTAGAACACGGCTGAGCCATGTCACTTGAGCTGCATAACAATGCAGTTAACTTCCTTCCTTCTGTCTGTGTGCACGTGTGTGTGTGTGTGGTTTTGTCACTGTCAAAGGCTGTTTGTATCTAAATATAGTATTTTTTTTACCATGAACTGTGCGTGTGGACTGGTTCTGTTCTGGGATTCGGACGCCGCGCTCTGATTGGTCGGTGGGAGGTCCCACGCAGCCAACACACAGCCCAAAAACGAGCGCGCGGCCATGTTGAATTGTCAATATTCCGAAAGAAGAGACAAAAGAGTGAAAACTCGGTGGATTTCTCCAAACAGCGATTGTTTACCGAACTCCATTAAACTGCCGATGAAACGTGTAGCGGCGGCGCGGCGGGGGAGACTTTGTGTGGCCGTGGCAAAGTGAAGGTAGCAAAGGTATCTCTCCGTCCGTGTTTATGCGTATTGAGTCACCGCGTAGCCAGTGTTAACACGGTGCGGCTAAGCTAACGCTAGCATGCTAACGCGAGCGTTTGTTCACGGGGAAATAAAAGTGGTTAAGTAACCGGCGAACAGAACGGATCCGGACGGGCTTTCCTTTTTGTTTGCACTTCTCGATTTAAAGTTTGAAATAAGTTTCTATTCAACCGCGAGAAACGAGACTTAGCGTTGATGTTAGCATGCTAGCTGGACCGTCAAGCCACGTTGCTATGCATAAAGTTTTAACGCAATTTACAGCTGTAGCATCACGTAACTAATTCATTTACTTCAAGCTAACCTTGCTACCGACATTGGAAATAAAGTGACCGTGGAAGTAGACATCCGTGGGACAACATCGTGGTTGTTTGCATTACTTTTGTATTTGGTTCAATGAGGTAAAAAAAAAAGTCTAGCGGCTAACGTCAACCAGCTAACTTTAAATACAACTTGGAGCGATAGTACAGTTTTTAGCCTTAAGTGCCGCTAAGTTGGCACCAGTTAGCACGGGGTTGGTTTGTAACAACGATGTCCCCACCAAGCCGCCCCGACTCGGAGCTTTGACTCGCGTTTTCGTGTCAGAACGACCATGTTGACTCCGCTGCCGCGCCGTGTTCTTGCTAACTGTACGTTGCAGTGGGGTTTTGTTTTTTTGTAGCTACATTACTTCTAAACCCATTTTTCGGTCTGACGTTAACTTTTGTTCCACCAGATCAGATATGCGCTGCTATCCGCGCACTTCTGATCGTATGTTCGCCCAGTGGGAATCCTTTTTGTGTTGCGTGTCATTGTTTGCTGTAATGTTGTTGTTCTTGCTGCTCGTTGAAGCTTTGCAATTTATTTATTTATTTGGCAGGTAACCTGGATTATTTTTTTGTTTTGTTGATTCTCGGCCACTCCCGAAGCACTTGGCAGACGATCATCTCAACTTTGGCTGCAGAAGTTGAGGAACCCGGAAGAAGTTAACCACAGACATTTAAGTGGACTATCCATGTACAAAAGAAAACACGAATTGCCAGAGTGACTTTTTTTTTGAGCCTCCGCAAAGATCTTCTGTGGATTTTTTTGATGTCAAAGGAACAAATCATAAGAGTCGTGACCAAGCAGAGCTTATTTTACTACTGGCTATTTTGAATTTAGCACTTGGACTTATACATCCAAGACACTCAAAGCACTCAAAAAAGAAAATTCTGGATCATCATTACAGCAAAGATAAGCGTATTCCTTCAAATACTTGTGAAGGAAAGAAGTTTGGTTAGGTCAGTTATTTGATTTATTTATTCACATGAATGTTAATTTCTCCCTTTTTTGGAGAGTTTGTCTTGTAAATAGACAGAATTCATACGCAGACCTCTTCTTTTCAAGAGGTATGAACGTCAGATTGTGTACAAAATACGTTCTTTAAAAAAAAAAAAAAAAGAACATTTTATTTTTTTACACACTGTTGCATTAAGCAAAACCTCAGTGAACAAAAGGCAAAAAATACCATACTGAGGAAACTTGCCAGTTGACTATGGCGACAGCAAGGACGGCAAACCCAGCACCCATGATGGGATTGAACAAACCAGCAAACGGGCAGCTCAGAGGCCAGACGGGGCTCCTCGCCACCGGGCAGCAGCCCAACGCCCTCCAGAAAATGACCAGCATTCCTCATAGCAGTGGGGGCATCAAGTAAGATCAAATTGAATTTTGTCCGACCTGCATCCAAATAAATGTTGGCATTATGTGTCAATCACTCGCTTCATAGGCTGGATGCATTTAGTCAAGTTTATTTATATAGCACATTTCATATGATTAACATTTAGCTGCTGTAAATATATATACTGTAAATACTATTTCTTTGCAAAGCTTTAAATGTGTATGTCTGGAAATGTAGTTGACCACAAACCTGTTTTTGATAAATGTAAAAGAGCGGCTGCAAATCCTGGATTTCTCTTCAGTGTGAAGTTTATTGCATCCCGTTTGTAGATTTTAAATGTTCATTGTTTTAAGAAGTTTTTTTTTTTTGGCCACTATCTCAGTCTCTGTGTAATGTTCCTTCAAACATAGTTTAGTGGCTCAATTTATTTCCAAGGCTGTTCTACATATTTGTAACTTTAGACATAATGCAAATTCTTGCACTTAGGTTTGGTGATGATTGGAAGAAGTGCCTGGAGCTTCCGCCAAGAGACACCCGGATGAGAACCTCGGTACGGTACATTTGCCTTCACGCTTATTTAGATTCCCAGTTCAGAACACTTGGACACCTTACACATTTTGCATTTGATATATTTGAGACTTGGGGAAAGCTTCTTGGCTTCTAATCCTAATTGAGCAGTAATTGCATTGTCCTCTTCCCCACCCAGGATGTGACCTCAACCAAGGGAAATGAATTTGAAGACTACTGCCTAAAGCGGGAACTGCTTATGGGCATCTTTGAAATGGGATGGGAGAAACCGTCGCCGGTCCAGGTAAGCGGAGACATTGGAGCGCAGGGCCTGCTTGTTTAAGTGAGGTTGAGTGTAACGCAGGACTGGATTTTCCCTTCCGTCCCGTGGCTAAATAAAAAAAAAAAAACGCCCAGTTTTGCTGTGTCGTTGTTGGTTACGGTCTGTGCCATCATTCACGTCTGTGAATTTTCCCTGGCAAAGACCTGCTGCTCTCTACAGAGTTTTTTTCTTTTTCTTTTCTTGTCCCAGTCATGTGGGGAGTAATGAAATTAAGTCTCATCCCACTGGAATCAAGTTGCGCTGTAGGAATTGTAAATTATACCTGCACTCACTAAAACGTACTTTCGTCCACGTTTCATATTTGAACTGGTTCCAGAGATCTGTCACCTAAAAATGAGGGTAATCACTGCAGCTGTCATCTGCACTGCAAGTGACCTTTCACAGCCGCTGTGGTTACGTGACCTGTTGTTTACATGAGGTTGGATTATGCTTTACATAAGCATTTGGGTTCTTCCCTAATAGTTTGACTTGTTTAGAAATATCAAGTCGTAGGAACCGTGCTGATTTGTCTTGTTCCGTCTACCAAAAGGAGGAAAGCATCCCCATCGCTCTGTCGGGCAGAGATATTTTGGCTCGGGCCAAGAATGGCACAGGGAAAAGTGGAGCGTACCTCATCCCCCTCCTGGAGAGGATAGACCTGAAGAAGGATCACATACAGGGTGAGTTTTTGTCGCAGGATGTCCCGTTAACTGGATATTTCATGTCGTCGTAGGTCTGAAAGCAGAGCGCACTTTCAGCTGTATTAAAAACATTTGTACAGTTCTGTCATTGGAGATTATGGGGAGCAAGTAGCTGATCTGAAGTAAAGTCTCAATTTTGCCATAAATCAACCTTTTTTTTTTTTTCTTCAGTATGTTAAATATGAAAAGAAATGGCAGTTCTGAAGCTTTGTTGTTGTTAAATTCAAAAACCTTAACAGACTCTTTGAATGTTGACATTAGCTACTGACTGAAAGTCTGCAACATTGTAGCTCAAACTGAGTCTGACGCAACCGCTGCCTGACTTTTAATCGCATCTTGTAGTTTGATGGCTGCATTGACTAATGGACATTTTAGAATTGAGATTTCTGAAATGTGCTAAACTAATGTTCTCTTTCCAGCCATAGTCATGGTGCCAACGAGGGAGTTGGCCCTGCAGATGAGCCAGATCAGCATTCAGCTCAGCAAGCACCTCGGCGGTGTCAAGGTCATGGCAACCACGGGCGGCACCAATTTAAGGGATGACATCATGCGTCTTGATGAGACAGGTACTTTTTCTGTTGTTAAACAGAATGTGTCGATTTTAACCTCAAAAAAGCAATCTAAATGGTTTTTGTTTTTTACAAACGCTGAAGATGTATCGACAGCACAACACATCTGGTTCTTAACACTTTGTTTGAAATAGTTTAGGCAATGTCCTTTCTTGCTGCTGTGGTCTTTAGAACTCGACATGATTTGCTGTTTCCTTTGCTTTCCTTAGTGCATGTAGTGATTGCTACACCAGGCAGGATACTGGACCTTATCAAGAAGGGTGTGGCTAAAATGGATAGAGCCCAGTTGATTGTGATGGATGAGGTAGGTTTGTCGCTTCATTTGTGGATTCACTTCAAATTTAGTAGATTTTAGTTTTTTTTAATATGCTTTTGTTAAATCTCTCTTCAGGCAGATAAGCTGCTCTCCCAGGACTTTGTGGTTCTGATTGAAGATATAATCAGCTTCATGCCAAAGGATCGTCAGATTCTGCTCTACTCTGCCACCTTCCCCATCAGTGTGCAGAAATTCATGGTGAGAACGCGTACAGCAGCGTCGTTGTCTAAAGGAGTGAGGTATAAATCTGGTTTCATAACACTGTAAATGTCGTTTTTTTTCCAGAGCAAGCATCTGAAGAAGCCGTACGAGATCAACCTGATGGAGGAGCTGACCTTGAAGGGCATCACTCAGTACTACGCCTACGTGACTGAAAGACAAAAGGTCCACTGTCTCAACACGCTGTTTTCTAGGGTGAGTGGCTACTAGTTTGAAAGTTTAATGACACCATGCCATTAAAAAAAAAAACATTTTCTGTCTGTTTATTTAGTTTCTGGTATTTCTAACATTTTTTTTCTTCATATTTCAGCTTCAGATCAATCAGTCCATCATCTTTTGTAATTCAACCCAGAGGGTTGAACTTCTGGCCAAGAAAATCACTCAACTGGGTTATTCGTGCTTCTACATCCATGCAAAGATGATGCAGGAATACAGGAACCGTGTGTTCCATGACTTCAGGAATGGATTGTGCAGAAACCTGGTCTGCACAGGTGGGTGAAGAGGGTTCACGATCTTAAAATATAAAGAGGGCGTTTCAATTATTTTTGTTCAGTAAGTTGCACTTGCATTTATGTTTATTTTTTTGTAGACCTGTTCACTCGGGGAATTGACATCCAGGCAGTAAATGTGGTCATCAACTTTGACTTCCCCAAAAATGCAGAGACCTACCTGCACCGCATCGGACGATCAGGTGAGATAAACTGTTGCTTTGCAGTTACCACTTCGCTCGACTGTTGCTAATGCTAAACTTTCTCAACGATGTCTCTTCTCTGGCAGGGCGTTTTGGTCACCTGGGCCTCGCAATCAACCTGATCACGTCAGAAGATCGCTACAACCTGAAGAATATTGAGGATCAATTGGTCACTGACATTAAGCCCATCCCCAGTAGCATTGACAAGAGCCTGTATGTGGCCGAGTTTCACTCTGTTGACCCAGATGCAGAGGACGACGAGGCCGGCGCAAAAAGCAAGGAACTGGGAGCGATCTGAGAAAATGGTGAGTTTTCTGCTCTTGTTGCTCATCAACAGTCTGTGTGAAAATGTCACATGAGTCCAGTTAAACCAGTTCCATTATTAAGTACATGTCAACTACGTAGAGCAGCAGTTTTAGATTGCGCCAAAAGAAGTACATGGGCGCAATGCTGTAAAGCTGCCTCACCTGTGGCCAAACAAGTCCTCAAGTTCTAGTTATTTACTCAACCGAATGGACCTGTCAGTCGCGGGGAGGGCTGGTGTCCACCAACCGACCATTTAAAAAGTCAAAGAGGACCCCTTAACTACTTGGTCCAGATTGTGCTTGCGCGTCTATGGATGTGCATTCTGGTGGACGGTTAAGCGTGCACACACAACTCTGGCTCAGAAGTGCAATCTTGCTAATGGGTAATACCCTCTTAAGTGAAGTTTTACAGGATTTAAAGGGGGAGGCGCGTTGTCCTCGGGCTGCTAAACCGTCGTCGCCATAGATTTGCACAGACCTGATCCGCACACAGCCTGCCGTGCGCTTCAGCTTCACTCTGTGGTTTTCAGAAATGTCTCATCCTGCTCTTTGTGTCTTTTTCAGGAGAATCCCGGCGACTGGCATTTGTCACGTAGTTTTGACAAGGCATGACACAAGATTCCAAGGAAGAATATGTGTTTCCCGGTTTTACACCAGAATGGTCTAATTGAGATTTAATTGTATTTCCTGTGTTGAGTTTACAGTAATTTCCAGCTGTCTGTCATATGTTGGTAAACTGGCCTCTTCCAATTGCAACTTTGATAAGTACCCCTCTTCTGCAATGCCAGAGATGGTCACTGTACTGATGGTCACCCTTTCGACAGTGGATGCGCATTGTCATCCTTTGTTCTTTGCTGGAAGAGTAAAAATGTGAAACCACAGGTCGACTTGTGGAATAGAGCACAGCTCGCATAGTAAATGCATGGCAGCATTTTGAGCAGATTGCTTAATCGAAACCCATCTTTCTTTCAAGAATCTCCACTCAGTGGTTACTTTTAGATGCAGCTAAATGATGAATGAGGATTTAAAAGCTTCTGGAAACATTCCATTTTTTTAATGCTGCTCAGTTGGTAATAAATGGCCCAAAGTGTGCCAACATGATGCAGTTAAAATCCTTAATTACGGTGCCACCACCAACCTGAAACTTTGATGCCACTTTCTGAGCCTGTCTCCTCCAGCCTTTGCACTTTGACTCGTACCGCTTCGTCAGGCGCCATCCTCTGACCTCCAGCGAGGCACTTTAGCTGTAGCAGTCGCCACCCATAGGTGGTTTTTTTTTTTTTTTTTGCCTGGAAAATAAAGACTAGTGTGAAAACTGGCAGGTCGGCACCAACAATCATTCCACAGTCAAATCTATTCGCTATTCAGATGTTTGGTCAGAATTGTTTTTTTGCTTAGTAGCTATTTTTAGACATTGAGCAGGTGCAACTAATGTAGCCACTGAGTAGTTATTTTTGTAATTTTTACCATCATTCCATGTTGGTTATAAACTATTATGCTGACGTTCACAGCGGAGAAATTTGGCAGTTTGTGTACATATCCAACCTTGCATAAAGGGGATCCAAATTTGGGAGGGTTGACAAAGGGTGGCTTAGGAAACCAAGTGACTAATCTCAGTTTGCCACTCTGCCATGGTTAGAAAGGGGGGTTCAAGGTTGTCCTGTTGAAGCAGTGCTGCTGGTGGTGGAATTATTACATTTATTTTATAAGTCTTGACGTCAGTACTCGCCACGACGGGTTGAGGTGGATCTTGGTTTACATGTTACAGGCCAGCTTCCGTCGTGTCGACGTAGATTTTGTGACCCCGCTTCCCCTCCAAAGTGCCTTGGTGTAACGTCAAAGCTCTAACTCGGCCCTGACTTAAGTCCTGTCTTTATTGTAGGTAGAAAGGCACCCAATCAATTCCTCATAGGTTTCAGTTTTGAAAACACACATTTTCATCATTTAGAAAAATCATAGCTGGTTGTCAGAATATATCACAGCCATGGACTTCTTGACGTAAGCACAATGGAACAGAAGATAATGTATTTTAAATTTAAAATACTGTGAAATTTCCAGCTACTCCCCGGCCCCACTTGTTTTTTGTTTCCCCAATTTTTTTTTTCCAGCTCGGTACAGGCTTCATCCACACACGACCATTTCCACAGTCGGTGACTATTTTGGTGTATTACTGCATCCTTAACGAATAACTTTAACTACAAAGACAGAAAGGCCACAATTTTCTGTACAATGTGTCAATGCCAGCGCCCGAAATACATTAAACTCCAACTGATTTGAGTCCTTCTCCTTTTTGTCTTTGTTAATCTGTTGTGCATTTTGTAACTGTCTGAATTTGTCCTGTACACTGCCAACCGCCATCTTTTCTCACAAAGCAGGACCCAAGTGTAAAATCCACATTTGCACAGTAGACATGCGTTCGACACAGAGGCGGGTTCCAGCTTGAAACTTCCCATTGTGGCTTTTCGATGACTACGTGTATACATTCAATATTAATCTCTGAAACGCTGATTTGTTCTACCGGTGATGGTATACAGTCATGAACTATGACCCCCAAGTAGGTGTACCCTTGGAATGTCATTCAGTAGGAGATTGGGTGACCGTTAAGCGTATGAACTGTGTGACGTCGTGAAGAGGGCTGTCCCCCGCTGCACTTTCAGCCAATGACCTTCGACATTGGCTGCGCATTAGCCAATCGGAGCGCGGCTGAAGGCGGACTAGGCGGGCGCTTGTCAACTGCGGTAACGGACGTCGTGGTGAACTTTGCCGGTGTTCCGAGGAGCCGAACCGTCAGCGTGAGTACCCGAAGCGTGACCTTTACAATATCAATTTTATAAGTAGATGGCTGAGCGCGTCGAAAGGCCACAGGTCGTCTTCTCGGTAACACCAATTCTCCCACGAGGACGTTTCCACATGGCTAACGTCACGTAGCCGGCTAGCTACCCAACCGAGCCGGCTAACGTTAGCTCGCATCAGCCTTCACCGGTCAAACCGCTACCACCGCATCGTCTTACCGGCGGCCGGCCTTTTTTTTATCGTCGAGACGAACCACAAGCTGCGGCTCAGTGTTTCCCCCGTGATCATCGGTTTGTATTGCGGTTGCTTTAAACGCGATGTATGCAGAGTCGGACTCGACTGGGCCTTGGGTCGAGCCAATGGAGCTAACCGCCGGTCCGCCGGCGTCAGTGCGGGTGGCTCACTGCGGCTCAGCCAGTTCATGCCAGCCGGGCACCCTGTGTGTGTGCGCACAGCGCATGCGGGGTCGGATGGTGCGTGCTTGTATGACATCGATATAGTTGAACGATGGGCTCCATGCATCTCTCTCTCTCTCTCTCTCTCTCTCTCTCACAGGCACAGAGATGGGCAGCGTGTTGGCGGCCGCCTCCCCCAGTCCTGCCCCGGCAGCAGCTGGCGGTAGTCATGGGGTCCAAGGGTTGGTCTCGGTCCCGCCAGGCTTCACAATGCCTTCCGTCCCGTCCACGTCTGGATCGGACCAGCAGACCGCAGATGCAGACCCCCAGCTTCCAAACCCGGGCACGTATGAGGAGTGCCACCGCAAATGCAAAGGTTAGAAACAAAAATCCTCTGCTGCATTGTGGGCCACTCATTTCTAAACTTTAAAGTCACATTAATTGTATTATTGTCATGCATAATTGTCTGTGTTTTCCTGTTCTAGAGGTGTTCCCTCTACCGATTGAAGGGGTGCGGTTGGTGGTCAACAAAGGCCTGAGTAACCACTTCCAGGTCTGCCACACTGTCACACTCAGCACCCTCGGGGATTCTGGTTATCGATTTGGTTCCACCTACGTAGGCACCAAACAGACGGGACCGGCGGAGGTAGTAAAGCCTTAGATGCAAAAATACTCTACGGTCATCATAAGTCTTTTATTTGTTACTGAAAGTTCTGCTAGATTATTTTTACAGTATGTTGTCTTTATCAAGGTTTAAAACTGAATAACATATCTAGCTTTTTGTTTTACAATGAGTAATCATGAGTGTGTGTGTGTGTTCTCCCGTAGTCTTTCCCAGTCATGGTGGGAGACATGGACAATACGGGCAGTCTGAATTCCCAGATCATCCACCAGCTCACGTCGGCCGTGCGCTCCAAAATAGCCATCCAGGTGTGCGCACACTTTTTAAAGGAGCAGCCCTTCAGACACCGAATCTCTCATCCAGCGTGTAAATTGCAGGGACATTATAATTCCACTCTGAGGTGTTTGTCGTACGTTTTGTGTGTCGCAGACCCAGCAGCACAAGTTTGTGAACTGGCAGTGTGACATGGAGTGGCGCGGCGAGGACTTCACCGCCGCCGTGACGCTCGGGAATCCAGACGTACTGGTTGGATCTGGTACGATTTATTGGTTACGGCCTTGTAACAAGCTCCACAGCCGATTTCATTCAGTGCCTTTTAATCTTCCACGTGCTACTTTATCTATGGACGTGGAAGGTTCAACTTTTAAAGTGTATATTTTTTGTTGCATTGCAGAGCTTCTTCGCTCTGTAATTGTACCATGTTGGCAAACTACGTTACTGTGTAAAAATGACCAACTGCAATTTGTCAGCATTTTTCATAAGTCAAATAAACCATGAATGTGCAATTAAAAGTTTCAAGCTACAGCGATATTCAGTATTTTATCTCCAGATGTCACACTCGACACAGCGGCTTCTCCGTCAAAACTCTGAGGAGCTCGTCCTCCTCAAAGGTTAGCGGAGCGTCGTTGTGCGGACGTTCACCCCCAGCCCTTCCCCACCCTTCACCTAAATGAGCTACCTGGCTTGTTGTAGCAGTTATTCTCCGACAGCCTGAAAACCAGTGTGGCCGAACAAAGAAAAGCAGGCGAAATGATAGTAAATGGGTAGTTTTTGGAGTTGCACTAAAAGATTAGCACTGCTCCCGTGAAGACTAGTTCTTTAAACCTGTTCTACACGTATGTGAACTTGTGTCATTTTTGTGATACTACATTGCTAAAAACATTTTAGAAGTTGAAATCAATGCACTTTATGCGTCATGGTCAGGAAGGGGTAAGAACGTATTGCTGTGTGTGGGAGAAGGTGCACTGTTGCACATAATGTTTTTGGAATGTTAAGACATGCGGCTTGATTCGGGACCACGCGGTGCAAAACACTGTGGCTGTGGTACCACTTTCCCTCAGGCATTTTGGTGGGACACTACCTGCAGTCCATCACACCGGCTCTGGCGATGGGGGGGGAAGGTCGTGTACCACAGGAGACCAGGAGAGGAGGGAGCGGTCACCTCCCTGTTGGGCAGGTACACAGGTAAATCTCCACTCTTTATCAACGATTACGAACGCTTGTTTTTGTGTTTTTATTTATTTTTTAATCTCGTTCCCAACTGTTAATTTCTCATTAACGTGAATTTTCTGTTGTGTGAGCTGGATTTAGAGAAGTTGTTGTTGTTGTTGTTTCAACTTGTATGCGATGGAGGTTAAACCTGTTTATTTCTCCTCAGGGGACAACTGCATTGCCACGTTGACTTTGGGTGGGGCGGGAGCTCATGCTACGTACTATCACAAAGCCAATGATCAGGTAAATAAGTGGCAGTGTGAATGTATCTGTGTTGAAATCTGATGAATGGCTTTTTAAAGGATAGGTTCATCTTTTCTCAAATTAATAATTAATTCTCCCTTTTTGGTCACCTTTGTTGCTCATATCTCTACCATACAGAGCCTTTCCTAAAGCAAAATTCAGCTACCTAATGAGGCCTCAGTAATCAGTTATATCGGCACATCAAGGGTGTCTTTCAAAGTCGAACTGTTTCTAGAACACAACCTTTTTCATTCTTGCCATCCCTCCAGTGCTTAGCCTCTCCTTGAATTGGAGTTGATGTCACGTCCATGTGGGTATTATAACGTGTGGATGTTAACCCCTCC
Source organism: Apeltes quadracus (assembly GCA_021346845.1). Taxonomy (NCBI): domain Eukaryota; kingdom Metazoa; phylum Chordata; class Actinopteri; order Perciformes; family Gasterosteidae; genus Apeltes; species Apeltes quadracus. The sequence continues at coordinate 1,335,015 of CM037936.1, forward strand.
TTTCACCTCTTGTCTTCCAATACAGTTGCAGATAGGAGTGGAATTTGAAGCCAACACGAGGATGCAAGACACCGTGGCATCCTTTGGTTACCAGTTGGACGTCCCCAAAGCGAACTTGCTCTTTAAAGGTAAACGGATGTAGTGTACACCCCCCCGCGGCCACACCAAGTTGAGTGAATACTCATTTGACAAAGACAAAATGATTACAATTACTTTTCCCTCCGCAGGCACAGTTGACAGTAACTGGGTGGTTGGGGCGACCCTTGAAAAGAAGCTGTTGCCCCTCCCTCTCACACTGGCCCTGGGGGCTTCCCTCAACCACCGCAAGAACAAGTTCCAGTGTGGCTTCGCCGTCACCATTGGCTAGAAGGGGGGAGGAGCCACAGCTCGAACCGGCACAGAGACACACAAGAACCTGGACTAAGTTTTAGTAATGTGATTCAGAGACTCTTTCACAACTGTGATTTCTGGGTCGGACGGAGAGACAAAGACGACTACAAAGGAGCCGGGACCTGCCATGCCTCCATGCTGTAGCAAAAATGTCTTTCCTTTTATGGTGTATTGGGTACACCCAGAGGCTAGAGAGATGTATTTCAGAGGGCATCAGTGATGCATGAGAACATGTGATGTGAAAATCAAGTGGTTAGACATAATATATGGTGATCATGTATGATGATTAAAATAAATGTGATCAAGTTTTGTAGAAGTGGGTATTGTGATTAAATCTAGAAGAACTTGCTGTTGCTTTGTTTGGCGTCTTGGTGAATGCCAACATGCGTCTAACAAAACAGATACAGGGAATCACACAAATTTTCATTTTTATTGTTCGTCGTCTTCGTGGGTATTACCTTTGTGTGTTTGTCTCGCTTATTTGTAAAGAACTTGCACCCCTGAACATGCCATCATTTCTTTAATATTTGAACACTAGGAGGCAAAAAGGTTAATCATTGAATTTCTTCAGTTTTTGCCTTATTTAAACTGCTATTAAACCAGAATGCTATGTCTTTAATGTTAATCAGACTAGCAACTGGCTGGAAACAATAATTGTGCATTTAGTGGCTAAAAAATGTTGGATATTTATTTAGTAAAGACCAAATCCAATTACTGCTAATGTTCCTACTGTTGATCTTGGTCGGTCAGGATTTTCTGTGAGTGACTCAAGTACAAATTTAACACCCACCCAACATTGCTTTTTCCCCAACATTGTGTATCACAGAAGATGACTTCACATCCTGTATATCTGCCTGTGCTGTCACTGAGGTGCACTTATACATGTAAAAGAACTCCCAGCAACTGTGCCTTTGTAGTAGCCAGTAGCCAAAAACAGACACTTTCTTCAAACGACTGATGCCGTAAGAAATCAAAGTACACTTTTAAGATCAACGCAGATGAACATATACGGTGCACAGGTAGAGACTTATGGAGGACTAAAAGTGCCACAATTAAACAAATACACAATTAAATAATTCAATGTGTAATTAATTCATTAAAATTGGAATTAAATACATAAATGTGTTATTAAATGTCATTAATTCCAATACCGATTCATTTTATGTAAAATACCTATATAATTATTTCACCATTTACATTTCATGATCCTGCGTCGCAGTGCTTCATGAAATACTTAAACTGTCAGTAGTCAGTGGGCCGGGCTAACGCGGATCTAGTCTGATCCATTCATTGGTGGAAGTAGAGTACCTTGATAGAAACATGGAGGATCTCCGTGAACTTTCCAGGGAGTTGGTGAGAGACATTTTAAACTTAGCAGAGGATGTAGATGCAGGACCTGCTGAACCAGAGCATGTAGCTAGTAAAGCAGAGGAACTTATTGAAGTTGTTGGAGTCATTTCCGCGCTTTCAAGAGCTCTGCATCTTAGCTTGATGCTAAGGTACTGGTGGTGGTAAAAATGTTACCTAGGGAGGAAGGAGATATAGCACTTTGCATCCTTGTGTTCTTGTTTCCAATGTTAGGCCAAATAAAATGTATATCGCACTCCACCACTTTTCTCACAAAGCTTGTGTCCTGCTTTGTCCTCGAGTAGTGTTTCTGCTCCTGCACTCGTGCCTTCTTTGACAACCCCTCAATCAGTAAATGGCCTTTTACGTTCACCCAGAATCCAAGCAGCTCTGAGGGAACACTCGTGAGCACGTTGTTGGGCAGAGGATGCGTGGCTCGGGATCCTGCTCATTTTGGGCTCTGAGACTCTCTGCGATCTTACTTCAGGTTTCAGTAGGTTCAGTTTTGCCTCATAGTGGCGTTTCGCAGCGGCACTTTGCTGAAGTTTCTGAGCATGTGAGAAACACTGGTTTAGTCTCCCAGGCGGAAGCATCAACAGAAATGAGTCTGTATATTCTGGATTGAAAGCTCTATTTTCGCTGTCCACTCCTCTCTTTTTAGAGAGCAAATTTTTTCTTCCAAATTGTTCTCCCCCGTCTCTTTCTCTCCTTCCACCGTGTCACGCGTTCTTGTCTCCCTTCCACGTTCTCACCCCTTCTTCTGTCTCCCCTCCTCCGTCCCACGTGTTCTTTTCATACTTCATGCATTGTGTTTGTGTTCTACCTTATACTGATGGGTTTTTTTTAAATTATGTGCCACAATACATTGAGGCAAATTTGTTGATCGTGAAAATCGACCAAAAATAAATAGTTCCCTTTATAAATGTCTCCTTCAGGCTGATACCTTGTTTGCCCACAGTGAGGCAGCCTTCCCCTCTTCTTCCGGCACAGGTCGCCCTGACAGGGCTTCCATCCTGGAAAGCAGCAAAAGCACCATGTACATGTAATCCATTAGTACTAGCAACAAAAAGTATCTAACATTAAACGTCATCAGTAAAAATCATAATTATGCACTTCCCCTTAATTTGTTACTATTTGTAATATTATTATAATGGTTGTATCTATAGCGTTATTATGTTAAAATAAAGAATAACATTTTATAAACTGACTACTCATGTAACTTAGCTGTTGGTAGAGTCGGAATATAAAGTACCATAAAGTGTAAGTGTAAAATGAAACACGGGCAGCAACATCACTAACTGGATCTGTCGGTTGAAGTATGAAGGCATACAGGGCGGTTGGGTTGCATTTTGTCTGCAGTGTTCACCTCCACAACCACACAACCAAAGTGCGACAACAATTGTTGACACAAAGGTCGTCTTGTAATCTGTCTGCTAATCTGGCCAGCAGGCTGCGAGCTACGTCTCATCTACATCAACACAACAGTGATTACAGCAAGCTGTGTCTTGTTCAAAGACCCCCCCCTGACGCCCCCCCCAGTGGTCTGAGGTGCAGTTTGAATGAAGCAGACATGCGTCTAGCGTCCTGTGGGCCACACAAGTGCTAATGTTCACATGTGAGATAAGATTTGCATTTGTAAAGTGTGTTTGCGGGAGTTTTAATAGCTGCAATTACAGCGAGTCTGGAACAATTCCGATCGCAGGCTTTATCTCACATGGGCATTAACGAGGTTCGGGTTTGTTGTTTGTGATGTTGAGGCATCCAGATTTATTTGAGCTGTCGCCGGACTCTGACCCTCCACGTTGGATTCTGGCACCGTCGTCAGTCGGAGGATAACGGCTGCTTACAAGGAGGAGACGTTGTGCAATTCTAGTTTTTTCCCTCCCAAATTCCTCACAGACATTTCTCCCCTTTAGTGGCGACACCGATAAGCTCACGACGAGCATCGACAGGCACCCGATTGGGAGGAACAGTCGGGATCTGGATCGAGAAGAAAACAAAGCGAGAACATGTTCCGACGCGGCAGAATGACTGGTTGCCTTCTGCGAAAATCCCCCCGAAGTTTCTGTCCCTTCGATATGTGTTATGTAATAATCGTAGTCCACGTTGTTCGCTCACATGTTCTATGAAAGATGCATGTTGTTGAAATTCCTCTATTTATTTTTCGTGTCAATTTATAGAAATGACAAAGTTCACAACACACAATAAAAACGTAGTATTTACATAATTGCAGAGGTTTACTTTGCACCTAGTAATAAATATTAGTTTAATTCAGTTTACAGGGAAAGTCAAATCTTTGAATGCTTTAAACGGAGGTGGACGGAGGTGGAGTATCTTGATAAATATGGAGCAGGTGTTGAAGCAGACCTAGTTGCCTTTGACAAAGGATTGATAGAGGGACATGAGCTGGGCCCGGAGGTCCTGAGCGTAGGGGTCCAGCTTTTCCCTCAGGTCCTCAGCATAGGGGGCCACCATCTGCTTCACCACATTAGCTCTCTGACTCAGCTCCACCTGGACCTTCTCAGTCATGGGCGCCACACTGTCCTGGAAGTCCTGCAGGTGCTGGTCCACCTTCAGCTTCAGGTCGTCGGTGTAAGGCCCCAGCTGAGCCTGCAGGTCCTTCACACTCTGCTCCAGGTTGGTCTTGAGCTCCTCGCTCTTCTGCATCAGGGTGGCCCTCAGGGCCTCGGAGTCCACGGACTCGGTGTAGGGGGCCAGCTCCTGTTTGAGCTGCTCCACCCGCTGCTGGATCTGGGTCTTCATGTCCTCGGTGTAGGGCTCCAGCTTTTCCCTGACGGTGCTCAGCTCCTGGGTCAGCACGTTCCTCAGCACGTCCGCCTCGGCTGTGATCTTGGTCATCAGGTCCTGGGCTGCAGGCGGAAGCTGCTCCTGCAGGGTGAATGCATACTTGCTGGCCATGTCGGTACTGTCGGCCAGGCGGGCACTGGAAGACACACGCGCTAACGGTTAGACCATCAGAGGTCTGTGTATTAGCTAAATAACACACCCGAATCACCGTGGGACACATTTCAGTGTCTTCATGCTCTTGTGAGCCCCGTAACTCACTTGACTTCCTGCCCAAACTGGGACTTCCTGATCATCTGCAGGGTGTCATCGGCGGTTTGCGTAGCCTTGGCAATGTAATCCCAGAATGCATCTGTGATCACTTCCAGCTGAGGCTTGGGTGCATCAGCGTAGAAGAGGTTAGCATGGCAGCCTGCAACGTGGACACAAGCACAGCTTGAGGACGGTGCTGACTTTAAGCCAAGTAGAAATGCCACAATGAGCTTTAAAAATACAAGAGGAGAGAAAAAGAAACTGTCTCACACCACTTACCAGAGAGCACTGCAACAGCTAGAACAATAAACACCTTCATGACTGCAGCTTTCTGAAAAACAGAAAAGGATCCGTTTAACCCTAACCCTAAAAAATGTTTTTATTGGCCGATTTCATTTAAATCTAGTTGTGAAGCGCGTGATTCTCACCTGTTCTGGGCTGCTTTGTCTCTCAGAGTTAGGCGTGCTTGTGGGCGCCTCAGAGCAGCACTTGCATGTATATATACTGACGCCACATGACAATTGTAGTCAGGAGCTCAAAGTCCAGAAGTCCCCTCCATGTTGTCACAAAGGCTCTCTTCCGGTTTATTGTGCTTCTCAGCGCTGCTCATCACATGGCCCCCGCAGCCACAACGCAGACCCACTGACACGATCTCTACAGCTGCAATCGGCCATGTTAATGTTTTAAGAATAAAACCTATTTACGCCAGTTATCCCGTGACCCGTCTCTAAAAGCCTTTAGTAGATAGCAATCATCTGCTCATGAAGACCAGTGCAAACAGCCTGCAGATAACTGCAGATAAAGTTAGCACGCTTAGAATAATGGACTTCATATGAGGGTTAAACAACGTGTTGGAACTGAATGACACATAACTGCCAACAACTAAGCATTCAGCGAACAGTCCAACAGGACAGTCAAATCCAGATGACTGTATTTCACAGATTTAAATTCCATCCTACTTAATGAAACTGAAGGCAGATGGAGAGAGTTAATTTCAGATGCTGAAATTGGTTTGAAAAAAAACAATAATGACTGTTATAAAATCTCAATTAAGTGCATGAAGCCTAAAGCCTTGGAAACAAAGTACTCATGATAATGAATTCTCAATGTGACCCAAATTGGTAAATGTTAGTACCCAAGTTCAACTTTATGCCGTGGACCACGATGGCGTGGACCACGATGGCGTGGACCACGATGGCGTGGACCACGTTGGCGTGGCGCAGCGTGAGTCTGCAGCTCATTTGTCCTTCAGAAGCAAAAAATGTTTCAGCCCGGGGACCTTTGGCCAAAATGCCACATACTAGAACCATGAGCCGCTGTGACGTAAGATGGTGCACGTCAGACTTATAGAAGCAATAAAACAGCCACTGTCTATCTAATCAGAGCGGGACATCAAAGACAGGGGGGAGGGAACCTTTGTCAGTCTCGGCAGCCAGTTATCTCTGCTAAGTGATTACAGACAGGCCAACACACAGGCTTATGAGGGCAAAGGTCATTTGCGGGTAAAATAGGGTTTTTTGTCAGACTCTTTCTCACTCAAAAGAAGGACACAAACATTTAGGTGTTGGAGATAATGTCAAGCAAATAAAAAAAAAACATCAGGCAAGTGGTCATTTATATTGTCACGCTGTAGAACGCTGATTACTCATTGTGTTGTGCGTTGACGTAACAGTAACAGTGGGCAGATTTTTCGAGGGTGAGTCAAGGTGACAGCAAGACACCGGCACCTGGACTTTGTGATCATTGCGGTCTGGCTCGCTATATAAGCCGCAGAAGCTCACCAGCTGAGTACAAGCGCTGCCAAGTTGACTCGCAGACACACTCGCAAAACTCAGGTAAGAGGAGGAAGAGTCGGCTCGGAGGAGCAGCGGAGCTTTTTAATTCGGAAGAACTTTCTCGTGACCGCACTGAGCTAACCAACTGTGTGTCTCCTTGCTGAAAGGTCTAACAGCCATGAAGGTCCTTGCTGTGCTCGTCCTCGGCGTTTTCACTGGTGAGTGCTTTAACGAAATGTTCTTTTTCGGAGCGTGAAAAAAAAAAAAGTGCCGTGCTTTGAACCGTTTGTCCGTCCACCCAACAGGCTGCAACGCCAACCTCTTCTACGCTGACGCGCCCAAGCCACAGCTGGATGTGGTGGCTGATGCCTTCTGGGACTATGTTGCCAAGGCAACCCAGACAGCTGACGACACCCTGCAGATGATCAGAAAGTCTCAGTTCGGACAGGATGTCAGGTATGTCGGACCGGCCCGTTGTGACACTTCATTGACGCGCTAAGAGACCTGGATGTCCTGCCCGCAATAAAAGCAAGTAACGGTGGAACCTGATGTGGCTCTTCCCTTTCTCGTCTAGCGCTCGTCTGACGGAGAGCGCCGATGTGGCCAGCACGTACGCGATCACCCTGCAGGAGCAGCTTCCCCCTGCAGCCCAGGACTTGATCGCCAAAGTCACCACGGAAGCCGACGTGCTGAGAGAGCGTCTGAACCAGGAGCTGAGCACCGTCAGGGAAAAGCTGGAGCCCTACACCGAGGACATGAAGACCCAGATCCAGCAGCGGGTGGAGCAGCTCAAACAGGAGCTGGCCCCCTACGCTGAGTCCGTGGACACCGACGCCCTGAGGGCCACCCTGATGCAGAAGAGCGAGGAGCTCAAGACCAACCTGGAGCAGAGTGTGAAGGACCTGCAGGCTCAGCTGGGGCCTTACACCGACGACCTGAAGCTGAAGGTGGACCAGCACCTGCAGGACTTCAAGGAGAGTGTGGCGCCCGCGACGGAGAAGGTCCAAAGCGAGCTGACGCAGAGAGCCCAGCAGGTGAAACAGATCGCCGCCCCCTACGTGGATGAGCTGAGGGTGAGGCTGGACCCCTACGCCCAGGACCTCCAGGCCCAGCTCACCTCCCTCTACGAGTCCTTCGCCAAAACCCAGTGAACAAAGGAACCACCTACGGAACGAGATCAGATCAAGAACGTGACTGTGACTGTTTTTGAAACATAACATCACTAGTAATGTTGAACTTTTTAAAGTATGAAAAGGAAAGATAAACACGACCACTTTCTTTCTGTATTGTGAAAATAAAGGCGAAACCTTAACCTGTGAGTCTGTTGGTTATTTACAAAGTCCTGGTGAAAAATGTTGGTAAGATCTGAGATCATCGTTTCATTTATGAACATAAACAAACTTATGAACTTGACTGGATGCAACAAGAATCTTTGATAGTAATTGGTGCCACCTGGTGAACATATAGAGTCCTGGATGCTTCGGTTTCAGCCTTATAACAAAGAAATAAACTTTAACACTACATAAAATAAATCCCTTTTTTCTTTAGTTCATGTTGCAAACTCTTGCCCCCCCCCCCCCCCCCCCCCGCCTTCGCCCCGCCCCTCTCCGATGGAGTCGTGCGTCTTGGGTATGGCGTGTTCAGGTTTGCCTTTGCAGGCCTCACAGTTCACATAAACACGTCTGGTTTCATCTTAATGTTTTTTGGGTTTCTGCGCTGCCACGCTGCCAACAGCATTGCTCAGTCCTGCCCCCGTTTCTCACTGACTATGTTCACAAACACCCACCAGCTCTGATTCCATATTACGTCTGGTTTCAAGAAGCTTTCCAGTTATATTTCGGCTCTGCATGTTCAATTCAATTCATTATATTGAGAGTCTTCAGTTGGAGCTTTGACTTGATTTTATAATGATACTGTTCAAAACTCAAAAACATATTGTAATTCAAACATTGCTCCTAGATGGATACCCCCAATGCGAGCCGTGCAGTCACGTCATTTTAAATGTGATGAATTATTTACTTCTGTTATTTGTATTTCTTTGATATGATTCTCGATGTGACCCAAATTGTTAAAAGTCAGTACCTAAGTTTAACTTTATGGCGTGGCCCCGGACTTACCTTTACTTATTAATACAAATACTTAATGGGTTCAGTGGTAACTAAGGCTTATAAAATGGTGATTTGGTCTTCTACAAAACAACTCATTGCATTATTATTTAAGTAAATGGCTGACATGGGGGGGATTTTGCAGTATTTTACATCAGACAGCAGAAAAGAAAAGCAAATCCATGTAGACTGCGGATTACTTCCAATTACAATGTGACTCAGAGACACTTTTGTTGATGCAAGCACATTAGCGGCTTCGCATCAAGCCAGTGAACAGCTGACTCTGAGACAGAAAAAACACTCCATTCTGAACATTTAACCCACAAAGTCAACTGCAGTAACCTCACTTATAGAGTTCTGCTTGTTCGGGGGTGGGGGGGGGAGGGGGGGGGGGTGACATCATACACACCCAACAACTTAATTCCTCAAACCAGTTACTCAAGTTGCCCTCGCACACACATACGCTCGTGACGGACCCTCAATCACGCATCCGTCGCTGTGGAGCAAAAGGAGAAGCCCCCGTAGTTCAGATGACTCGGTCAGATGTTCCTGCTGTTTGACTTCCTGCTTCTTGCTCCTCCGGCAGGTTCCTCAAAGTCAAGCCCTGCGTCGGGCGTTTGCCCCGTCTGGCTTTGGGACCTTTGCTTCATGCACACGTGTAGTTTCGGTCAGTGTGCAATGTGAAAACATACCAAACGTACAAAGATATGTGGTTTGTTGTTAGTTAATCTTAATCTCATTAGTGCGGGCGGGTGGTCCTGAAAGTATCATCATGTTTCTAGAGATGGGACAGAAACTATGCTAAATTTTAGTTGGGATTATCTCGGGGATCTGGATTTGTGTGTGTGTGTGTTTGAACTGGACTGGACTTCTTATCTAGCTGAACATACAGTGTCTTTCTTTGGGTGACACACCTCCTGCGGTGAAACACACCACACGGTATTGTTGGGTACAATGAAAGGCAAAGGTTTTTAACACAACCAAACCCATTGAATTCAATAAACATCATCAAACCGTTTTAATCTCCCTGTTAATTGATTAGCATTTAAACAGAGAAAATGTTCATCCATTACACCTGAACTATACATTTTGGTACAGTCTTCCCACACACGGGTGTTCAAGTTCTCACACTAATTACCAATATGTTTAAACTTTGTTCCAGAGTAACGTTCGGTTTCTGTGAAAGAAAAAAACATGGTTGACAACACAGAGGCCGAGTCCTAAAGAGCAAAGGTCGTTCACACAGGCAGTGAATCAGAGCAAACTGTTTTATATCGCCGCTAACGGCAGCAAAACAAACGATGACTCAGCACTGGAGCGACGTGTGTTGCTCAAGAGTCACCTTTTCATCCACCGATTACAGCAGCAAATACGAGGAATAAACAGGGAAACTCGTATCGTCTGTTTATTTTGATCAATGTATTAAAAATTTAAATAGTTCACATTCTCTGTACTGTATTACCCGTAGTGCTTCTTTTGTGGGGATTGACTCGGGGGGGTTGTGTGTCTGCAGGGGGGGAAGAGACAGGCGAGGTGTCAATGGTCAGCAGCCGCAGACAGTTTACATCAAATTGCATCTCGTAAGTGTAAAAGATAAAAGGCCTATTTGCATCTGCACCCCCTCCCCCCCCCCCCCTATCTGCATCTGCATCTGCATCTGCACCCCCCCCCTTTAGCCTCACGAGAACACTTGGAGATGAAGATCAAATGAAAGTTGTGGTCACTAAACACGAGACGGCTACGGCATTAAAATATATAGATAAATAAGTACTAGAGCAAAAGTAGCAACAAGAGCAAAAGTGATGGTGCATCAAAATAATGGAGATGCAAATTATACTGAAAGAAAAAAACTTTTTATATTCCATAAAAGTGAAACCAAACAGTATTTAAAGGTGTTGGATATCTTCATCTCATCAGCTGATATTATATTTTAGACTGTAGTGAGCTCACTACACGAGTAAAAGATTCTAAAACTATTCCAACACAAGTGAAAGGAATAACTGGGATTAGCGTCTCCATCCGCCCGACACGAACCTCCGAGGACTTCGGCCGCGGTGTCGGTGAAAAGCAGCGTGGAGGGAAACAGGAATCCGTGCAGACGGATCATCATTACCGCGTGAATGCTCGCGGGCATCCGCCCCCCCGCGCGCGCGCGCCCGCCCCGCCCCCCCCCCCCCCCCCCTCTCATCGCGCTGCAAGCTCGCGCCACTGTATAAAAAGGCGCAGTCGTCGTGCACGCTGCACGGAGAAAGCTCAAGCTCTCAGGTGAGTGAGAAGAGACCTTTGTGTTTTCATTGAGAGAACGTATCGAACATCTTGATGCTGCTCAGTCACACCAAGCGGAGCGAAACTATCAAACGATTCTTGCTTGAATTGTAGTTTTCGCTCTTTGGAAGAAATAAGAACCGTCTGCTGTGTGACTATCTTTCTGCTTCTTGCCTTTGTTTCGGTGCTTACCTTTGCCCTCTTTTAATCCGCAGAAGTACCTGTAAATCCAACAACCATGAAGGCCGCAGCTCTGATCCTCGCTCTCGCAGTCGTCACCGGTGAGTTGATCTACGATCGACCGCACTGGTTCTTCTATTGTATTCTTTATAATTCATCCTTCCACTGTTCCGTCGATAGGCTGCAGCGCTCGCGTGGTGCGCCAGGCCGATGCCACCGTGAGATGGGAGGACACTGTGCACCGTTTCTGGCAGTACGTCTCTGACCTGAACCAGAAGGCTGATGAAGTGGTGGCGGAGCTGAAGGCCTCTCAGATCACCAGGGAGCTAGAGTACGTACCCTTCATCACTCTCTTACCAGTTTGTGTTGGATAGGTGTTAGCGAGTAGTTCCTCCACATGCTCCAGGTTCTTTCCTACTCGTACCGGAGTCTCATTCACAAAACTTTAATTTTGCCAACTCGCAACCCTGAACTACGGTTAAAAAAAATGTGTCTTGATGTCGGACCATCTTGTCCATCCGCTTCCAGCACTCTGATCACCGATAGCATGGCCGAGCTGTCCGCATACAGAGATGACGTCAACACCAAGCTGGCCCCGTACACCGCCGACTCCACCGGACAGCTGTCTCAGGACCTGCAGCTTCTGGCCAACAAGCTGCAGAAGGACATGCAGGATGCCAAGCAGCGCAGCACCGAGTACCTGGCCGAGCTCAAGACCATGATGGAGCAGAACTCCGATGACGTTCGCGGCCGCATCAGCACCTACAGCCACAAGCTGAAGAAGCGCCTGGACAAGGACACCGAGCAGATCCGCAGGTGAGCGAAGTTAAGATTGAGGACTTTGTCAAACTTTTTTTTTCTTTACACAAAATCCAAACGTCCCTCTTTCCTTTCTCCCCCGTCAGCACCGTGGCCAACTACCTGGGTGAGATCCAGTCCCGCACCGCCCAGAACCTCGACTCCGTGAAGGAGAACGTTCAGCCCTACGTCCAGCAGGCCGGCGACACCGCCAGCAAGAAGCTGGCCGACATCTCCACCATCCTGGAGTCTCAGGCCGAGGGCATTAGGGCCCAGCTGGAGTCCACCGCCCAGGAGCTGCGCACCTCCCTGGAGGGCAAGATCGACGAACTGACCGAGATGATCTCCCCCTACGCCGTCCAGATCCGCGAGCAGATCGAGAACATCATGGACAAGACCAAGGAGACCCCCAGTTCTTAAAGGAGGACTCTCTTTGTTAACACCATGTTACCGATGGGGGAGGGAGGGAGGGGAGGGGGGGGGGGAGGGCGTTGAGACTTCTGACACTTCCATTTGGGTGCTCTTTTGTTTCGGATGAGGGGGGAGGTGATGAGATGAAGTCGTTGCAGGAACGGCCATCAGATAAACGTCTGTCTCTCATCACCTCCCTTGATCACTGAACACAAGCGCTCCCGTCAGTAAACCGCCTTTAGCAGCAAACATTTCTGGTAATATGCTTTTGCTTTTCTACTCTTAGTTAACAGTTACAGCTAGCAACCCACCAACGTTTGGTATTGAGCTTCCCACATTTTGTTTGGTTGTCCACATAACAGCTGTGCTCATTGGGGTGATCCTGTCCCCAAATGCACCAAACAGAAGAAGGTGAACCTGATTCATCAGTGAGTGTAATGCTGCCTGTCCGTTCGATGTGTCACGTGCCCACCATGCTGCTCACTGCTCAGCACACTGTGCGAGTGAATAAAATAAAGAATAAAAAAAGAAGCTGTGGTTCCACTGTTTGTTGGTCTGATCAATCACAAACGAGTTATTATATCTGAGAACACATTCAGTTACAGTAGACTTCATGAAGCCGTTCTTGTTCCATTGTACATTTGGTCCCTGAAGCTGCTGAAAATGTCTTAGATAAACTGCACGACTGAATAATGACTAACAAATGTGCTAATGGACATTGTCATCGCATTAACAATGGCTGCACTGATCACACAACAAGTAACGGCCCAATTGACCACGCCCCTTGCTGATTCCTAAGGAATGGCTCCTGAATGGAAGATGCTCAGCATGAGTGCTCTTTGTATCCTCTTTCCTTCTCCCTTTGCCCAAACCGCCCGCTGCCTGCAGTTAAGCCAGTCCCGACTCGTAGAGATCTGCTGCCAGATTCCTTTCCCTTCATCTAATCAGGAGCACGGGAACACTCTGTGCCGTAGATTACATCAATGTTGACACTGTCATTTCTGCCTTTATCGAGGCCTATAAGCCACGCATCAGACATGCCGACAGGTCAAGATGCATCGCATTGAACTGCTTCGTAGGTTTATTTGCAGTCATTTGTTGCATGCCGGTCTCCCACCGTCAGGACATACAAACTTAACTTTACGGCCCTGCAGAAGTTGCAGATTGCTACACGTCTGGAAAGAAAGATGCGGCACGTCCTGAACTCAGATCATTCGCTCCTCAAACGAAAAAGAAAAAGTACATTCTTATCAAACTCAGCAGGAATGTTCCTTTGAAGTGAGGAGCGCAGGCCAGCAGAGGACACCATTAGTCCCTCCATCGTCTCGCTCCGCTGGGATCCACAACGTTGCAGCTGTGGTTTTTTTTTTTTGGAAGATTTAAGCAAACCATATTTGCTTCATAAAAAAACACGCTTTAATTAACTTTAATCAAGGAGATGGCGTCCATGCTGTAATAGACGTTTGATTTGGCAGCGGACTATAAACAACATCTAGGTAATTGGGCTTGGCACTTGGATGCCCCCCCCATGCTCTTCTTACCCCTCTATGTCTTCACATTTCCATTTTAACTCTTTGTGCGCTTACAAATATAAAGGCAAAAGTTCCAAAACAATAATCGTTAAACTTGTGGCTTGGAAATGAATGTACATATAGAGATATAAATACTTCTATAAGTATTTGTTCTTTTAAGCGTCTTTCGTCGACAAGCGGCCTCTTTTCTCTGACAAGAAAACATGTTTACCCCGTTATCTGGGGTAAAGGGCATGGCGTGTCGGATGAAACCGTGGCGTTCGTCATCGCTTCGTTTCAGGAACCAGTGTTCATTTGGAAAATAACAGACAAGTGAAACACTGTCTTTAAGCCGTCTTTTGTTGCAGTGAGCGCTCATGGATGAAAAACAGGAAAACCACAATCGTCTTGCCGGGTCAGCACTTCTGCTCCGTCTGTTCCTGTAGGCCGGCCGCGCTGTGAGCTCTGCCCCGCAACTTCCAGAAAAGTCCAGCAAACTGGCAGGTGCTGGCTCGCCCGTGACTGCAAGTAACCCTTCAAAAACAACCCATGCGGAGATTTCCCCCTCTTATCGCAACGCTTTTATTCTTTCCATCCCTTCCCTCCCCGTCAGAGCTGGCACACAACACCAGTCACCGCAGGAGCCCTCGGCCAAACACAAAAACAGCCTTTTTTTTGGCGAACTTGTTATTGCCAATTGGGAGCACGCGAGACGTGCACTTTCACGCCCCCGTGCCTCCTGCAATTATTCGAGAGCGGCTTGAATGCACGCAAGCACAAGCTCATGCGCGAAGCCGCTGGCCACTTCGGGACAAAAGGAGATTTCATCTTTCAGCGATGCGTGGGCGTCAAGGCCTGTTGAGGCTCATTTAAATCAGCTGCAGGCTATTCATCGCAGCGATAGCACCTCACAGACCAGGACATTAGCAACCAATAGGCAAACGGCCCTTTCCAGCAGAGAGGAGATATGAGGGGTCACTGCAGTTCGACCGACTGTATTGTTGTTCTTGTTGCATGTTAACTTACGAGACGGACCACATGTGGTTTGGTCTGACTCACTTCCCTTTTGAGAAAGGGAAGGTCTGCATAAAACAGACATCAAATGAGGTGACAGGGTCAAATTACACCAAAACAGAAGGGGAGAGTCTGCCTAAGAGTGAAAGACAGTGACTTTGTTGCATAAGCAAAATGTATTTGCATTTGTCTCCACGTAGGCAATCTGACCATTGGGTAATATTATGTTAGGAGAAATGTACAAATAGATAATGTGTGAACAACACTTCAGGGTGTTCTTCTCCTAAAGAGATGTGGAACAATGTTTTGTTATTCTTGCCTTAATGTGATCAGCAAAAATAAGCTTGACCTTAACCAAGTGCAATATAACCTTCACATATATTCAATCATTATTAATTACACAGACATGTCTGTGTGGTGATTATTATTATTATTGTATCTAACATTTCTCACACCAACGCAAAGATTGTCTCATTATCGATGGATGAAAAGAATCATTTGATCAGGAAGTAGAAAGGACTTAATGTGAACCTGCTTTTTTTCTGTATTGCTTCTGAAGCAGGGAAGTCACCTGATGAAGTTTAGCCACTAATTGCTGAAGGCTGCGAGGAGCATGTTAAGTCCAAAGGAGCTTCCAAACAGCTAATCAGTGCTGCACTATGCTCCTCCCGCATCACATCACCTTATCGCTGAGGGATTTACTCTCCTCAAGATTTGATTTTTTGTGTTTTTTTGACAGTGACACACTCTGATAACTAATAAATGCAGCCTTCTTTAGTCCCGCCCTCTTCTCTGTGATTAGATCCCGCACACTGTGGCTGTGACCTTTCACCCCATCAGCGCGCCGCATTTACAAAATGATGCAAATGTATGCTTGTAACTTATTGGCTAATGGCGTCTCTATCTTTTAATGCAACGGCCAAATCAGCAGGGCATCGATGTCTCAAGGTCTCCACGTGGACATGTTGACTGAAGTCTGACGTTACGCGTCAGCGAGCGGCTTTATAAAGAGGGACACACTTGGACGCTCAAACAAACTCCTCCGCGTCTCCCTCTGAATTGATCACCAGGTACGTCCGGGCTTTCGTTGGCATCAGCCTCTGAGCGGAGGACGCGTCTCTGTCCTCTTCTTACCGCAGGACGCACAGACATGAGATAGCGGGATGTTACACTTTTACTTTAACTTGGGCCACTAACTGTTAAATAAGGGAGCTGTCCAGCGGAAGTGGTGCTGACGCAGCGCCGCTGCCGGCAAACGCCTCTCTTCGGAGGCGCGCGTGCGTAAAGGTGTTTGCGCGCGACAGAAGTTAACGTGTCCTTTTTTCTTCCACTCCAAAGATCCGAAGCCAAGATGAAGCTGTACCTCGCCGTGGCCGTGCTGATGCTGGCGTTTGTCGCATACACAGGTAGGTCTCGTGAATTACCGCGTGTTTGTGTTCGTTCTCCCTTGGTGGGTAACGTGCCCCCCCCCTCCCCCCCACCACACACACACAGAGGCGCAGGAGGCGGAGCAGACCATGGAGCAGAGGTTCAATCAGTTCGGTGAGCAGGTGGCGCAGGTGAGCAAGGGCCTGGCCGAGAAGGCCAAGGCCACCTTCGAGGAGCTTTCGACCAGCCAGTTCGCCGAGGACACCCGGTAAGCGCGCGCGCGCACGCGCACACGGGAGGGAGACAGGCGGCACGAATGTCCACATGCACGTCTGTGATCTGTGTAACGCGTTGTTTGGCTTCTCCTCCCCAGGACCTGGTTCCAGACGCAGATTGAGGCTTTGAAGACTAAGTTGTCGTAAGGAAACCAGTTGACAGCCCCCCGACCCCCCCCCCCCTCCAGACTGCAGCCCCCCCCCCCCCCCCCCCCCCCTCCAGACTGCAGCCCCCCCCGGACCGCTGACCTCTCCGACAACAACAACAACAACACGTCGCTAAAACGCAAAACATCGTTTTGAATGCGCATCCTGTGTTTGCATCAGTATTAAGAAAATGAGAACTTCTGAATGTACTGAATGGTTCGAATAAAGGAACTCACATGTTAAATGGCTGCAATTCATTTCTTTCCTGTTCCAGAGTTCCAGAGATAAAACTAGTTTTAAGAATATTCTCAAATGATTTACTTTTTAGAGTGTTAAACTTGTAAAGGGACAAACATTGAAGCTGATTTCGATTTTAATGAAAGCTGTGATTCCATTGTTTGCATTATTTGCCACTAATTAACCTAAATGAATAAATCCATTGATATTTACGTAGCAAGTCAAACTTGATCCTACTTGGTTGTTCAGGGACACAATCTAAGGATAACATGAAAAGAGGTTCTTTAAAAAGCAATGTGCACGACTCAGCCATGAATGAAAAACTGTAAAAACTACTTCAAAGCAGACCTGTACAACACTTACACTTAAAAAAGCGGCTGCCTTGCGGTGTTAAAGTTTTCGATGAGGTTGTATTTCATTGCAACATCTTGGGAAGGAGCTTTTTGTGCTCGGCTGGCGCAGCGGCCTCTGATAAAAAGCAGAAGACATTATTTATATTATAGACTAGTGGATGTTGTAAAGCTCGGTGCTTCCAGGTCTGACGTTCCCTGATTGAACCCTCCTGGTTGGGAGTGACTCACTGAGATCAAGTACCTCTTGCTTCATGAGTGAAGGTGAAATGGAGACTGACAGTTGCTCCGTTGTCGTGGCCTTTCACCGGAAACAAAAACTCGACCGAAATGAGCTCAACCTGAGCGATGGCTGAGGAGCTGCTGCTCCTTCACGTCGAAAGGCGAGCAGCTCCTTTGTCTGATGGAAGCCTCCTGGACGCCTCCCTGTAGAGAATGCTGGGTATGCCCAAATGAAATCAGGCCCCGGGGGAAGATCTGGAACCATCTGGGAAGATGGAGCATCTCGTCTGGCCTGGGAACACCTCGGGGGGGCCGTGAACGAGCAACAGTTGACGGATGACACTTTGATGGCTTTAAAGTACTTTATTTATACTGGTGTTGATGTCACATTGATGGGCGCTGAAGCTGATCGTTGAATCAAAGGACAGCTCGCTGCTTCTGGTGGATCACATTTGTGTCAATAGCTGATGCCAAAGGGCAAGTGCCAACAGAGCTGCTTTTGTGGCATTTCACAACTCCCGGGCTAAAGTCAGTGTTTAAGCTGAGTTAATGATCCACCAGTTGTCCCAGAATGCGTTCCCGTTAAGAGGTCAGCAGCTGGGCTTCAGAGGTCACAGATTAGGACGCTGTTGCCTCAGTTGTGTGGGCTGAAATGAGATTTAAATCACTTTCACTTGAGGTTTGGTTCACTTTGTCCTTTTTATACTTTATATGCACCCTTACGTTGTAAAGTGTGACCCTTAACACGAACACGTATGCTTGCAGAGACACAAACGTCTTTAACACACTACTGAGTGCAGATGCACAGTACAGATGTGTAAAACCAAACACACTGTGTCAAAACAAGGAGATGTCTGTTAAGACAGCTGTGATCCGGTCTGTGCGTCGCCGTCCTGAACTCTAACATCAACACATGTGTTGCATTATTCCCGTTGAGAATGTTCTGCAGGCCTGGATCATAAGAACATTTACTCGATTTCGTGGTGGAAATGTTTGAACTCATCCACTCTTCTAAAAATCATGGTGCTGTTGCAAGAAGAGAGACTTTGACTGGCCTGTGCACATATCAGCCCCCGCCAAAGGCTTAGTGGTATCTGATCCAAAGGGCACTCGGACAGAAACTGAACTCAGCTAATGTTGATCTTGAAGCGATATCAAGGGTTCAAGATCGACCGCTCACATGGTGATACGGACGACATTTAACGAGGAAAATAAAACGTTCCGTAGCCTTCGTGTCACTCACTTTAGTGAAAACATCCATCAAATGTCCAAACTGTGCATTTTCGGGCTTCGTTTGGTCCAAGGCACAAAAACGGAGAAAAAAAGAACCCAGGACACGTTGCTTTGCTGTCTCTAAGACTTTGGTCAATAAAATGATTTTCTTTAAAAACAACCGAGTGAACATTCACCCCTACTGACCAATGTTCAGGCTGTTGTGGTGACCTGATACAAATAGAAAGGCTCGATAACGTTTCATTGATTCAGCTTCTGTTGACCAGAGCCAGAGGAAAGGTAAAAATACCCTTCACCCCTTTGCGTTTGTTTCTGCTGGATGATAATGAACAAATTGTATTAATAAATCACCTTCACATTGTGAGCATTTTATAATTAAAAAGGCACCGAGCTGAAAAAGTGTTAATATTTTGTGTTTCTCACGGCAGATGCATCTGAAAGAACTTGTTGTCGCTCTCGTCGTACTAATGCAAGGTGTGCGGCCTCAAACCGACTCGTTCTACCACCCTCGCCTCACTCAGGGCTCCTTCGTTTCTCAGCGCGTCGTTTCTCTCGCTGTCTGCTGACATTGCCCAACGTCCCCCCTCTGCAGCGTGCGGCCCGCTATCGGCCCAGGCCCCGGGGTCCGGCCCCCCTGAGGCTGCGAGGCCGGCGGACCCCCCGGGTTTACTGCAGAGGCTGGCGCAGAAGACCAGGTATCACTACGAGCACGATCACCTATCTAGCTGTCGGACGTTTGGCGCCACTCCTTTGTGAACCCGTGCGTCTCACAGGGAGGTCAACGCTAAAGTCCAGGGTTTGGGGGGACCAGTGATGGAGTTTATCGGCGCTTACTACGAAGACCACATCCAACCGGTGACTGACAGCTACGTCGAATGGGCCTCCGACCTCAAGAGCTCGATGCTGGATAAGATCCAGATAACCATTGGCAATTACTTGCCACTGTAGGCAATAATAAAAGTGTTGTACCTTACAGATGAATGAATATTCTCACCACATATCTGCACTTACTGCAAATAAAGTTTGAACTGATCGTTGAGCTCTGCAGGTTATTTTAAATACCAAGGAACTGAATGTGTGCACTGGTCCTAAATAGAGGAGGAAGGGTCCATATTGAACCTTATATTGATAAGGATGGTTACTTAGTATGAACAGACACTTTACTGAATGAAATACGGAATTATTCAGTTTAGTTGTTTTTTAGGGTGCAGAATTCTCCCAAAATCTAGAATTACACAACAAATAAAAGAAGTAAGAATAAGAGAGAAAATAAAAACAAACAAAAGTTGTGTTTTTCCATCTGTGTCAGGTTATGCAGGTGAGAGGTGAAAGCAGAAATCCCAGCATGCATTGCTCTGGGTACCGTAGACTCCATCTGTAACAGACATCATCGAATGATTCCGATTAGCTGCTGCAGGAAGGTTTGATCAGCAATGATTTAATCAGTCGCTCCGCGATTTGGAGCGGGACTTTCTTCCAGCTCACAGCAACACGCAGTTTCATCAGCAGGGCTCCAATCGCCATACGAATACAGATAAACCTTCTTTAAGGGAACATTGCATAAGTCATTTCAACATATTTAGGGTGAATATGATGCTCACTGGACTTTGTTTAGGCGAACATGCATGTGTGTCAGTGTGCATGTGCACACACGTGTGTGTGTGTGTGTGTGTGTGTGAGTGGGTGTGTGTGTGTATACTCATCAGATGACGTTTGTTTGCAGTCCCCCCCTATATCATCCTGTCCAGATGTGAGCTCCCAGTTACAGACAACTCACTTTCAGAGACGACTGTCGCTTCTTGGATCCGTCCAGCACAACCGCAGGTAATCCTTATTTTCACTCCTCTGAAGGTGCTTTTCGAAATAGATTCCACAAAATGAAATACATCTTTGTGTGAAGCATTACGGAATTTGATTTTTGCATTAAGAATGTACAGTTTCATCGCCTCGACTATGTGAGGTTCATGTGTCAAATGTGGAAAAAAACATTGAACATCTAGAAAACTGAGGATCTAAACTAAAGTTCTTTTCCTCTTTTCTTTTGATTCAGACATGAACGCAAAATACGCCTTGGGGCTGATCCTCGCTCTGCAGGGTAAGGAAACAGAACAATGCAATCTGAACTATTGCAATTTATGGATATCATTTTGAACTGAAGCTAAAAAATAGAAAGTGTAAAAAACACAGCGCCAGTTGAAGTAACTTGTGTTTCTTGAATCCTTTTAAAAAGAAGGATCAAATCTAACAGGTTTGTTGTGCATTTGAAAAATACCCAGATTTACCTTGTTGGCATGCAAGGACTGATTTAAAAATATATATATATATTAAATACTGGTCAAACAAATGAAAGTATTATGAAGATATGCAAAGTACTGTATCTTTGGTTCTTGGATTGTTCTCCAAAATCAGTAATTCCGATTCAATGAACATCTCTTGATACCCTTTCGATTGTTGAGTGTTTTCACGACATTCTGGCTTTGTTCCAGTCTCCGTATGCCTGTGTGAGATGCCCGAACCCTCGCCGGAGCTGGTTGCAAAGTACGACGCCATGAAATCTACCTTCTACCAGAGGCTGCTGACTGCTTTCGGCAAGCTGCAGGCCAGCGCTGCGGAAACAGCAGGGACCAGCGAGCACGGACAGCAAGCCAGAGACTTCTTTGAGGGGATGCACGCCAAGCCCGAGTTCCAAGCCGTCGTCAAGCTCGCAGCGTGAGTGTTTCCCCCCGAGAGCCGCACAAATGTCACGAGCCACACAGAGAAGTGGCCGCATCCGCCACATTGTTTGCACACTTTGCGGTTCTCAGCGGCGTTGGACCGATGATGTTTTGAATGATCTGTCCTTCCTGCGTCTGTGCAGAGGCCTGGGCCAGGAGGCCGCCCCCCTGGTGGACAGCGCCCGTACCGCGGCGCTGGGGACATACGAGCACTACCTGCGTCCCCACGTCGGCCAGCAGCTGAGCGACAGCATCGACCGCATCAAGGCCTACCTGGACATACTGCTGCCCACCCAGTAGAGGGCGGCGCGGCTCCCGTCAGCGGCCCCTTGTAGATGATAGACGATGATAGAAAGTACACCAGGTTAGGCTGAGAAGAGTGATGCACAATGCACAACGTACGATCCTTTGCCTCTTTTCAAACCATAATTTTTGCAAAATCATGCAGAGTTAAAAAGTAAAGTGAAGACCACCTTTGCAAATTGTGCATGTACAGTATTATGTGTTTGCTAACCAAAGTCTCTGTGTAATTGTGTATGAATATGTGTGCGTGTGTTCATTAAAATGGATGGAAATAAACTGAAATGTGCTTCTTCATCAATAGATTCAAGGGTTACTGTCACGGTTGATATATATATATATTTCATTAATTCTATTTTATGAACTGCTATGCTAAGCTAGCTGTTCGGCTAAGCTAGCTGGAGGAGTTGCTGGTTCAACCCGGTGGAATTCTGCCTGAAAGATGATCAAATGTGTGTATTTAGTGATTACTCATTAATTGTAAGATTTAGTCTTTGGAAGAAAACATTGAACAATGAACAAACATTCATTAAAAACAACATTGTAACAACAACATTCATTAATCGCCATTGATCGAGTTCAATGAATTTCGCAATGTGCGATTAATTGATTGCCTCATTTATCTTTTTATTGATGTACTTCATGGGCATAGATGATTATTAATTTGTGTATCTATTAAAAATGTTTAATTTATAATAGTATATTTAATTGAGAAAGATTTTGTGAATGCCTCACCCCCCCCCTTCACCACACACACACCCCAACTGAGTCCATTGTGCCCTAGTACACATTTCTTGCCAAACATTTGCACTGGAGTCAAAATATTTACCAACTCAAAGGCTAAAAGACAGAACAATCAAAGCTAAAGGTAACTGTGGCGGCTCCGCCCAGCCCCAGCACCCCGAAGATGCCAGCTGGAGGACAATCGACCTCCAGCTGGACTAACGAGGTGCCTCTCCCAGGGGTTAACAGGGAAACACGGGAGAGGCACAGACAGGTAGAGCACATGGAGACACAGAGCAAAAATAAAAGACTCGCGTGCACCTTCGCCTCGTCTCAGCGTTATCATTCCGGGTCCCCTGAGTACCCACCCCGTTACAGTAACCAAATAATAAAGTATTATTATTATATTATTATTATATACCATATAAAACGTTGTGTGAGCACACCACAAACAACAGAAAAGGAACAAAACCAAATGGTGTGCGCTTCAAATTACATCATTGACAATCCTTTGTCAAAAGCGACCTCTAATCTACCAGCCGTCTGGAAGGGGGCGGGACCTTACCGTCCCGGCCAGGTGGCTCCACCCACCCGGCCAGGTGAGCACCGGGACGAGGCCTGATGTGACCTCGACGTTTCATAACGCATGTTTGGGCGGATGACGGCGCGTTGTCGTGTTTGCAGGACTTTGGACTCGAAATGTTAAAACGAACGCGCGTCACATGCTCAACGTTGTGCAAGTTACAAGTGCGTCCGCTGCTGTCAGGGAGCCGAATCAATGCAGAATATTTGATCTGGCTGCACTCAAAGGTAGCTGACGGGAAAGGTACCGACACGATCCCCCCCCCCCCCCCCCACACACACACCTTCTGAGCCCCTGTGCAAATGACACCCAATCAGTGGCCTCTGATGGTGTTTAAAGCACCTTTATATTCAGATTCTCGTGTTTACAGAGAGCGGCGAAGTCTGCTTTATCAAGTTGCGAACGTCCCTCACATTCCCCGAGACGCTTTATCTTCCCCGGGATGCACTTTGGCTCCGCGAACAACGAGTCAACACGCTGCGGCTCCTATAAAAACAGGCCGGCCCGCTGGGGCCTCTTACTCTGTCTCCTGAGGCGCGATACAGTGAGTACTGAACTTTTTCACTCCGGGCCTTGAAAAGCACAACCTTCTGTGTTAGACTTTTACAAAATAACAAGTCACATTCGACATAATTCTACACGGGAAATAATGTTTTTGTTTTGGGGAGCGTTAATTAACATCAACACAGCGGCTCCGTGTGAGCTCAGAAATGAAAGACAATGTCTCACCCTAGTGGAGGGAGTGAGGTGAGGCTCAGAACGTCTCTGTCTCCGTCCTCACAGATACAAGAGGCAGTATGAACAAGCTGCTGGTTGCTGCCCTGCTGGTTGCCCTCCTCGCTCTCAGTAAGTGCCTCCTCTGGACACACCGAGGGGTGAATCTGTGACGGGTTTCCCCCCGAGTCACTGATCCAAACACCTCTTACCTCTGTCTCGCGCAGGCGCCGAAAGCTTCCGCATGCCGAGGCAGGCGGAGGAGGAGGAGGGCGCCTTGTCCAAGATCACGGGCACCTTCAGGTCCTACTATGACACCGCCGTCAACACGGCCAGCGGCTACCTGGACACCATCAAGGGCCTGAAGCTGGACGAGAAGGCCAAGTAAGTGCTTTTAAAGTGTGTGTGTGTCTGTGTGTGTGCGTGTGGATTACTGTTTCACCCCTTCTCTTTCCGCTTGTGTCCCACAGGATCATTTACAGCGACACCAGCACCGTCGTGAGCACCTACGCGGGGATTGCACACGACCAGCTGTATCACATCTTTTACCAGAAGTAAAACCAGAAGCGACCTCCGACCTCCTCGTCCACCTCGTCCGACATCGTGAGAACTTTCCAGCTCCACACGTGTCTCACCCTCTTAGAACTTGTGGCAAATGAAGATCTCCACCCTGTGAGGGACACGACACGACGGGTCAAGAAACAACCAGCCGTCCAAATAACACAAATCATTTCGTGCTCTGTCGCCCCCTACGGGTGTTGTCAGTCGTCTCATCTGGATAAAGTAAAAATATTTGTGTCATTTCGTGAAATAAAATATTTATACCAAACTCCTGTGTCTGCGCTGGATGCATGTGAGTTGAGTTCATGAGGTAAATTGTGCCCGTGCATGTTCTCTAGCAGCGTGTTCTCTTTCATCCGAGCGATGCAAAGGATCTGAAGTGAGCAACAGCTTTTGTTGCGATTAATAATGGAGGAAAAAACGGCATCACAGAGATGAATAAACAACAAAGATGAGGATTCTGGCGAGCGGTGATGCAAGGATGCTGTGATGTTGTATCAGTTCACGAATCCACAAGAACCGCCTTGTTACACAATATGGACGAAACGCTCCTGGTGGGACTATTCCACCATCGCTCCATCGCTTCGTCATTTGGATGTTTCTTAGCTGTCAGACACAAAGGGATGTTTTGTGAAGGAAAGGAATCATTGGTTGTTTTGTTTTCGTAATTATTGTTTTGTAATTGGCTATTGTTTAATGTCTAGAACATCAGGAAGATCAATAATTAGAGAATTATAATGAATAGTTACTTGGACTTTCCACCCCAATTAATGAGAACCTGCAAACAGCTTTGCATTGCACCACCTTAGTCCCAAAACATTTATTAGCAATGGAAACAAAATAATGATTGATCTTTGACCTTAACCCTCTAAAAGGGTCGAGGAAGATATGAGCAAATATCTTGTTTCCTAAAGGAAATCTGGGATGCACTAAGATAATCATCCTCTTACTAAACAGCAGAGGGCGTCATGTCTCCACCTCGTTCCCCGTTATCAGTGTTTGTTCGGTTGGGACAAAAGCTTTGTTGATTACGGCGCCATTATTCGTGTCCGAGTGCACCACGAAGTGTCTTTGCACACTTCCACGAGGAAAACACAGAACCTGTGACTTCCACCGAAAACAACAAGATGTGTCATGTTCAATTCTCAATGTACCGTGTGTGCATGCTTCAATCATGCGTAATGGCGTAACGACTTCCGCCATGAACTTCAGATTCACAAGTGACCTTTACATTTTCATCAAGAGTTGGGGATTCAGCGCCACGTTGTGATTAGCAGGTGCATTCTGGGAAAAACAGGGATGCATATTCCGGTCATTGCAGGGCTAACAAGGCACAAACACTCTGTTTTAATAAAAATGCCTCCCTTTAATCAGGGGACTTTCTAATTGCCTGTGAAAATGCTGAGCGAGTGATAAGCACTAATTAAAAGAGGTGGACCTTGAAAATAGTATTTACACAAGGTTTAGGCCTCAACGCTCCAAGTAAGAGAAGTGGTGATGCATAATTCTGTGAAGTTATCAACCTGAAGAGGCGCAGGAAGCCTTTGCAGACTGATGAGTGATGCTACAGAGCAACGCTCTTCATTTTAATATTACAAAACTGGGCTTTTCCCTTCAGCCAATTAAGGCAGACGCCTTACTTGGGGTGTCAAAAGGGAATACATGCAATTATTCATGAACATCATGAGGCAGCCTGAAATCGTGCAAATCATACGATCGCACAGGTAGCAAACTCAAAATTGTAGATATAAACAAAAACAAAAAAAAGAAATGCCAAGTGTTCAGGCCCTTTATGTTTTATTCATGGTTTGTCGTGCGCCTTATGCGATTGCTCATTTCCCTCATTTGCCTCAGCTAAAGAGTTACCCCAGCTGGCTAATAGCTGCCGCTAATTAGCTGGGATTTTCTCCAGAGAGCGGCTTGATGTGACGCACGCCGCCGTGTGACAGCGAATCAGACAGCGGATGTTTATGTTGTTCCTCGTGTCGAACACCAAAGCCACGAGGACGACACACGAGGACCAAAAAGGAGATTTAAAGCTGCTCTGATCAATGGTTGTCAGAGAGATTGAAGTAACGGCCTTGTTTCTGTTTCTGCAAAATGCTCCTTTAAAACTGTGAAATCAAACAGCAGCTAGAAGCTTTATGTATTTACCTTCGACCCAAAAGAACAGCTGATGTCCCGCTGACATTTAGCAGGTGACTCCACATTGATTCTAATCTACTGCATGAGTAAACATGCTCGCTAACAAGCTTTTCATGTCCATATTCTTCTGCCCACAAAAGGCAATGAATAATGCAGGTCGAATCATTTTAAAGGTAAGAAATGATGTCAGTAACAGTACACTAACCTGCAAAAATAAAAACC
Source organism: Apeltes quadracus (assembly GCA_021346845.1). NCBI lineage: Eukaryota > Metazoa > Chordata > Actinopteri > Perciformes > Gasterosteidae > Apeltes > Apeltes quadracus. Next base: position 1,361,662 of record CM037936.1, read on the forward strand.
ATCAAATTGCCGTTTAAACTCAAAATGATTAAATCCAATCAAGTGAAATGTATTGTGAGAGAGGTGAGCAGCATTAATGGGGAGCACCACTGGGGGGGGCGAAGCCACAGAAACCCGCCGGGCCGCAGAGACGTTTCTCCTGCCGACAGGCGACGTGAACGTTGCCTCTTAACGGCGTTTCGCTGCGATCTGAGATCTGAGACGAGAACACGAAACTTTTACAGTCCAGAGAGACACAAAAACAAACACACACACGTACATGCCAAGTGACTGACAGCTGTGTCCATGATCGCCCTCGCAGCTGTAGGGCCGCTGTGCCATCTGTTACCCCCCGCCCCTCGCCCCGGGGGGGGGGGGGGGGGGGGCGCTCCTCTCCCTCCTCCACGGGAGACGCAGGTCGCACTCAGGCGTCTCGTTAATGACAAAGCAGTGGGATTGTTGGTGTGACTCTCCCCCCTGAGCCGGGGGGGGGGTCGAGTCCTGCGTCTTCTTAAAAGTATCTGCACGTCTCTCTGTGGCCCTTTGGACGAGCAGCAAACACGTGGTTCCTGCGGAGAGAAAGACGCATTGAAATGCACGCGTTGTGCGTGGTTCCTGCGGAGGTCAGATCCGCCCACTCGGGCGTGATGGAGTATAATGGACCAACGCTGTGAGGCGTGCGGAGGCCGAGATGACCTGCGTGGTCTGCGTGAGATGCTCCTGCTACGAGGCCCACTGAGGTCTCTCTGCGTCTCTGCTTCACGCAGACAAACCGGGTTAGAATCGGGTCCTCTCTGCTGGCTTTCGGGACTCAGTGCAGGCGAACCCTCCCCCGCCCGCCCCCCCCCCCCCCCCCCCCCCCCTCCCTCCCCGCGTCGAAAAGCCAACGTCACCTCAAACGGCCAGACGGCGAGGAACAGAGCGGATCAATGAGCGCGTGGAAATGAACGATGATCCTTTTCCTCCTGGGCGCTGATCACCGGTTGGTGAAACATCTGTAAATGCCAGGCGCCTCCCTCCCTCCTTCCATCAGCCCCCCCCCCCCTCCCCTCCCTCCTCACGCCGCTGCACGTTCCCAGCATTCCTCAGTGGCACCTGGCTCATCAGGCCCAAAACGTACACACATACTTCCAAAGAACTGACAGGTCTTTTCACAAAGATGTAAATTGATATATAAGAGGGGGGAGGGGGGGAGGGGGGGGGGGGTGACTTCCATTAGCAAAGGTTTTGCATGTGTGTGCGTGTGGGAATACACTGTACGTGTGTGTCTGTTCAGTGGGCTGACGGCTCGTTGAGAAGAACACAAGTCAATCATGCCGATTCTCCCCCCTCCTCCCCCCTCCTCCCTCCTCCTCCCCCCGTCCCATTGAGACCTGCGGCTCATCGGGGGAGATAATTAGACTGAAGAGCTTTAACGATGCTCGCCTAATAGCTAGGAAGGACGCTGCGAGGCAGCGGCGTGGACGCGTGCGTGCACGTTGTCGTAGTGTGAAGCTGTGAGGCAGAAGTGAGTGAACGAGTGATTAAAATGATGTTTTGTTAACACATAGTTTGTGTGTGTGTGTGTGTGAGAGGAGGGTTATGGGGGTTATGGGGGCTGATGGGATTAATTACTGCTATGGCTATCAGCCTCCATCCCACACACACACACACACACACACGCAGCCTGAGAGGTTGTGTGTGTGTGTGTGTGTGTGCGAGAGAAAAGGTGGGGGAGGCTTTATGCTTTCGTATCGGAAATGGCTGTGAATTAAAATGAGCGCGTGCACTTTGGAGGGAACATGCTGTTTGCTAAATGCAGAGTGCTTACATGGGGGGGGGGGGGCGACACAATAATACGAACATTTCACCCAAAACATCAAGCTGAAACTGCAAAAAAAAAACAACAGCGCCATGTTGACCTGTCTCTGACAAAGAGGTTTAAGCATACTCTTTTTTTCCAAATATATAGTGTATTTATGTTCATATAAACTTGAATTCATTCATTCATTCACCCACTCAGCCCACTTTGGAAAATACATTTTTAAAAACGTCTTTTGTACCTTTCACTACTTCTCCCACAGCTGGATTTTTTTGCGATCCAAATGGGAATCAAGCCTTTGTGCTACAACGATCTGAGTGAACGCACACACACACACACACACACACAAACCAACACACAAACCAACACACATGCATTTTCAGTAATGGTTTTCACAAAACGGGGCCACGGCTACAAAGAAGTGAACCCCACAGGGAATCCATTCGCCTTCGCTGTGCAATCATCGTGCACTCACTCTTAAAAAACATCACGGACCGGCGCCGTTGCCGTGGATACGCACGGATGCATCGCTCCCTCGAACCGCGTCTTCTTTTCCGACGTACCTTTTTCCTCTGCGGCAGACCTGTAATCCCTTAGCGCTCCCGCTACATACCACGACGTGCTGCTTCCTGTGAGGAATGCAGCGCGACAAAGACAAAGGCCACACAATGATCCCACAACGGCAGACACACTGTTCAGTGGCTGGCTCGTCCGGTGCATAACAGAGATTTGGGAGATTTGAACTGCAAGGGACGGACACAGACTAAGAGGAGCCGCCTGCAGCGGCCGACGGGGATTCGGCTGCTTTTTGTTGCTGTGCAAACACTTGTTATCGAGGAAAGAGCATTTTTGGCACCTGAACAACTAAGCTTTCACTCCGGTGGCTCACTGGGAGTCTCTCACATTTATCTAAAAAACGTCCGGCCTGCTTCGCGAACCGATGCTTTTTTTTTTAAATTTGTGTCTGTTTTCGCTTTGGCTTTCGTAGTCACAAGCCTCCGTGAGCAGCCAACTTCTTCTGCTCCTGTATTTTAAACAAACTCCTGCTGCTGCCTCACGGATGAATAAATCATTTCAAGTGCAGCATAAGATTTATACAAATTCCCCCCGAGGGCCAAAACCAAGATCGCAAAGTTGGGAATGAAATAAAGCGTCACTGATTATTATTATTAAATGTTTATTCCTACAAGAGGAAGAAAGCCCCTTCAGGAAAAATCACTGTCACTCAAATTGCAACCCCCCCCCGCCATGACCCTTGACCTCGTTCTTACTGTAGCTAACGGCCAACCTTTGAAACACAAAACGTGGCCCCGCCCCCTCGACCTGCGTGCCAAAGGTCGACTTCACAAACGAATGCCTCCAAACTATTCTGCACCGTCGCGCACAAACACGGAAATAACACACACTGCACGTATCATGAGGGACTCACACAATTAGTGAGGAATGCCCCCCCCCCTCACACGGAAAGTGGTGAGGGACACACACAGGTCGAGCTGTGCGTGAGGCCTGCAGAGCGGATCCAGAATCAAATAAAGTGGACAGGTCTGATAAGCAGAGGAGAGAAGTGCCAGGCCACACACACACACACACACGCACACAGAGACGGAAAGGTGGGGGGGGGGCAGGTAGACGCGTGTTGCTGCTGGGTTTTCCTCCGTATCGAGGCGAAGGAAGCGGCGGCGAAGCGGCGGTGTGAGATGGAGATGAAAGGAGGTGGGATGCAACGTTGAATCTCCATTAGTGAGGCGGTGAGGCGTGTGAGAGTAATTACGGGAGATCTCACGGGGCGCTCAGTGTCACCGGCATCATTGTTACAACACTCGAGGGAAACAAACACTTTTCACAGCGTGTGCGTGCGTGTGTGTGTGTGTGTGTGTGTGTGTGTGTGTGTGTTACGAGCGTGATGGAGAGCATGAGGAGAGGAGGAGGAGGAGCGGGTGAGCTGCCTGGTTGATGTGAACGCAAACAACTGTTTTGCTCTGCTCTCTTTGTGTGTTTGTCCTCAGGCGAGTGAGTGTGTGTGTGAGTGTGTGTGTGTTTTAAAGTGTACTCTGCATTGGGTAACAAGGTCAAGTGCAAAGAATGTGTTACTCTTTCATTACGCGGTACGCAACTCAACATGCTTCAAGGCCTTTCAGGAGCCTCGATGGAAAACACACAAACACACACAGACGCACACACATTGTGGATGAGAATTGTGTGTGTGTGCGTGTGGATTCTGTGTGCCGCTGTGGGAACGCCGCGTTTCTCACTGCATATCTTCACCTCAAACACTTGTTTGTGTGCGTGTGAGCGTTTTATTCTCCAGGCAGCTGCCCTGCTGTAATGTCAGCCAGTGGGCGGAGCCTGAGGGGAAAGGGGCGGAGCTTGAGGCCTCCTCAGAAGTTCTCCGAGGAGCAGCTTTGAACAGCTGCTCCTCGGCTCCTGCGGGCTCGCTCTCCTCTCTCTCTCTGCGGTCTTTATTTATATCCTGTGTTCTAATGGCGTGCAAACACGAACGCATCAGCACTGCACTCGCACTTCACCTGCTGGTGAAGTTCTCACGCTCCTTCTTTGGTTCCTTTGGTCCAGGCCAGTTCATATTTGAGTAGATGGCGATCAGCTGCTCCTAGCGTGAAGAAGAAGCGTCCACGGTCTATTTAAAGCACTTTTATCAAAGTAAGAGTTGTGTATAAAATGTGATTAATGTGTAAAGAAAAGAGGAATTTATCATTCAAGTTATTTATCGGTGGCTTTGCTGGAAGCCTTTATTACTGTGTGTTGTGTTTGATTGTTATTTATTGAGTAACTAATAGTTATATATGTTTTGGTTGTAACAGGAGAACCCCCCCCCCCCACACACACACACACAGGCAGCATCTGCACATTCCCCTGACCTCTGTGCTTTTGAATAGTTTAACTAAATCTTGGAGTTGACCTCGGCCTATCGTGGACTATCTACGTGACCTTTGACCCTTGTGAATGAGCTCAGACACCACATGAGGCCATTAACGCAGATTAACTGGAAGGGAGCGAAGCACGTCTCCGCCCGCCATCACATTCCTGCTTCAACAGATCAATGCGATGTATTTATAGTTGTTTTCTCGCTCTTATCTTCCTCTTGCATTTGCCATCAATTCCCCCCGACAAGACATAAATTAGACAAAACAATTCAAAAGAAAGTAACACAGGGGGGCCTCACAAACCCCCAAATCTCACAGGTGGCCCGGCGTCGCTGAGTGACACCGGCTCACCTGCTCGCTGAACCGGCCGCTCGCTCTAATAGGATCGGATAGAGATTCAACAAATAAATACAGTCTCGCAGGGGCGGGCACACACACACACACACACACACACACACACACACACACACACAGGCCTCTCTGTCATCATCACACCCATGAAGCAAACACATGGAGCCACACAGGATATTAAAGCGTCGGGCTGCGGGGAGATAAACACATTTACCACACAAGCGCTCTTTCATTATTCATCCCGACCCACTTCTCCGTGTTTGACTCCCTTCCTCTTCCTCCTCCCACCCTCCTCTTCCTCCTCCCACCCTCCTGTTTTTATCTCACAGCCCACGCGGATTTATGACCTCTTCACAAGGAGTCTTCTGTTTGCTCCTTCGTCACCAATCAATCACCACTTTCATTTCCTCTCCTCACTGCGCGATCTCCTCCTCCGTTCTGCTCTCCTCCCCCTTTTATGCACCACCACCCCCCCCCCCCCCCCCCCCTCTCCTCCTTTTGTGTGTCTCCATCAATTAGCCGGCTCCTTGCCGTTGTCCCTCGATTCAACCCGTCCTCTCCGCCGACACGGCGAACGTCGTCCGGCCTCGTGGCATCTGGGGCGCCGTGCGTGCAAACTGACGGAGCACATGCTGTCAGCTGGGCCGCACACACACACACACACACACACACACATCCGACAGTGTGTGCCGTTGGATTCGGGTCGAGCAGGCCGGGGGACAGACAGCGGTTGTCATCCCTCAAAAGGCCGACACTAAATGGCTAAATCAGTTTAAAGCTACTGTAACTAAACCGAGCAGGACAACTCTCAGCGGGGGGGGGGGGGGGGGGAGGAAGGGAAGGGCGCTGCGAGGGATGAGAGTAATCCCGCTCATTGTTCAAGAATGAAAAGCACTGATCCTCTCGGAGTCCCCCCCCCCCCCTTTCTCTCCATTTAAAAGTATTTAGAAGTTATATAATAAAGGACTTTAACACAGTATCTCCGTTTCCAATGACACACTTTTGAAGTTCCCTTCCCTCTGCTTTAGTGCGTTAGCCACGTGATGATCCTGATCTTTATTGATGTGCAGATAAATAAAATAAAAATGTTCTTCTGATACTTTGTTGGTAAACTGTAATAGTGTGTGTTTGTGGGCGTTTTTCTTCTTTCCTTTTGTGTTTGCAGGTTCCCCAGTACGGTTGCACAGACAGGGTGCTGACATGGACCCTCACGTCAAACACACACCCGGGGGGGGGTGGGGGGGGGGCGATATCGAGCGCCGTTATTTACAATTCCCATGAATCTCCCTCCTCCGTCTCACAGCTTCTGTCTCAGCTGCTTTGCATTCACAGCGATGGATGGATTTCTCCAGGTCACATTGATGGGAGGCGTTTTAATTTGCTAATGGACGAGGTGAGGGGGAGGGGGGGGGGGGGGGGGGGGGGGGGGGGAGGGGGGGGTCCGTACAAGTGTCGAGGCGCAGCCAGAGTGTCCAAATGGGGAGGAGGTGGACGCAGCGTTGCGTAAGGCGAGGGATGGATCTTTGTTCCTGTTGATTAGGAGTCGTCCCGCTAACTGTCCCTCATCAGTGTGCGAGGCGGCACTGAGATCTGCAGGTGATTGACGGCTTCATTTCGAGTCTTTTCTGAACAGGAGAGCGAGCGAGGGAAGAAACATTTTTATGTTCTGTCACAACAAATCACGGGATCAATCGACGTGGGCGACGGTTTCATTACGCCGGTTACGTCAAACAGTATCAAAGTATCAACTTAGATGTCGTCTGGAAAGTGTAAGAAAAGGAGATACGGACGAATCGCGTCACCGGCTGTTACATTTTTGATTGCTTTTGATCCGACGTGTCAAGACGTGAGACGATGTTCAGCGATGTGGAAGGGAAGCGGCCTCGCTTCCTTCCTACAGGCCGAACCGCATCGGGAAATGAGTGGTAAAGGTCACGAGTGTTGCAGATGTGGGAATGAAAACACACTCTGTTGTGATTGTTTTTCTTGAATTTTGTTTCTTTATAAATTCTACACAGCTGGAACCAACAAAAAGATACATCAACACACCAGAGGTCACAAAATATACAGTATACAGCACAGAGAGAAAAGGAAAGCACTGAGAATATCTCCTAAATAAAAAAACATTTCTCTCTTCTCTCGGAGCGAGTGGAAAAGCACGGGAAAAAAGAAAAATCAGTAGTTCCAAAATAAAGAATCCCCCTTTCTTAATAAAAAAACAACTTTCATAGCACATTATGATTTTATATAAAACATTCAAATAAAAAAGAGTTCACTTATCTCTCTTTGCCAGACAGACGTAACAAAACAAAACCACTTGTTTGAGCCGACATTCTTATTCAAAAATTCAAGGCCGTGGGTTCCAGTGTACAACGAAGCGAAGCGGCGCCGACCGGGGGGGGGGGGGGGGGAGGGGGTGGAAACACTCAGAAAACAAAAGGTACATCTCAACAGCTCAACAGACGCTGTTTGGATTTACAGGGGAAACAAACGGCACAACAAGGCGACAAGGAGACAAGCGGCTGAATTTACAAAGGTGTTCAGGAGAAAAGTGAGCTCTCATTGTCGTTACTAAACGCTTCTTCTACGGAAAAGATAAGTAGGTGTATTGTAAGAAAATGGGGTTGCTGGGGTTATTCTCCCCGGAGAGCTCCGGGGCAGAATGGACGAGGAGCGACGCAGACCCAATCGATCGGGGCGATTGTGTGTCGGCGCCGTCCGGGTCCATTCTGCAGAGGAGTCAAAGGGAGCTGTGACGTCACATCGGGGGTTCAAAACCTGCCGAAGAACGAGCGATGAATTCGCCTCTCAAAATCAAACAAACGTCCGTATTCCACAGCGGTGAATAAAAGGTCCTGCTGTCTCCTTCCCTTCATCCTTCTGGTGCCACTTCATCGCCCGGTTCCATCACTGGGAGAGAAAAGCACAAAAAGAACAATGAAAACATGACCATGTCCGCTTTTCTTAAATGATGGGTTAAATAAAATGTTTGCTAAAAGTGATATTATCACACTAACTGTATTTTATTTCACAGAGCCTCATGAAGTTTTCACATTCTTATACTAACAACTAATAACCGACCCGATGCTGATAAACATCCAGACTGATTTATTCTATGATATCATGGTTTTAATTTGCATGTTAAACAAATATGTTATATTGGGGGGGTCGTGTACCTTTAAAAGAGTTCTGACGGGGAACAAGGGGAGAAACGACATGAATACTGTTTCTGCAGCAAAGGAAACCAGTAGATTAAATGGAAACTATGTCTCTTGTCCGATGTCCTTGACTTGTTCCTGCATCTCGTAGCATGAGGAGTTACATTCATGAAGCCCCCCCTCCCTTAAAGCCCATTGGTCCGACCTGTTGTGTGGGGGGTCTCTTGTTGAGGAGGCCGGCCTCTTCGTTGGCCTTGTCGGCCTTCATCTCCACCACGATGTCGTTGTTCACTTCCCCACTGACCCTGCGGGGGGCAACGGCGAGAGAAAGGTGTAAATAAAAGTCAACCGCTAGAGCTAATAACAGCAGACAACATCAAAGTACGATGATCCAAAACGCACACTTCTTCACCCCACCGCACTCATTCGCTCTTATTTATTACATCAGAGCAGATTTGGTTCAAAACACTTTCCTCATCAAAGGCTGAACAGAATCTTTGAGCAAAGAACCAACCAGCGCCATCGTGTTTCTCCCCTGCAGGTAAACTAAAACTAAACCCCCCACACATGATGTGTACTCACACGTCCTTCTTGTCCTTCTTGCCGCAGGGCAGCTTGCTCTTCTTGCTCAGGAAGTACATGAGCGCCACCAGCAGCAGGAGCAGCAGGACACAAATCACCACGGCAACCACCACGCCGCTGGAGCCCCCCTGCTGCTCGCCCGCTGCAGCGCCGCGACGCCGGGACACACGGGGGGAGGGGGGGTGGAGGGACGCATGGTTGGTTGGAAGGTGGAGGGGGGGAGAGAGGTGAGACCAGGGCGGGGAGGGGGGGGGGGGGGTGGAGGATGGGGATGGAGTTTTTGATTTGGAGGCGCAGTGGTGGGCAGAGGGTAATCATGAGGAGTGTTTGATTCGTGGGGCAGAAGAGAGGGAGGTAATTTCATTTGGGGGGGGGGTACGACAGGAGGGGGGTGAGATGGAGAGGAGAAGAGAGAGGGGGGGGGTCCAGATGAAGACAATAGATGGGTGGGCGGGTGGAGAGGGGAGGGGAGGGAACGGGGGACGGGATGCAGGGTCAGTCGAACTTTCAATTGAGCTGAAATGTGATGGGACCCAAAACGTGGGGCCTGAATCCTGACAGAAAACAACACGCAACACGTAACACGCAACACGCAACATACTCACCCGCCAGCGAGACTTGTATCGCTACGCTCGGGAGGACGCGACGCTGCTGATCTACTCCATCAGACTGTTCTACGTCAGCTCCGTGTTTTAAAGGTGTGTGTGTGTGTGTTGAACAGTGGTTGTGCAGCACGATCATGTGATGGACTGACGGGACTATTGATGGTGGTGGGGGGGGGGGGGCAATGGCTACACCGGTTGCCTGGCAACTTTAGGGAGAGCTCGATAACTTTGACCCAGTTATTGAGCCCCCCCCACAATGATTCCCCCGGCTTAGGAAGCACTGAGTTAACCAGCGGGGTAACGGGGCAACGACCCCCCCTTATCTGAAGCGTGTCCCCTGAGCTACAGCAATACAAGTACGGATACACAAACACATGAGCTCTGGTAAACACATTAGTGAACACACAGTGACGGACGGCACACACACGTCACATGGGGGGGGGGGGGGGGGGGGGTCAGCGGTACAGACCTGACGTAAGCACGGGGTTTCCAGAGAGCAGCACTTTGAGAGAAAAAGAGTTGCTCAGTCCCACAGCAGAGCAACGCACACACACACGCACACACACACACACACACACACACACACACACACACACACACACACAGCACCCCGGCGAGTTGAAGCGGCGAAAAAAGAAAAAGTGAGAAAAACGGCAGCGGCCGGAAAGAAGAGGCGACCGAGGAGGAGACGCAGTGAGGAGACAAAGGGAGGAAAGGAAGGAGTAGAATAGAATAGATTCCTTTATTGTTCCCAAGAGGCCACAAAAAGTTATAGTAGCTTCCACAAAATATAGGACAGACATCATACAAAGGTGACAAAAGAAGAAGAAGAACAATATACAATATCCACAGTGTTCGGTAGCAAGGGGAGAAATGTACAAGATTACAGTACGGTGGAGGGAGCGTGTCGTGGGGTAAGTGTGTATAAGTGTGTGTGTGTGTGAGATGGAGGGCCGGGGCAAGAGGAGACGGGTGGAGGGGGGGTGAGGAGGGCGGGGGGTTCTAAACTACACAGAGTCCTGACAGAAGGAGGGAGGAGAGGAGGAGGAGGAGGAGAAGGGAGAAGGCTCTACCTCTGTCGGCCGAGTTGCCAATTGCTGCGAGACGAGAAGAGAAACAGAGGAAAGCGTTTGAGATGTGCGACGTGGAACCTGCACGTGGATGAAGCCATTAATAGAGTCGCGATCGAAGCCCCTCCGGGCTTCAGTTAGCAATTGGTTGCTAGGAAACATGTACAAACAGACCAAAGCAATCGCCTACAGATCTAACAGGTAGCCTGTGTAGCATCACAAACCTGTTCAGGAGCCAAACAACATATCGGAACTGAACTGACATGGAGCAACTCTCCTAATTTAGATAATTGGATTTAGTTTTTTCCTATTCTCTTATCTGCGTGCATTTAGTACTTTGAGACACGACAATCATTTCACATCTCTAACTTTGCCTGGTCAGATTCTTCAATCAGCTCAGATAATTCACCTAACATGTGTGACGCATTGATCTCCACTTAGTGAACGTAACATGTGACACCCTGCTGCTCGTCACACTGACCTCTCTTGAGAGACACCGGGAAGGTCTTGCTATCGGCTCCGTGCTTGTTGGAGGCCTCGCAGGTCACGCCGTCCTTCATGACCTGGGCGTCGGCCTGCAGGGTCACGGAGCTCACCACCTTGTTTCCCTCCACCGACACCGACTGGAGCGGCATGGGGAGGACGGGGGGGAAGCAACATCCCTCATCACCAATCCTTTCCAATAAGCCGGCTTCCTACCTATTCTACTTATCCTTAGTAGAACATCAAGATCTGATCCTCAAGCTCTCACTTGTTACAGCTTCACTACCCCGTCCCTTTGAAAATCCATTATTGCTTCTGAAATGATCAGATCGCTCAGAAAGAAGTTTGCTTTTTTAGTTTATTTCAATCATAAAGGTCTATTTCTTCTGTATATCACATCCATATTAAATATGAGAATGAAATATTATTTCACACAATCCCAGAAGCTGTTTCTCTCCCTTTGTTTTTGCTTTTTAAGTTTAACAACTAAGATCTATGAACCTTATTGACCCCCCCTCCCGTGTTAATTGCACACGGGAGGAACTCGCTCGTTTCTGCGGCCGTACCTCTTTTCCCGACGGCTTCCAGGCGAACTGAGGGGGGGGGGAGCCGTGGGCGGAGCACTTCAGGGTCACCGTGTCTCCTTCCTGCCCCACCTCGGCGACCGCGGCCGGCTCGATCATCGGCTTCCCTGCCGACGGAGAGACAGAGAGACAGAGAGACTGTGAGGTTCAGGGACAAAGTCCTCTTTAAATAAGAACAGTGGGAATGTTTGAAGCGGTGCATGCTGGGAAGAATGAACATGATTCAATGAGTCCAGATCGCTTACAGCAGCACATTTATCACAGTATACTGAATGAACATGATAACAACAATATACTTATGCAATATAATATGCATGTGTGTGTGTGTGTGTGTGTGTGTGTGTGTGTGTGTGTGTGTGTGTGTGTTACCTTTGACGGTGAGGTTCACTCGGGCCTCGGCCGTCAGTCCCGGCACAGACGGCACAGCTCCAACACACACGTACTCTCCGGCGTTATCGTAGGACGCCTCTTGTATTGACAGAACGCCGTCCTGGGAGAGCACTTGTTTGCCCTGCGAGAACGCACGCACGCACGCACACACACACACACACACACAACCGCAGTCTTTCTCTGTACCCTGTGCGTGTGAACAGCGGCGTGAACATCTGGTTGCGACGGCGTGCAGACGAGGGAGACGCACCTTCTTCCAGTGCAGCGTGTGGCGGGCGGAGGCCTTGGTCTTGCAGTGCAGCTCCACCTGGTCTCCCAGCATCACCGCCTGAGGCTCTGCAGGCGTCACGCTCACCGGGTCGATGTCTGCCGGGGGGGGGGAGCGTTAAGTTAAGGCCATTTCTTAAGCCTGTTCCTCATGTGATCAAACATTAACAGTGTGTGTGTGTGTGTGTGTGGCTCGCTCACAGTGGACAGCGAGGCTGATGGTTCCACTGAGGTCGGCCTCCATGTTGTCGAAATCCATGGCGGTGCACTTGTACACGGCCGCCTCCGTGCGCTTCACCGCCTTGAGGATCAGCAGGCCGTCCTGACCGCTGACCGACTTCCCCTGGGGGGGGGGAGACGCACACCGAGGACACTTAGCGGAGCGAAAGCAACAACAACCACAAAAACCTCCTCCGTTCAAGCGCGCACGTACGTCTTTGGTGAATTCGAACTCGGGCTGCGGGTTCCCGTCGGTCTCGCACTTCATGGTGACGTCGTCGCCCTCTTTGACCGGATCCTTGTTGAGGAGGGAAAAGGTGGCTTTCTCCGAGGGATCTAAGAAGGAGGAGACGCGCACGCGTTTACACCGGCGTGTGTCATCGACCCCGAAGGGATGCTTCACTTTCCCGAAACCTCCTCCTGCCTCATCCCTCGGAATATTAAACTCCATGACCGCGTTCATGCCCCCCCCCCCCACTCCCTCCCGGCTGATGAGACTAATGGCTGCTCCTTGACTTGCATCTCAAAGGGTGTGTGTGCGTTGTGAAATAACACTGATCCTAGCAGGAGGACAGGGGAGAGGCTTTAATAAATGAAGCATTCATAAAAAGATTCATCATGTTAAACATGTGGGAAAGCGTTGGTTGGGCTGAACGCCCTGTAACAACATTCAGGGGGGGGGGGGGGGGGGGTTCCTCTTAACGTGATTAACTTCTCCTCCACTCCTCCTCCTTGCTCTCAGCCAGTCGTGTCTGGGACGCGCCGGAGGGAACTCACAGTTGAGGTTGATGGTGATGGTGTCGGACTGCTTCTGGCGGATCTGCTCCCCCGGCATGCTGAACTCCACGGTGCACTGGAACACCGAGTCCTTGTCCGCCTTCTCGGGCTGCATGTAGAGGATGTTCTTCACCGTGTAGAGACCAGAGGCCTCCTTCACCACCGAGGAGATCATGTTGGTCTCTGAGGGAGGGGGGGGGGGGGGGCACACAGATGACCTCCTGCTGGCGATAATACTAGACCAGGGTTCATATTTATTTATCTATTGGAATCCCAGCCAACACGTACTCTCCTTCCGGTCCTTGACCTCGGCGAGCGGCTGGTCGTCTTTGAACCAGATGATCCGGGGCTGCGGGTGTCCGTTCCTCGTCACGCACGTGCCGATCTGACGCGAGGAACGAAGAAAGAAACAAAGAAAGACAGTCGGCTGAAAGCGTCTTCCTGCGTTCGCGGGCGGCGGCGGGAAGGCGGCACGCGGGCGAAACCCACCTCGGAGCTGGTGGTCTGTCCCGCGGTGATGGCCTGACTCGACGGCTTGGTGAGCTCCGGCTTCTCAGGAGCAACTGAGGCAGAAGGAAGGAAGGAAGGAAGGAAGGAAGGAAGGAAGGAAGGAAGGGAGAGCTTTCATCACACAACATTCAAAGCAGAGACACACATTTCCCTTCACTGCTCGCCGACCTTGTTGAGCAGTTAACACTCGGCTCCCTGTTATTCCAGAGAGAGCCGATAAGCGTCGAGTAACAACAACAACAACAACAACAACAACAGCGGCGACGACGACTCTGCGCGGCCCCCCCGCTCGCTCCCCGAGCTCACGTGTTCACACGCAAGGTCGTCTCGCCCTGCCGCCAGCTGCTGGTGGAAACAAACAGTGGGCGAGCGTGTTCCTCTGTGCGTCTCTGTGTTGAGTCTCGGCCTGGAGGACACACGGTGACTCACCCGGCTCGAATGTGGGCACAGGATAAATGCTGGATAGTGGAAGACTTTGTTTTTGCTTTCAGTTACTGACTCACAAATGGCAGCTTGTTTTATGATCAGAGTTCATAATCAACTCGGAACCTCTTTGTGGGAGCTCGACCGGACAAAAAGTTGCTTTGCCTTCAGAGGGATTAATCAGTCCAATCAAAAATACAAATGAATTGTATTATTAATGATTTATGCGCTGATGGCTGAGCATGATGGAGGTCTGCTGAGGAGCCGGCGGTCTGCAGGGGAGGAACCTTATTAAGCTGAGATATGAGACATGACAAGTGGGATTGAACTATTCATCAATTGTGTCAAGAGTGATTAGATTGTAGTTAATTGACTTCTAGGGAACTAATCAAAGGAAATAGGTAACTATTAGAGCTTTGAAAAGGGTTCTAACCGATAGCCGGCTCAATACAAACCATCTGCAGAGACGTTTGGCGCGGAGTAACTACAGTACAGTATTTGCAAAAGGCAATTTTCTAAATGAATGACATGCATTAAATCCAATTAAGCCACTTCTAAATGAGCGTGTGCATGACTGCACGCGCAGTGCTAATCATCGACCACTGAGCGGGGCTCCTCTTGGACGAGGTCATTTTAAGGTCATTCACGAGGTCAACAGGGCGACTGGCAGACTCACAGAAGACTCTGAGCGTGGTGGAGGCGTATCCGACCCCGGCGGGCCCGGCGGTGACCTGGCATATGAAGACGAGCTCGTCGGAGGGCTGGACGGAGGAGATGGTCAGCGAGAAGTCTTCTCCGAGGGCAACGCGCCCGGTCAGCGGGGTCCCTTCGTCGCTCCTTCCTTTGCCGCCGCTCAGGAAAGCCACGCGCTTCCTGCCACCGTTCTCCTCCTGCAGGGACGGACGGACGGGCAGGGCGGAGGCAGAGGTTACGGACGCAACGGTGAGACGAACAAATGAATAAAATCAGCATTTGATTGTCTGAGGAGGACTCACAATGTACCACTCCACCACCGTGTTGCTCGACGCCGGCGAGACGCTGTACGTGCACGGCAGCTTGGCGGCTTCTCCTTTCAACACCTCCACCTTAGGAGCCGCGGTCACGGTCACAGCGCCGCTGCAAACTACAGGGGGGGACACAAAGAGAAACGAGCACAGGTTAGCGGTGCCGTCAGGCCACGAGGCAAAAAAGAGAGGACAGGAGAGGAGAGGACGAGGAGAGGACAGGACGAGGAGAGGAGAGGTGAGGAGAGGAGAGG
>CM037936.1:1382000-1384500 GCA_021346845.1 Apeltes quadracus
CATTTATGGAGCTAATATCTTTAAGCTGACACAATCTGGTTCCAATATATGTGACTCCATTAACAGCGAGTTAGCGAGGCGGTGGCCGGAGTCCGGCTCCTATTAGAGGGCCCTTCGGGGTCTGAACACAGTAACAAAGAATAAAAAAGAACCAAGGCCGACAGGATCGGATAAAAATATCAAGAGGAATTTCATTACTATTGAAATCAAAGGACACAAACCAGAGTGTGTTGGCCAATTACTGCCCCATGGCTCCTCCTGGCTGCCTTTCATTCTCAGAGGGAACTCAATTTGGAAGGGAGGACGGGTGTGTGTGTGTGTGTGGGTGTGTGTGTGCCGATCGACCGGGAAGGAGGACCCAATCTGTGGATGTCACTGAGGAGGCAGAGATGAGAAAAGGTGTTAATATTTAATGTTTCGGGGCCCCTGAATCTGGGGCCTCCTTTCCTTCTTCCTTCCACCCCTCTCGCCTCAGGCACTCCAATTAACACAGCGCGTCCTTTATTCCACCTCTCTCCCTTCCACAAACGGCCCTCGGCGAGAAATAAAAACCCGCCGCAGCAGAAGAGGGAACGGGGGGGGGGGGGGGGGGGGGGGGCTCGAGGTGAGACGAGAAGCGAGGAGGCGTGTTGGAGTTTTGCTGAGCTGATGCGATGGAAACTTCTGAGGAGGGTCACGCGGGAGAGAAAGCGGCAGACTCGGGAAGATGCTGATGAGAATAAACGCCACGAGCATCAAAGCCGGAGGACGGGAGCTCGTGCACAGAAGTAGATGGGAGGAGTCCTAATCGGGGGGAGGGAGGGGGAGCATGAAGATGAAGCGAGGGGAAGGAGAAAGTGCCCTGAGTTACTTTTTCAATCCCCCTCTGCTGCCCATTTATCGAGGTAAACGACCCTAATGGACCACAATGGAGATGCAATGTTGGGCAGAGGTCGTCTGCTGGCGCACGTTGGCGCCGATGTCGCCGGGGTCCGTAATGGGGCCGTCAGATTATAAAGTCTCCTGAGGGAAGGGGCGGGCCTTAAAAGAGGACGGATTTTATTCCTGAGGATCTAATGACGCTGCAGAATAACTATTTTCACCCCAAAGACTGACTATGGAGTGCTTCAAAAGCCGCGTTGCCTTTAAAGGTCAGCGTGTTCCGGAAGGAGGACGTTCCCTCCATCCTGTTCTCGCCGTGGAAAATCCGGTGGCGCACAAGAAGGTCGTTTCACGCTGTCAAAATGTCAAAATGAGAACTTATTGACGCTTCTGTTCCTGAAGTCAGGACGGATTGAGTGTGGAGGGAGGGGGGGAGAGGGGGGCGAGGAGCGCTGACTCAGGGTATAAATAAAGGGAGAGACATTAAGGCTACAGCTAATCTCACTAAAAGGGTTACGACAAAGTGCTGCCCCCCCCCCCCTGCATCCTTGAATCAATCCACTCCAGAAAGTCATGTCCTAGGACACTGCAGATAAATACTATAAGGGAGATCTCATGCCTAATTTACTGTAATAAACCACCCGGTGGAGTGTGTGCAATGCGCTCTGTGTGTATGTGTGTGTGTGTGTATGTGTGTGTGTGTGTGTGTGTGTGTGTGTGTGTCTTCGAGGACACAAAGGCACAATGTTTGATTAAGATAGAATAAGCACACAGGAACTTGCTTCAGGACGGGAAATACAACTTGTGAGGTGAGCAAAAGGTGAAAGCGGAAAGCTGGGGGGGCTCAAAGTCACGCGCACACACACACACACACACACACACGCACGCGCACACACACACACACACACACACACGCAGTGAAGGCTCAAACAAGCAGTCGGGCCAACTCGCGTGTATTTCAATGGCGGCGAGTCTCAAGCTCTACTTACAGTAACCTATTTACAGTCCAAACACACCTGGCCGGCCTTCATATCTCAACAGCTCAATCCCTCAACCCCCCCCCCCCCCCCTCCCTCGCCCCCCTCACTCCCCCTCGCCTGTCGCCGTCACCCCGGCCGCTGCATTGTAGCACCCACGCGTCTGCTCGGCCTGACAAAAGGCCTGTGTACGGGTCGTCCACACAAGGCCAAGCTGGGGTAAACAAAGGGGGGGGGTAATAACACCGAGACGCTGCTGCCGCTCGCTTCCTGGGTTTCTACGTGACGTCAAGTCGCTGCGTGAATAGAAAACAGACCTAAAGGCCTAAAGTGACTCTGGGCCAAGAAATAGTGGATCCACGTGTCAGGAATGATTCTTTAACTCGGGTTGAATGTCACCAATTTGTATTTATTAAAAACATAAAAAAGCGTGTTAGCGGTGAGGAGCATTTCCACGCGTTGCATGAACAGAAATAAAAAGGACTGTTGCGTGATGGTAGCGCTGCTCTGCTCCTGCACGGTAGCAGCGCTGAGTGGCACTCTGCCCGTCTCCTCCCTTCGCTCCTAATGAGCCTTCATTCTGGCAGAGGAGGGAGGAGAACGCCATTTCCACCACTTCAGCCTCTCGAAGCCCTCTTCTAATGTCCACGTGGGACGACACG